>JAFNEN010000484.1:0-344464 GCA_019343175.1 Oedothorax gibbosus
TACCATGCGGAATCTAAAAGGTTAATTATGGTTAAGGATCTCTGATTAGGCCTGATCTTGGTTAAATATAGATTAATGAAACTTTTGTAAAATGCAATTTCAGTAAAAATAATATTCAAGAAATATATAGATAGTCATAATAACATATGTTACCGTTAAAACCCGAAATCAGCTAGAACTAGAATTAACTAGTGGGAACTAGTTTTAACTGAGACCATTAGTTAAAACTAGTTTCCACTAGCTAAAATAAGTCATCCCCAGCTAATACTGGTTTTAGCAAAATAGATAGGTTCAAACTTGATTTAACTATAAAAAACTTATTACTGTATTAGATAAAACTAGAATTAACTGAAAATAACGCGATTTAGGATAATAGGTTTGGTTTAGTTTAGTTTTTCGAATTATTTTTGAAATGCAATGAAGGCGTTATGGTTATTGGAAGACTCCTTTAAGAACGGTGCTATGCGTTTTTTTAAGGACTACATTGTCGTAATACGATTATAAAATTCCTCTTTTCAAACATTTAATAGTGGATTCATGTTTAATTAATGAAGCAAAGTGGAAGATCTTAAATTTCGTGCAACAACGACGCTGTGCAACAAGAAACACATCTTTTAAGTTTACGTATTGCCACTTCTTTTTAAAGAAATTAACGTTCACAATAATTTAAGTCAAGCATTTGCAGTTATTTCGACTTTTATCTGAAACATGTCAGATAGTTCGATTTTGCTAACTACAACTAGTTTTAACCAATGCAATTGGTCAAAACTAATATTAGCTAGGGAGGTCTAGTTTTAGCTAGTGGAAACTATTTTTAACTAATGGCCTCAGTTAAAACTAGTTCTCACTAGTTAATTCTATTTTTAGCTGATTTTGGGTTTTAACGGTAACATATACATTCTGAACAGAGAATTCTTTGTAACGTTGCTCCAGCTTCATGGAGTATTGTTACACCAAACATCTGGAGTAATGTTACACAAATATAAAGTTTACTCCATTCAATTGGCGGAAGCACGTGCTGCCTCCAATTTTAGGGAATAATGTGACACTGCAAGTTAAGAATAAGCTTCTTATCTGTGTAATGTTACTCCATAAATGCAATTAAAGCTACTCCACAAAGATGGATGCAGCCAAGCTTCCACCAGTTTTTGAAATAACGTTACACAAGACATTTGACAGTGTAAAATAGAACATACATACCTGAAACAAAGGTAAATCCAAACTTCTTTTCTTAGGTCACACTGATTTTTATCCACGGAATTTCGAAGAGACATACCTACTAGAGTAACTTGGATATGAAAAAGACTTGATAAGTTTAAACTAAAATACTACTCTAATAATGATGTTTAAATCATTTTCATAAATTTATTTTGACAGTTTTATTGTATATTTGAACAAAATCATTAAAATTAAAAATTTGTTATCTTTCATGAATAAAATAAAATTACATATTTCTGATCACGTCGTTAATACTGACTCTAAAAAGCTTAATTAAATTTTATGAAGAACAACCAATGAATGAAGTACAAAAACAGCTTAAGGATTTATCCTTACCAAATGCTTTTAATTATGTACCCTAACTGTTACCCAGCATAAAGGTCACTTGAAATAAAGGAGCATGTGGCATAAATGCTTTGTGATATTTAAAGTGTCAAGTTATGTATCCCACTTATTCGTTGGCTATTTATAAGTAACTGACACTTTAAATATCACTAAGCACTTATGCTACATGTTATTTTATTTCAAATTACTTTTATGATGAGTACCAGTTACGGTAATGAATTAAATGCATTTGATTATTTCTAAGCAATAAAGTAGTATATTGATATTATTTCTACATTATCATACACATTACTATTAAATTATTGTTTTTGATTTTAACTCATTTTAAGCGCCCATAAAACACGTTAATCCAAGTTACACGTTTCACTCCTTCTGTCAACATAAACCAACACCATCCCCGAAAAGCACGTGTTCCCCACTTTCTAACCCAAATAATTACCTGAACTTGCCAAGCCCATCCCCCCACAAAACCGGACCGTTATAAAAACCAGAACACTTTTTAGGAAGTAGTTAAGTGGGCCACACACTGAATAGCAGTACCCACCTAGGGACACCTTTTTCACGATTTTTTTTATATCTCCTCTCTATCAAACTCAAAAGAAATAGCAAAGGTATAAAAAGATTTTTTTTTATTCTATTGCACCACCTATAACGTTAAAAAAAAGCTCCCCTTTTTATTTGTGGGTCAGTAAGGGAACAAGCTCTTGCATAAAAAAAGTAGGCCTAGGTACGTCCCGATGCATTCAAACTCTAACCCACTTTATTTGGGGGGTGAGAGAAGACTAAAATGTGCACATGGGGATAAAAAATGGCGAAAAAAATGTTTCCTAAACAGTAAAGTTCTCACACTATATTCTTTTTTGCTTCCAACTGATGAATAGACCGTCTCAAAGATTTTACTTTTGGTTTCTAGTAGCACCTCCTTAAAAAACTTTTTTTTCTTGGGATGCACTTTATGGTATTTATGGGATCCGGTTGATTTTTTTTCTTCAGTTTAATTTCGTTTGTTCTCTATCAGGATTTGACCTGGTTTTTTTTAAAGTAGCGTTTTATACGTTTTCCGGTTTTTGTGAGTTCTCAGGTTCCAGTTCTTAGACAAGTGGGCTTGGGAAAGTCTTCGCAAATATATCATGTGCTAATTCGTAAAGCAAATGTTTTGAAGAAGTTACGAACGTGTAAATTCTAAAATTGATACGAATATTTAGATCAAGATAATAAATTGTAGTTTTGAGACATTATTCTAATTATTTGAAAATGGTATCTTTGAAAATCACATAATAATATAAAAAGTGTCGTAAACATTTAAAAATAATTATTAAAAAAAATGCCATATTTTTATATTCTACCCACTCCCCCCAAAAATAGTAGCATATTTAGTAAATTAGCATTTTTCCCATAGGAAATGTTTCTATTTAATTTTTAAAAACATTCTTCAAAATTGATTTTTTTTTTAAATCTACAATTTTGTATTATTATGTACTTTTTTAATATAAATGAGATAGATATTATGTGTATAAAAGATTACATTATCATATTGCACGTAACCTAAAATTTAGATATTGTCAAAGAAAAACATATTATACGCATGAAAGATATTGTATACAACTAGTTCTTAGGATCCAGATACATAGTCTGAACTTATACTTTGAAATTCGTCACATGAATTACTTTGTATTACTAGGAAAATTTGTTTTAGTCTAAAATACATGCAAAATTTTCAGTCATATTGAAAAACTAGATGCAACGAATATTTCTATATTTTCTTTACATAAAAATTAAAATATCTTGTATTCTTGTGTATCTCATTTACTTGTATATCTCAAACATTAGAATCAGAAATATTATTGTTATTTTAATGCTTATTAGATTGCCCTTTTTTTAAAAAAATATATATACATTTCACATCAGCACTCAAGTTAATCAGTAAATCAAAAGTATAGCAGAAGAATGTTTCATAATTTTGTCACAATTCTCCCCTCTAATGTTTTTTTTAAAATTGATTTTATAACACTCCTCGTTGCTCTACCGATACCGACGACGCGGATTTGTACGCAAGTGGGAAAATATAGAAAATACCTGTTATAAAAGAATATTTTTGTATTGTTTTACTACACGAAAATTCTGTCAATATATTTTTTTCAGCAATATTGATATTTTCTTTCAATTTTGCCACACTGTAAAAAAAAATACTGAAATTAACGGGAAAAGTACCGGCAGCAGAGTTGCCGGGACTTTCCCGTTTCGTTAAGTATTTTCCCTTGTATTTACAGAAGTTCCGTTTCTAATTTCTCCTTTGCATTTTCCATTTTGCATTTTCCCGTGTTTCTACTTAAGTTCCGTTTCTTATTCCTCCGTTATTAAAAATTTCCATTTTGCATTTCCCTGTACAGGCAAGTTAAGGTAATCGTTTCCGGCTGCCTATTTCTAGCCTCCTTTAGGAGCTTTAACACAGCCAATAACGCCTCGTAATTTAGAACCCTGGTCAAGTCACGAGGTTGACACCTGAGGAACTTCGAACGACATCGTACGCTAACGCCGTCGGGACTTTGGACTCCAGTGATTTAACAAGCACGTCTGTCCCAGTGTACTCGGGCCCATCCGTGAATTGAGGATTTTTCTACTATTTCCAGCACACATCCGATTTATAGGATGACTGGCATTGATATTTTCTTTCAATTTTGCCACACTGTAAAAAAAGGCACGTGAGGGTACGTGAGATTCGAACCACCGCACCCCTGAGAAGGTTGAATCTCTAGGCTGATGCCCTAACCACTCGACCACGGACGGGCCTTGGTAATACAGGTGTTTGATGTTCGAGTTTCGATGTGTATATTCTTAGTGCATTATCGCCAATTCTACGATAGGGTAATAAAAGTATGACAGCTCTAAAAACGGGAAAATTCCGTTTTCATCTCTTCGCTCGTGGTTTACGAACATTTTCCGTTTTTAGAAGGAAAAAACCCGTTTTCAGTCGTTACGGGAAAGTTCCGTTAAAATCAGTAATTTTTCTCCTGAAATTTCAGGCTCCTTTTTTCAGGTTAATTTTTTAAATATATTTTATTTTTTAAATCATCGAAACATACTCTCTTTACGAAGTAATTTTATGGTCATCATAAAATTCGGAAATCAACCTCTGTCCAAATAATGTTTAACAAAAACATTATTATTAATCCTATTTACACATAAAACATATAATAAAACTCATATCAACAAATTGTGATTGATCTATTTTCCCAAAACGGTTGATAAGGGCTTTCGAAGCACCTCACCAGTTTGAAAATCAACCTATCTCACCCACAAACCTACAAAAAACTATATATAAAAAAACTAAACCCCCATTGCGGAAATCAGAAAGGATGCAGGTGAGGCCTATCCTACCCCTAGGCCTGGGCTTACCCCTGCCTAACAAACGTCAACCGTAACTAGTGACATTGAGGAGGGGTTGGGGAATTTTTTTACACCGATTTTTTTCTAGTACCTTTCAACAGTACATAAAAAACTCCTATGCGGAACTGTTGATAATAATGAAAAAACTGGTTAACTGGTTCAAGGGCAATCGAAATAAAGTGAAATAGCAGAACAGCTGCCTTATCCAAAAATTTGGGTAATAGTGTACAGGAAATTTCGGTTAGTAAGGCCTTGAGCCTTTTATTTATGTATGTTGACATAAATTTACCTGATAGTATACAGAGCATATTTTAGCAAATATGATAGTGAAAGTGATGTGAGACTTTCGATTTTTTTTGTGTTTGGTTGATAATTTTTCTAGTTTTTGGTTGATAATCAGTTTGATTGAAATTTAAAACAAATGATTCAAGCAGTTTCTGCTCATGATGTTTTCCCATCATTAATAGTGTCATAATGTATTATATGCCTGAACAATGAAGGACTCTGAGCCGAATGTAAATCAGAAGCATAGTTGAAGAATGTTTCATCTTTATGCCAATATTCCTCCCGCGAAGATTTTTTTTATTTGATATTTTATACCAAAATGTCCAATTAAAATGTGTTTATTTGATCACCAGTTATTGCAGCGGCGCCGAATGTTTACTTTTGATAAAAACTCTTTTATGCCTAAACTATTTAAAATCTAAAAACTTCGTCCCTTTCTGAGGTGGCGAAGTGTCTGTTAATGGTTTTGCCGATTGTGGGTAAAACACCACTTTGTTGGCCGACCAAAAGTTTTCTCATAAGTTTCCAAGAATTCCATATGTAATTTTACAAAGTTATTCAAATTGCAGCATAGTCCGACTTTTCTAAAATATTTATAATAATTTAACAAAAATATCCGGTGACATTACACAAACTTCGGCCGAAATACGCAATGATTAGCAACACTACCAAACGAAAAAAATCAATTTGTTCGCAAACACGAGTTAACTAGTTCACGGTCAACGAAGTGTTGATAAACGCTTTAACGCAAAATAGGGAATTTTAATATTTATAACGCTACATTGAATAAGTTTTTTAGAAGGAAAGTTCACTTCATGATGGTAAAAATTCTTCGAGATAGAAAATTAAAACAAAAGAAGAAATATTGTCCAATTTGTCACAGTAAAAACTGTAATTTTCTTAAAGCAAAACGTGATGTTTAGTAACTATCCCCAAATATAAGAAAGAGTTGATATGAACAGGCATCTTAAGCAGAAATTGTATAATTATGAACGCTATGAAAAATTGAAAATGTCAACACCGCTTTATTCTTGGAAACAGACAAAAAAAGAACAAAGCATCTTCATCATAAATTCATCACACTTATCTCCTCTGATAGCCACACAAAAAACAAACTTCCATAAAAACCTCAAAAAATCGACTTCAAAACGCGGACAAAGAACGGTCAACAAATCACTTTTTTGC
This sequence comes from Oedothorax gibbosus, assembly GCA_019343175.1. Classification (NCBI taxonomy): domain Eukaryota; kingdom Metazoa; phylum Arthropoda; class Arachnida; order Araneae; family Linyphiidae; genus Oedothorax; species Oedothorax gibbosus. The sequence goes on from JAFNEN010000484.1 coordinate 6,421, forward strand.
ACGGCCGTAAATAACCAGTCGCCTCTTGCCGAGTATGTATCTCGTGAAATTAACTCAGCCAAAATCAACCCAGCATTGTTTACACTTGGCAGAGTTTGAGAAATCTGTTGTTTTCACGTCAACGTTGCTCGGACGGTGGACGTATATATGAATTTCGTTCGAGGATTCCGATGTGTGTAAAGGGGGTTTTCTTTCCTGATGACTGCCGGACCGTGACTGAAAGAATTTCGAGAAGAAGAGAGATATTTCCATGCGAAATCGGAGAAATTTGCCGTGAATGCGTTTTCGGGAATTTTCTTGTGTTATTTCGAGAGTCAACGGTTATAGTTTTGAAGCAAAATAGTTTTTAGCAAGTATTTATTGAATATGTTTCGATAAAAAAAATTAATTAAGTTATTGAAATTTGAGTTTCGTATGTATGATGATGGCATTAACTTAATGTTATTTATGGTCAAATTTTTGAGACGAAACCCAAATTTTTTAGATGCAACTCTATAATCTCAACAACTCTATAAACTGAACTATTTTAAAAGCTTTACTATGTTATAAATTGTACAATTCGTATTTGTTTATTAACGTTCCAAAAAAAATTTATCCAACAAAAATGTTTATTGATTGTCTTTTAGATAGCTTTAAAATTGAAAAACGAACATAAGTTCTAGTTTATTTAACAAAAAAAAAGAAAAATCTATGTCTATAAAGGAAGAAGTCCTGACTCACTGACTTGTGTATCAACGCCCAACCAAAACTATTGTAGGAAAAGATTCCAAATGTTAACAGCCTATTCCTTTTATACTTATAAGCGTTTAAGTTTAAGAAGCGATTTTTCGAAATTTGAACCCAAACGGGTCTAGGAGGGCAAAACGAGAGCAGTTTTCTCCTTAGGAATATCATTGTGCATTGTTTAAGCTTAGGATTTATGGCAATTTTTAATTCGAAAAAGCACGTGAGTTTAAGAAGTCAGATTGAACTTGGAACGATATAGTATTTGATTTTTTAGCTTCCACACTACGTTTATAACGTAAAAAGCGGAAGGTATTAATCGTTCAGTCCGTCTGTCTGTTTGTCCGTCTGTCCGTCACCCACTTTCATATCCCAAACTACAAATGCTACGGACAAGTGTAATACGTCAAAAAATTCAGCGCATCGAAATTAGAATACATTGAAAATTTCAGAAAAGAATTGAATTCGAAGTACTTCAATTATTTAAAAAACTGCAAAATTTAATGCTCATTTAAAAAGCATAGGACGCCATTTTTAGCCTACTTTTCTTTTTTTAATTCGAAAGAATTAAAAAAAATGAAAAAGTAGGTATTGACATGCGGTCGATGTCCGTCTGTCTGTCTGTACGTCTGTCTGTCTGTGTCCGTCTGTCCGTCCGTACCCCCTTCCAAAATCGGTTCTAACAATCGGATCTTAAAAATTCTTTTTTTGTTAGAAAGCTATGACCTCAGAGACCAAACTTTCATACTTTTTGTCCGCCTGTCTGTACGTCCGGACGGACACAAATCTACTATCTGTCGGCAAATTTCCCTTTGAATTAGCATTGAAAATCAATTTTGAGTCATTTAAATCACTGTTGCCAAATTAACAATGGCATGAGAAACTTTATTTATTTAAAAATATTTGAAGCAAAATCATTTTTTCATTAATCCGTTTCGAATGACGTCATAAAATGTAGCACAATGTGATTCTTTGATTGTTCATTAATTGTTTACTAAGAAAGCGGCAAGGCATATTTTTTGCTTACAATTATGCTTAGTTTTAATTTACATTTTTTTAATGTAGTTTGGAGTAGTTTCATTACTTTTGTTATTAATACATATTGAATTATTCTTTGATCTATACAAATAAATCGTGCAGACGATAAATTATATTAAGTTAATTTGAGAAAGAATATTAAGGAAAATAGTTGAGTTTGGCTTTTAGAAGTTTAAATTATAGGTGGATGTTGTGTTTAGCGTTTTTTTTTTTAATGTGTATAAATCTAGTGTAGAAACGGTTGTTGATGATATTTACTGTTAGGAACCTAGTTGTTTTCCTATTAGAATTTCAGAAAGTATTTAAGTAACAGGAAAGTAGGCTATTTAGTTCTTTAAGAACTTCTTGTTATTAGAATTTAATCACCATTGCCATTCGCAACAATCGCTCGAGAAACTTTAATTCTTTTAGACAATAAATTAAAATAAATTTATTTTTGCGACATTGATCAGTTTGAAATGACGTCAAATATATTTCACTACGAGATTCTTTGTACGTTGATATGAAATGTTTTAATTCTATTTAAAAGCGAGGAATATTACATATTTATCCTTTGAAATATAAATTAATTTTTGCAAACGATAAGTAATAACAAAACTTTTGAAAGAATATTTATTTATGTGATATAATTCAATTTGGATTGTAGTAATATCACAATAGAGTTCTTTTGATGGTTCATTATATATGTATGAAGAAATATGCATAAAGAATTCTAACTTTGCATAAAAAATATGCAAAGTTTCGCTTTCATTTTTAACGCATCAATTTAATTAATTTATTTTTCGAACTGTAAACTGGTGGCTACTAAAAGATATTTATTAAAAAAATATATCATTATTCTTCGAACTTCAAAAAAAATTAGCAAACGATAAAGATTAATTTTTAAATCTGCAAAAGAAGATTAAAGAAAATAGATAATTTTGGAATTACAAGTAGCTGAAGGCGCTGTTTGGCGAATTTCTTTCTGTGGTGTATAAATAGTGTTTCCTGTTGAGCACAAATGTTGTGTGGAAGCGGTTTAAGTGACAGATTCTGTAACAAACCAACTTGTTATTTAATAAATTTCTTTATTTGATTTTTAATTCTTGGTCTGATTTACTTAATTAAATTTAATTTTGCTTAAAAATTTAAATAATAGGAGGGCTAATTATGCAGTAATGGAAAGTTTGTTCGTTACTTAAAAAGAAATTCAATTACAGCAGAAGGCGCATGTCTGCTTCCTTCTCCGTCTATGGTTAGGTATGCCTAAGAAAATCTGGAAATTATTTGTGAAACATGTCGTAGAGGATCGGAAGAGTGGTCTACGGGGAGGCCATCAAATTCTTAGAAGAGACGGTATCCAGTCAGACATCCAACTTAAAAAAAAATGATACTGACATTAGTATGTATAGGTTATAATATCCTGGTGGTTTGTTGACCATTGGTTAAAGGTGTTGATTGGCATAAAATTAAATTTTACGTAATATACAAGTCACTGTTATCAAGGGTACTCCAGTGCAACGCCGGGTTTGCAAAGCTAGTCATGCATAAATTAACTTCATTTGAATCCTACAGCAGAAACAAGCTTTTGATTTGGACTTGTTAAAATAAAAACTGCGTGGTTTTTTAATCTACAGTGTCAAATACATTTATCCGACCTTGGTTTTCTTGTATTTATTATCTTGTCTCTAATTTACCGTTAAAGGGCAACTTGTGCTACACTTTTGTAAAATATAAGAACTAGTTCAACTAAGAATATTTTTTCTTTAATCGAATCGGCGAATGCGAAATTTACTGTCGAATATCCCATTGTTGCAGAGTCATTCTAAGCGAGATTGCAACTCTTTCATTTTTAAAACCAAATTGAGCTAGAGGTGCTTGTGATCTTTTAAGTTTAATCTTTAAAATTTTAATTTTTCAAATGGTGATAAGTATTTGGATGATACATAAAATTCACGAGTTTTTAAAGTTCGAATCACGAATCCGTTAGTATACATTATATTAATTTCTAGATTTTTGTAAAATTTAAACCACTGTTTCTGACTTTCATTGATTCCAAAATTGTTTATCACTTTAGTAAAGTATCATTTACATTAAAATCCTTAAAATTAAAAAAAAGTGTAACCAGAAACATTACCATAAACGCTTCCTTCTTTCATACAATGTTAAAGGGATGAAACCTAGTGGACAGTTATCTAATGGTCTGAACCCTTTTTACAATTAGTGATACATTTAACATGTTTATATAAAAGAATTTAGTTTTCCTATATTACCACATGTATATATTATGCTAGATCAGTGAATGCATGTGTTCAGCAAAGGAAATTAGGATTTTTCGTAATTTCTGCTGACATACTTCAATATATAGAAGATATTCAAATAAACAGTTAAGAAATATTTGTTATGATTTTTTTGGGGGTTCTTTAAAGCATGTAAACATGATTCCGAAAAACTTGCTATCTTCTGAACTTAAAATTATAAGAATTATAGTGACGAAAACGTTGACTTGGGTGTAAAGCTAAATAAAAATAACCACGAATTTTCGCTACAGAACTTCACATTGGTATGTATAATTTTATACTATAGTTTAAACAGTTAAATTAAGGTAACATTGCAGCCACTCTTTTTTTAATCTTAAACACTACGTTTATAAAGTAAAAGTTTAAGGTATTACAATCGTTCAGTCCGTTTGTCCGTCTGCCACCCACTTTCATAGTTCAAACTACAAATGCTACAGGCAAGTGTGATACGTCAAAATATTCAGCGCAGCAAAATTCGAAAACATCGAAAAGCTCAGAAGAAAATTTCGAATTTGAAGTACCGTCGAAGTAGGTATATCTTTGGCCATGGAGGTTAACTTATTCCTATTTCTTCCAAAATTGTAATATTTATTGATTAAGTTTTTAAATTGCTAATAAATTATTAATTCCAGCGTTCTTACTCATTTTCATCCAGAATTTTAATTTTGCTGTGAATATATATAACAAGGTGTCAATAAATTTGATCTCAGTAAAGAAAATTGAATCCTTTAAATGCATTTATCTACAAAATAAAATCGATTAACCTAAAGAATCGTGGCTGACAATTTTACGCCAAATCTGGTAACGCCGACAAATTGGTAAATGGCAACCTTTGGCAATATTAGCAATTGCGTTGACAATTTCTAAATGTTAATCCATTTAAATCTTAACTGCATATAATTTATTCTCAAGTTTTCTTACACTAATCTTTTATTAATTATATATGCTTAAAAAATTTAGATAATTATGTACTTTTTTAAAATCAATTCTTTGGCATTTTAACGTTCCACGTTTTTTATAAATCTGGTCTGCAATTTAATGAAATTTTCCGTTGTTTTAAGTCGACCATTTTGAAATTAGGTAGTATTTTAGGTCATTTTGAGATGGCAACCATCTAGGCAAGGACCGGAGTTTATTGTCATGTCTCCTTTTCATTTGAATCCTTTTTAAAATTGTCTTAAAACAATATACATTTTCTTAATGATTGTAATGGGAATGTTTCAGATGATGTAAAGCTCTTGTTTTTATTTTTCTACGTACTGCAATTTCATTCTTTGCTTAGGTTTCAATCTCAAAATGGTCGATATAGATGAAAATAAACTTTTATTTTTATGCAAGCTTACTTTAAAAATGTTTTGAACAAACCACAGCTCAAGAAGTTAACAATTTAAAAAATTAATAAGTAAAATGTTCTTTAAAAAAATTCGAATTTTCGAATACCAAAACAAAAGTTATTTCTGACAACAAAAGAAAACAATCTGTTGGAGCTGTTGCCTGATCCACGACGCGAAACAACCCCATTGTAAAGATATTTCACGGGCAGAAAAAAGTTGGAGCATTTAATAAAAACTCATATTTTTAATAAATAAAAAAAATAGTTATTTATGCAACTAGTGTGAAAAGTAAGGCTTTTTTAAACGAGTGAAATAAATTCACGAGTTTAGAAAAGGCTATTTTCGAGGTGTTGTCATACATGTTGTCATTTTTATAATAACGTGCAAAACAAGTATTTATTAAATTGGCATTGAAAATTAACCAGGCAAAAAGTAAATTCTCTTTTGAAGAAAAAAAGTGAAAATGTTGGTGCTGTTAAATATGGGTTTAGAATTAGAAAATGATTTGAACGTGATTATTTATATTAATGATTATTTTAAAATCACATGCAAAAAGTATTGCTTAGATTGGCATTGGAAATAAACGCCAAATAAAGAATGACGTTCAAATAAAGAATTTTACACCAATCACAAAGCCGCCGAATAAATATCACGCTCAAATAAAGAATTTTACACCAATCAGATGCTCTTATTTACTTTTTCGCACTAGTGCGTAAATAGTTATTTATTCCACTAGTGTGAAAAGTACTACTTTTAAAAACGAGTGGAATTTATTTCACGAGCGAGGCACGAGCGAGTGAAATAATGATACGTGTTTTTTAAAAAAAACTTTTCCAAAGTATAATATCAATCAAGTAATAATAAAGAGATAGTAATAAAGAATAATGATCAATTCAATTTTACGAAATCGCTAACTAAAGGACTTAACCGTATATTAATTATACTTTAAAAATTTACAATTTTCATGCTACATATTTGAAGTGTTTTGAGAAAAATTCCTAAATAAATGATTAAAGTACTTTTAATTATTTATGTTTAATATGTTAACTATTTTTATATTTGTAATTATAATTAGCAGTTATAATTTTATTTCTAACTTTTACATATTGTAATACAACACATATTGCATTACAACATTATGGAATTCCTAATTACGAATACATTATTTTTTTCCCTTTTATAATAAAATCTTTTGCTTTTTATAAAGATATTTGTTATTAAATATTACTTCCACAAAAAAGTTAGTTTCCCTTACTAAAATTGAAGTTTACTTTATCAATACTGGTATTCATAGTGTAATGTCATTCTACGATGCACTGCAATGTAAATGTTAAGTTATATACCATTTTTAATAACTATGTAACTCATAACTTCGTTATTTTTATGTTTAAACATTTTAATGTTACTATTTTATTCGGTAACACAGCCTTTAAGGATGTTAAAAAGTATGCTTCTTATGTATTTCATGCTTGAACCAAAGTTACCCGCCCGGATCCTAACCGTGTCCTAAGTTTTTAAACTAACACTATTTTTTTTAATTCATAAAATTTAACAAAAATGCTTGGAAATTATTCTTAAAAGTACAATACTTAGAATGCATAATGATTTGTAGGGGTTTAAATCGTTTTTGTAGTTTAATTTTTCTTCTTTTGTAAAAAAAACCTAGGATTTTGGACCAAAGTTACCCGCACTGACGGTACTTTAATTATTAAAAAAAAGTGCAAAATTTAATGCTCATTTCAAAAGCACAGTTTGCATTTTTATTATAATTAAATCCCCATTACCAATCGCAAGAATCGCTGAAGAAACTTCATTTCTTTTAAATAATAAAATAAAAGTTTTTTTGCTATCTTAATCAGTTTGAAATGACGCTGAATTATTTCACAGAGAGATTCTTTGACTGTTGGTTGATATGAAATGTTTTGCTTCTATTTAAAAGCAAGGAATATTACATATTTACTCTTCGAATACAAATTCATTTAGCAAACAATAAGAAATAATTATTGACTTTTTAAAATTAAATAAATGGGACTAACCAAATTTAATAATAGTTTAATATAGAATTACTACTGTGTTCGGCGCCTTTCTTCCTGTTGAACACACATGTTCTGTGACAGTGCAGAGTGACAGATAATGTTACAAACCTACTTGTTTACTTCGTTTTTATTATGATACCTAACTCTGTTTTTGTAGTTTGATACTATTGCCTTTTAGTATGAGTTACTCCAGCTTTATGCTAAACTTTACTCCACAAAGCTGGTAGAACCACTTCCTTCGACCAGAAATAAGGAGTATCGCTACAGAAAATGTTTTATAGTCAGTGAAATTAGACGAAATGTAGAAATTTTGAGAGTAAGGATTTAAAAACGTAGTTTCTAACCATAATAACATTATATCCTCTCTTAGTGAGAACACCTCACCATTCTCCGCTAGTTCTTCTCCTAAATATTTAATTTTATTAAAATATTTTTTTACGTCAATTTCTTATTTTTATAGTTTCTCATTGACGACACTTATATATTAAACGTAAAGATGTATGAATGGGTAAAGCAGAATGATTGGATTTCTGATAGTTAGAGTTGGTACAATGGATTGTTACTGTATAAATAATTAACTTTATAGTATTACCTTCAATTTCCTAATTTATCAAATATAAGGTAATGAAAGAAATGTGATGGGGTCAGAAATACGAAATGAAGATTTTGTGTTTTCTACACGTTTTAGAGCTGATTTTGAAAAAGTAGTTTTAAAAAAATTAACAATTTACAAATTTTAAATTAAATGTATCATTATTATTTTTACCAACTGTTTATAATAGTGTGAAAAGTTGCATTTATGTCAAAATTGTAGTGCTTTCTAAACACATTGTACTTTTTAAACAAAAATAATTGAATTTATTAAAATTAAAAAAAATCCGTTTGATAATTTTTTTTTTAATAAATTCAATTATTTTTGTTTAAAAAGTACAATGTGTTTAGAAAGCACTACAATTTTGACATAAATGCAACTTTTCACACTATTATAAACATTCGGTAAAAATTTTGAAAATTAAAAAAAATCCGTTTGATAATTTTTTTTACATTTAAGTTTCCATGTGAATTTCATCGTACTGCATTCTTAAATAATTTAAACTAACAAAATATTTTATAATAAAAATCTCAATTCAATTTCTGAAAAGGTTTTACATATGAGATCAAAATTAATCTATATGAAACGTGTCGAAAAGCCATCTTCATTCAAAATTTTTTAATAGTTTAGTCAAAAAATTATTTTTCTGATAAAGCCAGATTTAAATTCTTCAGTTTATGTCTAATTATGCATTTTATCTTTGCTATGGGGTTTATTATGGTTACCAGCATTTTCTAGTAGGGCTTCTATCTCGAGTATGCTGTTCACTTCTCATAAGCAGTAGGACACAATAGAATTCAGTCTTTTACAAAAAAAATATCTATATATATAATACTCTTATACGGCACCCAAATTTCCTTATATTTCTATCTCTGGAATGGCAACAATCGAAATGAACAAAAATACTACTAATTTCAAAATGACCGACTGAAAACAAAAAAAAAAGTGTTTCTTCAGGAATGGCTTGAAAAAGAGAAAAATAACTATAAATATTATGCACAAAATATAGATAGAATCGGTAAGTTTAAATTTAAAACATGCATAATATTCGGGACGTTTAATGTTTGAAAATTTGAATTATAATTTCGATCGACTGAACTACCAAACACTGTTGTTAATAAAAAAAGGAAAAATTCAAATAGTTTTGAAACATATTTTCTAAGCGTTGACGGCTACCGCAGTTTCCAATTTATTTACAAATGGATCTTAGTCAAGCACTCAAGCAGCGAAATATTTTCGCAATAAAACCAGTAATTTAAAAGGATTAATTTATAATTATTTTATGTTAAAAGGATACTAAAGGCGGTTAGCTTAAAGGAACATGTCCGGATTGGCGCCAGTTGAAAAATGTCGCCACGTCAAAATGACAACAAACCGAGCGTTTACAAAGTCTGTGAAATGGCAACAAATAATTACTTTAAAATGCTGCTAAAAACTAAAAATGTCTGCTGAGAGAAGATGAAAGATTTCCTTATTAAAAATATCGTGGCATTTGCGATCGTAGATCGTAACGATATTTTAATGTAAGAAAATCAGAACTCGATAGTTTGCTGCAAGTGTATGCTGCAATGTACAAAAATAATAATTTAAGAAATGAGTTCTTTAAATAATTAATGATTAATAATATTTTAAATATATTAATACGATTTAAGAATTTTTAACTATGAAACAAATGGACAGGATCAAGTTATAAAGAAAGTAGCAAAATAAATTCTCTAATGTAAACGAAATACATAGAAAAAACTGAACTATTTGATAATTATTCTCTTAAAATACGATCTGTGGCTGTTTTAGTAGCCAATGGCTGCCATAATACCAATTTGACAGGGTTACCTTATTTGACGAAAAAATTGCCGGACATGCTCCTTTAGGTTAACTCTTATGGCTAGACTAAAATATTTCAATGAACGGTGAGCGAGCGAAGCGATCCAAAGGGAACTGCGCAAGCAGTTCCCGGGGGTTGGCGAGCGATAGCGAGTAGGGGGCGTGCCCCCTAGTATTAAAAGAAACTCTAGTTTCAAATTAAATAAGATATATTTGAATCCCTATTTAATTTAGCTACCAAGCACTGAAGCAATTTTTATACCGTTGTTAATCTTCTGATTAAAAGATTAAAAAAATCAAAATAATAATATCAATAAAGAAAAACATTTATACTTTGAAATATGACAACAATTTATAAAAAATGAAACTAAGCTTTTTAAAAAAAACTCGCTTTGAAGATTTATTTTACCGAAAGTCATAGTCTTTTAGCGACATCTAGTGACGAATGGGAAAACAAATGATTAATCCTTCAAAATAAAACTAACTACATTGCATAACAAAAATATTTACACAGATTCAAAATAATTTTTTTAAAGATTTTTTTAGTTCGAAACATTCAATTCGCTCAAATATGGATTTAAGCATTTTGTTCTTAAACTTTGGATCGTCAATCGTCTTAATTTTAAAGAAACACCATGCATAATTTTTATTTAATCATCTTGATAAGAACTTAGGTCTTTAGTTTTTTTATATTTTGCTACTTTTCAATAACCATTGTATATTGAAATTCCCATTTTCTAACAGAATTTGGAACATGCATTATCTAGCTATTTTAGAACATCATCTAAACATTTAACTGAATCTTTAAGTTTTAGACACATTTTGTCTGTTTTGTAATCTAAATTTAATATTTTTAAAAATTAATGTACGTCCCTCTTTTAGCTCAATTTTGCTTGTAAAATATTTTTTGGATGAAAAGTTTTCATAAAATAACACTGAAACTTGCACATCATACACATAACGCCGTATACACCAACTAAGCAAATTCATCAATAAACGAAAAAGACCTCATCATAGATAATGAAATTTCCAGAAAAGAAACAAACAAAATAATCTCATATTTTATGAAAAATCGAAAACACTTCACTATCACATATGCCACAACAATTTTGTGTAGAAGAAGAACTAATTCTAACCACTATATTTATTCCGAAATTGTTATCATTACTATTGTGGACAATAAAAGATTTTGTCAAAAATTGATATAAAATAGCCATGTTTGGTAATTCTCCCATTTCTTCCAAAATTGTAATATTTATTGATTAAGTTTTTAAATTGCTAATAAATTATTAATTCCAGCGTTCTTACTCATTTTCATCCAGAATTTTAATTTTGCTGTGAATATATATAACAAGGTATCAGTAAAATTGATCTCAGTAAAGAAAATTGAATCCTTTAAATACATTTATCTTCAAAATAAAATCGGTTAACGTAAAGAATCGTGGCCGACAATTTTACGCCAAATCTGGTTACCTCGACAAATTGGTATTATGGCAACCTTTGGCGACATTAGAAATTGCATTGACAATTTCTAAATGTTAATACATTTAAATCTTAAATGCATATAATTTATTCTGAATTTTTCTTATACTAATCTTTTATTAATAATATGCTTAACGATTTTAGATAATTATGTACTTTTTTTAAGTCTTCTATTTTGAAATTAGGTAGTATTTTTGGTCATTTTGAGATGGCAATCATCTCGGCAAGGGCCGGAGTTTGTTGTCATTTCGACTTGGCGAAATTTTTGAAAAGTCGCCAAATCCGGCCACGATTCTTTAGGTTAACCATAAAATCTTGGAAAGGAGTCATGTCTCCTTTTCATTTGAATCCTTTTTTAAATTGTCTTAAAACAATATACATTTTTCTTAATGATTGTAATGGGAATGTTTCAGATGATGTAACGCTCTTGTTTTTATTTTTGCAATGTTTTCGACATTTTCATTTTTATTCAAGTACTGCAATTTCATTCTTTGCTTAAATTTCACTCTCAAAATTATCGATATAGATGAAAATAAACTTTTATATTTATGCAACCTTACTTTAAAAATGTTTTGAACAAACAGCAACAAGTTGACAATTAAAAAAATTAATAAGTAAATTATTCTTAAAAAACTCATTTTCGAATACCAAAACAAAAGTTATTCCAGGCAACAAAAGAAAACAAACTGTTGGAGCTGTTGCCATCCACGACGCGAAACAACCGCATTAGTAAAAATATTTCACGGCCAAAAAAAAGTTGGAATCTATATTAATAAAAGAAAGAGTCTATGTGTCTGTATGTCTGTGGATCGTAAAAGACCTACTTATACTGCCCTCAGAAATTCGAAATTTTTTAGATAGATTTCCTTTAATACCAACGTGTGCACCTGAGGCTTAATTTTTTCATATTTGTTCCATTTTTAGAGAATAATCTAATTTTCTGGAAAAAAATACACTACTTTCGCTCAAATCCGATCATATTTTCCCTTTCGTGTTGCCATTCGACAGAAGAAATTAAATTGAACACAAAAATTAATTAAAATTGAATTTGCTTTTATTTTCTTGCCATTACTTTCAGAAACTACATTAATGATTTAAAAAATAATTGAACGTGCCAATGAGCTAAATGTTTTTTTTTTTTTTTAAACCCAGAATGGAGGTTTTGATGTGAAATAACGTTGTTGTTGTTGTTTCTAATGCCACTCGGTAACCGAGCCCGGAGTATAACCCGATGAAATAACGTTGTTATACAATTATGGTTAATTTTGAATTTATCAGGAAAATTGCGATGACAGTAAGTTCATATTGAGGAAGATTTTTGTGATATGAGGATGTGCATTTTATAGTGATGCAATTTTATTTTGGAATTTAAAGCAATATAAGTAACGGGATTTTATTCTTTATAATGAACGGAAACAAAGGCAAAGTTTATTTCCTATAGCAAATTAAATGACACATATATTTGGATCGATTTGATATTCTTTTAGTCCGTGCGAAGAACGGGTATTTATTTGCTAGTATTTAATAAAAACTCATATTTTTTACAAATATCAAAATAATAGTTATTTATGCAACTAGTGTGAAAAGTAAGTTTTTTTTAAACGAGTTGAATAAATTATTTCACGAGCGAGTGAAATAAATTCACGAGTTTAAAAAAGGCTATTTTCGACGTGTTGTCATACACTATTTTTTATAATAACGTGCAAAAAAAGTATTTATTAAATTGGCATTGAAAATTAACCAGGCAAAAAGTAAATTCTCTTTTGAAGAAAAAAAAACGAAAACGTTGGTGCAGCTAAATATGGATTTAGAATTAGAAATGTTATTATGTATGTTTTTTATGAAACCATTGAGTTTTAAACATACTTTTGCTCGTATTGCTTACCATTTTTTATTATCACGTTCAAATGATTTGAACGTGATTATTTATATTAATGATTAATTTAAAATCACGTGCAAAAAGTATTTCTTAGATAGGCATTGGAAATAAGACGCCAAATAAAGAATCACGTTCAAATGAAGAATTTTACACCAATCACAAAGCAGCCAAATAAAATATCACACTCAAATAAACAATTTGAAACCAATCAGATGCTCTTATTTACTTTGTCGCACTAGTGCGTAAAAGTAATTTTGAAACACGATTTCGTTAAAAGCATCACTTTTGCCACGATTATTGATTTGAAAAAGTTAGTTTTTTTGCACGATATTATAAAAAGTAACTTTGAAATACGATTTCGTTAAAAGCATCACTTTTGCCACGATTATTGATTTAAAAAAAGTTAGGTTTTTTTTGCACGATATTATAAAAAATAATTATATTTATATTTATAATAAAATAAATTCTATCTATATATATAAAAGAAAGTCGTGTTAGTAAGACCATTTATAACTCAAGAACGGCTAAACGGATTTGGCTGAAAATTGGTGGGGAGGTAGCTTATAACCAGGAATAGGCTATAGGATACTTTTTATTCGAACCCAAAGATTGTAGGAGCGCAAAACGTGAGCTGATTTCCCCATAGGAATAGCATTGTAAGATTAGAATTTATATTTTTTAATTCAATTCAAAGAAATTTCAGCGCGTTCAGCGCGAACAAAAATTTAAAAAAAAGAGCACGTCGGTTTAATTTGCTGGATTGTTATTTGAATATCAGTATTCTATTTGTTGATTTTAAATCTCTTTATTTTTTTATGGTTGATCAGATTTCCCCAACTAGATTTTAATTACGTTTCCGAATTTAATTTAATTGATTTTTACAAATGGTAAGAAATGATGATATGGAGGAATATAGGTTAACCTAAAGAATCGTGGCCGGATTTGGCGAATTTTTAGAAATGTCGCCAAGTCGAAGTGATAACAACCCCCGGCACTTGCCGAGTTGGTTACCATCTCGAAATGACCAAAAATACTACCTAATTACAAAATGGCCGACTTAAAACAGCGGAAAGATTCATTAAATAGCAGACCAGATTTATAAAAAAAGTGAATTTTTAAAATGCCGAAGAATTGATTTAAAAAAAGTAAATAATTATTTAAAATCAGTAAACATCTAATTAATAAAATATTAGTATAAAAAAACTTCAGAATAAATTATATGCGTTTAAGATTTAAATAGATTAACATTTAGAATTTGTCAATGCAATTGCTAATTTCGCCAAAGGTTGCCATCGGGGTTACCAGATTTGGCTTAAAATTGCTGGCCATGATTCTTTAGGTTTTCCGGAATATATTCGGCATAAATAAGGAATTTGTACTTTATAAAACTTTTCCAACCATACAAGAGGATGAATGTCTGTTTTTATTTCTTCTGATGTTAAGATGGCGTAACGGTCGATTAAATTTTGGCATTGGCGGCTTTTGAAAAGTTGAAAATTTAACGTAGGGGTAGCTATTCCCATCCAGTTGTATGGGTTAGGGTTAGTTTGAATTATCATCGCATTAAAGCTACACACGAGTGGAAACGGGATTCGTAATTTAGAACCACAGTCAAGTTACGAGCCGACACGTGAGTAGGTACCCAAAGCAACTTTTAAGGGGACATCGTACGCAGCGTTGGGAATTTAGGGGATATTTAAAGTGCCCTTCCTCTATACGGGGTATTATTCGTAGGACATTTTTTGGCTGCACAAGCCGTTCATAGGTCTGCAGTTATTTTGGCAATCCCCGGACCTGAACCTCCTAGGACCTACCGCATGCAAGACGAAAGTCTTTACCGACTTGGTCCCCCAGCCCTATTGAGTTGTATGAAATATGAAGTGGAATGTTTACCACATTTGGGTAGTTTCGTTTTGCGCTAATTGTGAAATATAAACAGGCCATTATAACATATAGCTGTTTTGGAAATTTGAATATGGCCCTATGGGAAAGCCCTCAAACTCCGGAAGGGCCTGGATAAAATCAACCCCTCATATCAGAATGGGAGGAGATTATAATATCCTGATGGAGTGGACCACAGTGGATGGATCAATTGGTATAAAATAAAAGTTTACATAAAAAAACACCTAATAATTAGGTTTATTAAGGGTGCACCCGTACAACGCCGGGTTTATAAAGCTAGTTTATAATAAAAATCTAATATTAGAAAATATAATTTGGTTTCTTATGAAATAAAAATTTAAAACTAGAAATGGGACATAGTTTTCCCTACATAGCATAAAGTTTTGTCAATGTATGCCGACTAATAATAAAATAAGATGCATGATTCATGAAAATTACGTCCTGCAATGATGGGTGATTCGGGTTATGGTATTATAAGCATACTTTCGAGCAATCACACATTATTCTTGTATTTCCTTTTGGAAGAGTGTGGTTTAAAAATTTACTTTTCCAAAGTATATATAATATCAATCAAGTAATAATAAAGAGATAATATATAGGATAATAATAAAGATATAGCAGTTAAGAGGTAAGGTCCGTTCATTGCCAACTTTGATAATGATTAATTCAATTTTACGAAATCGCCAAAGAACGAGCAATGCTTTGGATAATGTGAGCTTTGAAACTGCGCCCTTCATTTTATATCCATAGATTATAGGGTCAGAAATCATCCAAATTAATCTGCCATGATTTTATTTTACTTTTGATAATGCTAACTAAAGGCGCTTTGGAGTCGCTAACTAAAGGATCTAACCGTACATTAATTATACTTTAAAAATTTTCAATTTTCATGCTACATATTTCAAGTGTTTTGAGAAAAATTCTTAAATAAATGATTAAAGTACTTTTAATTATTTATGTTTAATATGTTAACTATTTTTATATTTGTAATTATAATAAACAGTTACAATTTTATTTCAAACTTTTACATATTGTGTTAAAGCTTCAAACAGCAAACTGATGCACGAAATTTGTAATATTTATCATTTCTAGTCATTCAATCTGTTTTTCGTCAGGAAAAACTTTTGTTTCTTCAATTTTTTACTCCACTTATCCACAGATGGCGTCACTAAAAATCTACAAAATTACTAGAGATAGTAGCATAAAACAGTTCCGTAGAAGTTAAGTATTATTTCTTGCAATTTTCCTATTCAACAAGGTCTGATTATTTTGAAGTGCTCCTTTTATTTAAATTTTCATAAAATTTAGAATTCAGAAGCTAAATTTGTAAAACTAGGTGCATGTCACATATTTTCAAAATGCTCCTAAATTATTTTTTTTTTACATACATCTTACCTTATTTTCAAATCCTATTCAAAATATTTTCGTTTTTGAAAAAAAATAAACTCCTTTTTTGGATCAATAAATATGATCTTTTTAAGGAAGAGGTAGATTTGTTTTAAATTAAAAATTTAAAAAAAAATACCAAGGGCGTTTTAAAAAGAGATTAAAAAAATTTAATTTACAAATTTTTCTATGAAAAACTTAATGTAAAATATTTTAATATGTTTAATAAAAAATATTCTTAACAAATATGCTATTAAATCCAAAGCAATAACAATAAAAATAAAACTTTTTTTAAGTTATTATCTTCTAACACTGATAGATGGCAGCACATTTATACTCGGAACTGTAACTTTTTTAAATATCTGGTAACTTTACGACTAGATGGCAGCACCAATGTTTTAGAAGAAGCTTTGATTGTCTGTACTTGCCGTACTTTTTTTAGTCATTACAGATTAATTTTCTTTAGGTATTTTTCTGCATTATAAGTACTGAAAAATCTTATTTTATTATCGTGTGAACAATTAGATTGCCGCTAATTTTTCAATTGTGGTATGGTCTATGAACTGTTCTATATGGAAAAGTTCAGATAATTTTCATCTGACTGCATTCTGCAATGGCATATTCCATGAATGTAACGAAATCATAAATATGTTTTTTGCAAAATGCAGTTGCGGTAAAAGTTAACAAGTAGTTTATTTAACAAATTTTAAGTATGCCAAAATTACTGTCACTGAAAAAATACTTGATTTCGAATTCGTGAACGATTATCTTTTTTATAAATATATACCTTATCAATTTCTCGATATTTAGAAATTTATTTTTAACTTATATTAGGCATTAAACATCTCTTTTCGAATTTGAAAAGTACAAACTAAAGTCCTATCTATTTCAAATATTGATTTGGATTACAATAGTCAGTTTTAACGTTTGGAAATTTGCAATGATCACGATGTTTTCTGAAAATAATATTTTTTAAGAGTTTGATAAGGATGAAAGCACGTTTCACAGTTTCAAAAGCGATACAGTGAAACGTGATACGAAATAACACTCCAAGAACAAAAAAAAGCCAACCGGGACGTCATCTGTTATGCTAAGAGAGGTTTAACAGGAGTGACGCATCATCAACTTTAAAAATAAATTTAAAAATAAATACATCTTTAAAACCAGAAATACTTGAGTTTTAGAGGTTTTTTAATATGCTTAATCGAATAAATATGTTTGTGGAAAACGCTGTAATTGTCCATTGGCTATATCCTTAATGTAATAAATGATGACAAATATGTTTTATGCAAATCATTGCTAAAACGTTAACAAGTTAGTTTATTCAACAATTTACAGTACCTGCTCGTTTACTAGTCACTGAAAAAATAACTTGATTCAAATTCGTGAACATTTATTTTTTTTTTCAAAATCCATATACTTATCAATTTCTTCATATTATGATAATTTAGTTTTTAATTATGATTGCTTCATTATTACATCTCTTTTCGAAATTTGAAAAGTAAAATCTAAATATCCTTTCTTTATTTTCAAATATTTAATTTGGATAACATATTAGTTTTAATTATTGGAATCTTTGCAATGAGTCACGATTTTTTCAGAAAATAATATTATTAAAATACTTTTTAAAATGTTTAGTTCAATACAAATATCCTTAAAACTTTTTTTTTTTAACTTTGGAAGGATTATGCAAAAAATTTCGAAAATCCTATGCTGGTAAGTTATAGAATGCAGTCATAATATGAAAATGATCTTAGCTTTAACATATGTTTGGACAGTACAATGCTTCTTTGGAAAGCTTTCAACTGTCAGCTTTGTCATTATAGTGTTATTTTCTTGTTTAAGGGATATTTTTGACATTTACCGCCAATAAATAACATAACTTTAAAAAAATTAAAGTTACTAGGGGGCACGCCCCCTTCTCGCTATCGCTCGCCAACCCCCGGGAACTGCTTGCGCAGTTCCCTTAGGCTCGCTTCGCTCGCTCACCGTTCATTGAAATATTTTAGTCTAGCCTTAAGGGTTAATCTTAAGGAACATGTCCGGCAATTTTTTCGCCACATTCATATTATGGCAGCCATTGGCTACATAAATCGCCAAAGATTGTATTTTAAGCGAATAACTATCAAATAGTTCAGTTTTTTTTTTCTATGTACACGTTTGCATTAGAGAATTTATTTTGCTACTTTGTTTATAAGTTGATCCTATCCATTTCTTTCATCGTTAAGAATTATTAAATCGTATTAACATGTTTAAAATACTATTAATCCTTAATTATTAAAATAACTCATTTCTTAAATTATTTTTTGTGTACATTGTTTTTGAACTTGCAGCAAACTGTTGAGTTCTGATTTTCTTATTTTATAATATCGCTACGATCTACGATCGCAAATGCCACGATAATTTTTAATATGGAAATCTTTAATGTTCTCTCAGCAGAAATTTTCAGTTTTGGGCAGCATTTTAAGTAATTATTTGTTGTCATTTCACAGACTTGGCAAACGCACGGTTTGTTCTCATTTTGACTTGGCGACATTTTTCGACTGGCGCCAAATCCGGACATGGTCTTTTAGGTTAACCGCCTTTAGTATCCTTTTAAAATAAAATAATTACAAATTAATGCTTATAAATTAATGGTTATTATTGAGAAAATATTTCGCTGCTTGACTGAGATCCATTTGTAAATAAATTTGAAACCGTAGTACCCGTCAACGCTTAGAAACTATATTTAAAACCAATTTGAATTTTTCCTATTTTATTAACAATTGTGTTTGGTAGTTCAGTCAATCGAAATTACAATTTAAATTTTCGAACACTAAACGTCCCTAATATTATGCATGTTTAAATTTAAACTTACTGATTCTGCACATATTTATGGTTGTTTTTCATTTTTTGGCCTTATTGCAGCCATTCCCGAAATTGTCAATCCTTGTGTTATTTCGTAGTGCTTTTCACAAAAAAATACATTCAATGATTTTCTGCCGTATCGAACTATGTTTTGTGCATAGTATTTTTAGTTATTTTTCCCTTTTTCAAGCCATTCCTGAAGAAACACTTTTTTGTTGTTTTCAGTCGGCCATTTTGAAATTAGTAGTATTTTTGTTCATTTCGATTGTTGCCATTCCAGAGATAGAAATATAAGGAAATTTGGGTGCCGTATAAGAGTATTATATATATAGATTATTGTCCAATACTGCTAGAAGGCAGCACCATTACAGTGGGAACTATAACTTTTAAAAATATCTAGTAACTCCACTACTAGATGGCAGCACTAACGTTTTAGATGTAAGATCTGATCATCTATATTTTATTTCTTTATAATTTTGTTTTACTGAAAAGCACTATACTGAAAAGTCTTATTTAACCCTGGTGTGAACAATGAGATTACTGTTATATTTTAAGGTATGATATGGGCTATGAACTGTTCAAACGTATGGTAAAGTTGTGATAATTTTCATATTTCTACCTTCTATACTTGACCTGCATATGATTTCTACTAAAAATTAGCACTCGCATTTTTTTTACAAATCCTTTTTAAGTAAACAAAAAATTAAGTTTATAAAAAGTTTAGTTTCTACCTATACTTACCCTTGACTTTCAAGGCTACGCGGACACTTCGTAACGACAAATGACCCAAAGCCCTTAATTTATGGAACTAAACATTTAAAAAAAAATACTTTCAAAAATATTATTTCTTAAAAACAATCATTATATGAAGATTCTACTTGTAATATAAAGCTTAATGATTATTTAAATTATATATTTTAGGAATAAAGAAGAGACATTCTGAATTTTACTTTTCAAATTTTTAAAAGAGATATAATTAAAGTAAAAATAATTAAAATCTAACAATTTCAAATCTAACAATTACCTTTTATGTTTATGAAATTAGAAAATAAAAAATATCCATAAACTTTAATTATAATTTTTTAGGTAACTTGTAAGCAATAGAGGTACGTGTAAGTTGTTGACTAAACTAACTTTTTAACTTTTTGACTAAATTTGCATTAAAAAAAAATCTTATTTATAATTGATTTAATCTATATACATAAAAGGCAACTTCCGTTTGTTTGTTTGCTTGTTTGTTTGTTTGTATAAGACACGAGATCTAAAGAACCACGCAACAGATTGTCACGAAATTTGGCACAAAAATTCATCTCATCTCCGGAACAAACATAGGCTAAGAATTTTTCGAATCAGACCATTCCTTCTATCGTTTCGAACGTTTTTCTGAAAAAACTACACCACTTTGGCTCAAATCCGATCATTTTTTTACTTTCCTGATGCCATCGGCTGAAAAAATTAAATAAAACTTTTAACAAAAGTAATTAAAATTGAAAATGTTTATTTTATTCTGTTGCCAATAACTTCAGAAACTAAATTCATTATTTGAAAAATAATTGACATGTTTCAAGTGACGTAATTCCGGCAGTCTCCATTCCCGGATTTTATTGTGGGTTTATTTGATGATTTTTTCATTGATTTTTCTGTTGACTGCATGTATGCATATTTAAGAAATAAATTTATGTTAAGCTATTACGGAACTATGATGGTTAATAAAGGCCGTCGCACTAGAGCTGCATATTAGGGTTTTATGTCTTTATTTTTTCGCCAAATACGTTGCCAAACTCTCCAAATTATTAACTAAAACTCGCCGAATGGGCATTTTTTTAAAAAATAATTTATAAGCTGGTTGGTTGTTCGAAGGTCATTGTGTTAGAGCTGTATAATGGGTGTGTTTGTAGCTATATCTATTTTCTCGCCAATTTTTTTCCCAAAACGTGCCAAATGAGCTAAAAGGTTTTATCTATATACATAAAAGGAAACTTTTGTTTTTTGTTTGTTTGTTTGTTTGTTTAAGACACGAGATCTAAAGAACCACGCAACAGATCGTCACGAAATTTGACACAAAAATTCATCTCATCTCCGGAACAAACATAGGCTAAGAATTTTTCGAATCAGACCATT
Organism: Oedothorax gibbosus; assembly: GCA_019343175.1. NCBI lineage: Eukaryota > Metazoa > Arthropoda > Arachnida > Araneae > Linyphiidae > Oedothorax > Oedothorax gibbosus. The sequence goes on from JAFNEN010000484.1 coordinate 27,864, forward strand.
CCTTTTATCGTTTTCGAACGTTTTTATGTTTCCCATTCAATGCATTGAAGACCTTAGAGGTTTATTGCTCCTTAAACAGCACGTTTTCACGGATTGTTTATTTGGTTTTATTTTACACATTTGTTAAAACGATTTTTAAGTATATTTAGTTTAATTACAGCTAAAAAATTAGAAATAAACATCTAAAACAAAAATCGTTTGCTAGCTTTTTAGCAGTTAGAAAAATGTTTAATATTAAAAATAAAAATGGTTTGCTTTAGTATCTTTATCACAGTTTAAAAAAACAAATAAATATAAAAAACGCAAATCGTTTGCTGTTTGCTGGAGTAGCTTTATAACATCTAAACAATTAGATCATGTAATTCACTTTCATTAAGAATATTTTATTTTCTGCCATTGTACCGGCCATTGTTTCCGGCCATTTTGTACTGCTTATATTGTATTTATATCTACAAAGTGTCCAAAAAAAAGTTACTTAATTTATTGGAGAACTCCCTTGAATTGCGTTAAAATAAATGTTTGAGACCCTTTTAAGATTTAGCTTTTTTCCATTTTTAATTCTTACTGATTATTTTTTACTTAAATATGTATTCTTTTTAATTTGCGCTTCTTATCAAAGGTATTTTTGAAATTAATATTAATCATTACTATATCCAAGTTGGGTAATTAAATGGAAAATTACTGGGTAATCTTCATATCTTATGTAACTAAAATGAAAGAAAATAAATAGTTAAATTGACTGTTAAATTATTTTTTCCACCTCTACCCGTGCAACGTCGGGTATAACAGCTAGTAATACATATATAGTCAATTATAGATTGCAGTTATATGAACATTATTTGGAATTTTCCATACGTTTGGGCAGCGCATAGCCCATACCATACCTAAAATATAAGTCAGCAATCTTATTGTTCACACGAGGGTTAAAACTATATATATAAAAGACAAAGTCCTGACTGATTCACTCACGTATCAACGCCCAGCCCAAACTACTGGAGGTAGAGCTACCAAATTTTAGGAAAATATTCTTTTTATATCGTATACGTCTTTTAAGAAGCGATTTTTCAAAATTCGAACATGAACGGGTGTAGAAAGGCAAAACGTGAGCCGATTTCTCCATAGGAATAGCATTGTTATGAACTTTTAATTTATAAATTTCGTTTTCTAATTTGAAAAAAAATTCAGTGCGTTCAGCGTGAGTGAAAAGTAAGTATAAACACGTCAGAGCACGTGACTTTAATTTCTAGGATTGTTATTTGAATATCATTATTTTATTTTATTTATAGAATTTAAATCTTTTGATTTTTTTTGTTACCGAATTTAATTTTAATTGATGTTTACAAATGGTAAGAAATGAAGATATTGCTACAATGTCTGATGACAGTAAAGGCGATAACCATTCTAGATATAATGAATACTTCGAGGAATGTCGATTCTCTCTACGTATAGCGTATTTGTATTTTATGTTTATGAAACAGGAAATTTGGTACAGATGATATAATGGCCGATTGAATTTTGGCATTGGCGGCTTTTGGCGAAGTTGAAAATTTAATGTAAGGTAGCTATTTGCATCCAGTTGTATGGGTTAGGGTTAGTTTTAATTATCGCCTCACTAGAGCTATACACGAGGGCTATTGGCCACGGACGTCTTAGTTTAGAACCACAGTCAGGTGACGAGCCGACACCTGAGTAGGCACCCAATGCAACTTTTAAGGACGACATTGTACGTAGCGTCGGGACTTAAATATTTAACGTGCACTCCCACCACACGGGGTATTATGCGGGACACAGGACATTTTTGACTGCATGGGCCGTTTATAGGTCGGAAGTTATTTTGACGATGCCCGGACCCGAATCTGGGACCTATCACATGCAAGGCGATAGCCTTTACAGACTGTGCTCCCCAGCCCTGTCGAGTGGTTGAATTTGGAGTTTAATGGTCATCACATTTTGGGCATTTTCGGGTGTAGGAGGGCAAATCGAAACTGGCCATTATATCACAGCTATTCTGGCAATTTAAACAGGGGCTATGGGAAAGCCCTCTAACTTCTAGAAGGGCCTGGATACAATCGGATTTCTTTTTAAAAATTAATGCTGATAATAGAATGGGAGGAAATTATAATATACCGATGGAGTGCTGACCAGTGGAGAAGGGATCAATTGGTATTAAATAAATCTATATACATAAAAGGCAACTTCCGTTTGTTTGTTTGCTTGTTTGTTTGTTTGTATAAGACACGAGATCTAAAGAACCACGCAACAGATTGTCACGAAATTTGGCACAAAAATTCATCTCATCTCCGGAACAAACATAGGCTAAGAATTTTTCGAATCAGACCATTCCTTCTATCGTTTCGAACGTTTTTCTGAAAAAACTACACCACTTTGGCTCAAATCCGATCATTTTTTTACTTTCCTGATGCCATCGGCTGAAAAAATTAAATAAAACTTTTAACAAAAGTAATTAAAATTGAAAATGTTTATTTTATTCTGTTGCCAATAACTTCAGAAACTAAATTCATTATTTGAAAAATAATTGACATGTTTCAAGTGACGTAATTCCGGCAGTCTCCATTCCCGGATTTTATTGTGGGTTTATTTGATGATTTTTTCATTGATTTTTCTGTTGACTGCATGTATGCATATTTAAGAAATAAATTTATGTTAAGCTATTACGGAACTATGATGGTTAATAAAGGCCGTCGCACTAGAGCTGCATATTAGGGTTTTATGTCTTTATTTTTTCGCCAAATACGTTGCCAAACTCTCCAAATTATTAACTAAAACTCGCCGAATGGGCATTTTTTTTATAAATAATTTATAAGCTGGTTGGTTGTTCGAAGGTCATTGTGTTAGAGCTGTATAATGGGTGTGTTTGTAGCTATATCTATTTTCTCGCCAATTTTTTTCCCAAAACGTGCCAAATGAGCTAAAAGGTTTTATCTATATACATAAAAGGAAACTTTTGTTTTTTGTTTGTTTGTTTGTTTGTTTGTTTAAGACACGAGATCTAAAGAACCACGCAACAGATCGTCACGAAATTTGACACAAAAATTCATCTCATCTCCGGAACAAACATAGGCTAAGAATTTTTCGAATCAGACCATTCCTTTTATCGTTTTCGAACGTTTTTATGTTTCCCATTCAATGCATTGAAGACCTTAGAGGTTTATTGCTCCTTAAACAGCACGTTTTCACGGATTGTTTATTTAGTTTTATTTTACACATTTGTTAAAACGATTTTTAAGTATATTTAGTTTAATTACAGCTAAAAAATTAGAAATAAACATCTAAAACAAAAATCGTTTGCTAGCTTTTTAGCAGTTAGAAAAATGTTTAATATTAAAAATAAAAATCGTTTGCTTTAGTATCTTTATCACAGTTTAAAAAAACAAATAAATATAAAAAACGCAAATCGTTTGCTGTTTGCTGGAGTAGCTTTATAACATCTAAACAATTAGATCATGTAATTCACTTTCATTAAGAATATTTTATTTTCTGCCATTGTACCGGCCATTGTTTCCGGCCATTTTGTACTGCTTATATTGTATTTATATCTACAAAGTGTCCAAAAAAAAGTTACTTAATTTATTGGAGAACTCGCTTGAATTGCGTTAAAATAAATGTTTGAGACCCTTTTAAGATTTAGCTTTTTTCCATTTTAATTCTTACTGATTATTTTTTACTTAAATATGTATTCTTTTTAATTTGCGCTTCTTATCAAAGGTATTTTTGAAATTAATATTAATCATTACTATATCCAAGTTGGGTAATTAAATGGAAAATTACTGGGTAATCTTCATATCTTATGTAACTAAAATGAAAGAAAAAAAATAGTTAAATTGACTGTTAAATTATTTTTCCACCTCTACCCGTGCAACGTCGGGTATAACAGCTAGTAATACATATATAGTCAATTATAGATTGCAGTTATATGAACATTATTTGGAATTTTCCATACGTTTGGGCAGCGCATAGCCCATACCATACCTAAAATATAAGTCAGCAATCTTATTGTTCACACGAGGGTTAAAACTATATATATAAAAGACAAAGTCCTGACTGATTCACTCACGTATCAACGCCCAGCCCAAACTACTGGAGGTAGAGCTACCAAATTTTAGGAAAATATTCTTTTTATATCGTATACGTCTTTTAAGAAGCGATTTTTCGAAATTCGAACCCGAACGGGTGTAGGAAGGCAAAACGTGAGCCGATTTCTCCATTGGAATAGCATTGTTATGAACTTTTAATATATAAATTTCGTTTTCTAATTTGAAAAAAAATTCAGTGCGTTCAGCGTGAGTGAAAAGTAAGTATAATCACGTCAGAGCACGTGACTTTAATTTCTAGGATTGTTATTTGAATATCATTATTTTATTTTATTTATAGAATTTAAATCTTTTGATTTTTTTGTTACCGAATTTAATTTTAATTGATGTTTACAAATGGTAAGAAATGAAGATATTGCTACAATGTCTGATGACAGTAAAGGCGATAACCATTCTAGATATAATGAATACTTCGAGGAAATGTCGATTCTCTCTACGTATAGCGTATTTATATTTTATGTTTATGAAACAGGAAATTTGGTACAGATGATATAATGGCCGATTGAATTTTGGCATTGGCGGCTTTTGGCGAAGTTGAAAATTTAATGTAAGGTAGCTATTTGCATCCAGTTGTATGGGTTAGGGTTAGTTTTAATTATCGCCTCACTAGAGCTATACACGAGGGCTATTGGCCACGGACGTCTTAGTTTAGAACCACAGTCAGGTGACGAGCCGACACCTGAGTAGGCACCCAATGCAACTTTTAAGGACGACATTGTACGTAGCGTCGGGACTTAAATATTTAACGTGCACTCCCACCACACGGGGTATTATGCGGGACACAGGACATTTTTGACTGCATGGGCCGTTTATAGGTCGGAAGTTATTTTGACGATGCCCGGACCCGAATCTGGGACCTATCACATGCAAGGCGATAGCCTTTACAGACTGTGCTCCCCAGCCCTGTCGAGTGGTTGAATTTGGAGTTTAATGGTCATCACATTTTGGGCATTTTCGGGTGTAGGAGGGCAAATCGAAACTGGCCATTATATCACAGCTATTCTGGCAATTTAAACAGGGGCTATGGGAAAGCCCTCTAACTTCTAGCACTGCCTTCTCTATGATAACTGCCTGTCCGTTCTTAAAAAAAGCTGTATTTTCGTAGGGACAAGAATCGCCAGTAGGGAGCGCTGCTAGCGTATAGTAGCTGTTTGGTTACATTCCTTTGATTACAACGGAATAGAATTTTCAACGTCCGATTTAAACTTATTTTTACGACTTTAAAACCAACTGAAATTGTTTATAATGGCATATTGTTGTGTTCCGAAGTGTAATTCGAAGTTTGCGAAGGGTTGCAGCATTTCATTCCACGGAATTCCAGCGAACGAAGAGCTAAGAAGTAAGTGGCTGAAAGTCATTTCGAGGAAGAACTGGACACTGAACTTTACTTATAACTACTCTCGTATCTGCAGTAAACACTTCTTGGATTCTGATTTCAGTCACACTACGAAGTTTAAACGACTTTTGAAAAATGCCGTACCAAGTGTTTTACCGGAATATCCGAACTATTTACAGCCTCCATCTAAAAAGTTGCGATCAACAGCTGTGTTGGAAAAACGAAACTGTATTAAAAGTGAACAACTTCCGAAATTAAAGGCGCAATCAAACGAACAGAACTGTGAGTTTTCATTGATAGAAGTAAAAACTAAAGATGCAGAAGCTCAAGTCGATTTTATAGCCAAGGAAAGAAACAAAAAACTAAATGCTTCTAAAGTTCAAACTAAAAAATATTTGAAAAAGCTGCAACAGTTGCAAGTCAAGTATGACCAAACTATAACTTTACTAAATGAGTATTTGGACAATCCTTTATTAACATCTTTCATCAAATTATTGAATTCTAAACGAGATAATGAGCCTTTAGCTTCATTTGTAGTGGACTTGGTAAAAAAACTTTGGTAATAAACATCCAACCTACTCAGAGACCACAATTCGCCAAAGTCTGTTGTGGAGGGTTTCTTCAACTAAAGGATATGAATATGCCCGAAGAAACGTTTCCCTTAAAGCTTAAAATGTGTTTGTTTTTAGCTTTTTAAATTCCATTATATGTTATTCTTATTTTATTACAAAATAAGAACAACACAAATTACATTTCGCTGTGAAAAATGATTTTTGTCTATTTTCTTCTCTTTTTCAGAGACCTTTCATAATATTTGTACAAATAGGGAAAATAGGCATTACCAACTTTTTCAGTTTTCTAACTATTTTACTATACCTTTTTTTTAATCTTATTTATGGAACTGCTCATATGAATTTTTTTTATTATTATTTCTTATAAATTGTACTTGTTGTTTTCTTAATAATTGTATATTTCTAATAAATTGTTAATTGTAAACTGTCTCTTTAACTTCAAACAACACCTTTGAAATATTTATCTTATCAAAATAAAGCTTGAGAACTAGTTAAGGAAATACAGTTGCAACTCCAACACATTTACAATTTTTTCTTTCTTTTAATTTTTAAAGAAATATATTAAAAATATTATTGCAAATTCAAGGTACTTCTTACAAAATTACTGGTGTTGAGCAGAATGATTGAATAAAATATTTTTATAATCTGTGCAAAATAACTATTACCATCCTTTTACAGATATAAAGAGATATATAACTAGAACTTTTATATTTTGCACTTAAAACTCCTACAAGATATAAAATTATGATTTTTTGGGGGGATCATAAGCATATAATTTTTAAGTGATTAATTTATTGCCTTAGTATGATTGAATAAAATATTTTTATAATCTTAAATCTATGCAAAATAACTATTACCATCCTTTTACAGATATAAAGATATATATAACTAGAACTTTTATATTTTGCACTTAAAACTCCTACAAAATATAAAATTATGATTTTTTTTGGGATCATAAGCATATAATTTTTAAGTGATTAATCTATTGACACACTAATTTGAATAATTTAAACGCGAAAAGAAGATTTCCTCACAGTTGAGCCACTATAGTTGTACTATAGCGAGAGAGCGAGATTGATTATACGTTGCGAGCGCTCGTAGTGGCGGATTGGTGTACTATCGTCATCTTGTCGTAACAGGGGAAGAGCGAAAGTCGGACAGGCAGTGTCAATAGAGAAGGCAGTGCTTCTAGAAGGGCCTGGATACAATCGGATTTCTTTTTAAAAATTAATGCTGATAATAGAATGGGAGGAAATTATAATATACCGATGGAGTGCTGACCAGTGGAGAAGGGATCAATTGGTATTAAATAAATCTATATACATAAAAGGCAACTTCCGTTTGTTTGTTTGCTTGTTTGTTTGTTTGTATAAGACACGAGATCTAAAGAACCACGCAACAGATTGTCACGAAATTTGGCACAAAAATTCATCTCATCTCCGGAACAAACATAGGCTAAGAATTTTTCGAATCAGACCATTCCTTCTATCGTTTCGAACGTTTTTCTGAAAAAACTACACCACTTTGGCTCAAATCCGATCATTTTTTTACTTTCCTGATGCCATCGGCTGAAAAAATTAAATAAAACTTTTAACAAAAGTAATTAAAATTGAAAATGTTTATTTTATTCTGTTGCCAATAACTTCAGAAACTAAATTCATTATTTGAAAAATAATTGACATGTTTCAAGTGACGTAATTCGGCAGTCTCCATTCCCGGATTTTATTGTGGGTTTATTTGATGATTTTTTCATTGATTTTTCTGTTGACTGCATGTATGCATATTTAAGAAATAAATTTATGTTAAGCTATTACGGAACTATGATGGTTAATAAAGGCCGTCGCACTAGAGCTGCATATTAGGGTTTTATGTCTTTATTTTTTCGCCAAATACGTTGCCAAACTCTCCAAATTATTAACTAAAACTCGCCGAATGGGCATTTTTTTTATAAATAATTTATAAGCTGGTTGGTTGTTCGAAGGTCATTGTGTTAGAGCTGTATAATGGGTGTGTTTGTAGCTATATCTATTTTCTCGCCAATTTTTTTCCCAAAACGTGCCAAATGAGCTAAAAGGTTTTATCTATATACATAAAAGGAAACTTTTGTTTTTTATTTGTTTGTTTGTTTGTTTAAGACACGAGATCTAAAGAACCACGCAACAGATCGTCACGAAATTTGACACAAAAATTCATCTCATCTCCGGAACAAACATAGGCTAAGAATTTTTCGAATCAGACCATTCCTTTTATCGTTTTCGAACGTTTTTATGTTTCCCATTCAATGCATTGAAGACCTTAGAGGTTTATTGCTCCTTAAACAGCACGTTTTCACGGATTGTTTATTTAGTTTTATTTTACACATTTGTTAAAATTTTTTTAAGTATATTTAGTTTAATTACAGCTAAAAAATTAGAAATAAACATCTAAAACAAAAATCGTTTGCTAGCTTTTTAGCAGTTAGAAAAATGTTTAATATTAAAAATAAAAATGGTTTGCTTTAGTATCTTTATCACAGTTTGAAAAAACAAATAAATATAAAAAGCGCAAATCGTTTGCTGTTTGCTGGAGTAGCTTTATAACATCTAAACAATTAGATCATGTAATTCACTTTCATTAAGAATATTTTATTTTCTGCCATTGTACCGGCCATTGTTTCCGGCCATTTTGTACTGCTTATATTGTATTTATATCTACAAAGTGTCCAAAAAAAAGTTACTTAATTTATTGGAGAACTCCCTTGAATTGCGTTAAAATAAATGTTTGAGACCCTTTTAAGATTTAGCTTTTTTCCATTTTTAATTCTTACTGATTATTTTTTACTTAAATATGTATTCTTTTTAATTTGCGCTTCTTATCAAAGGTATTTTTGAAATTAATATTAATCATTACTATATCCAAGTTGGGTAATTAAATGGAAAATTACTGGGTAATCTTCATATCTTATGTAACTAAAATGAAAGAAAAAAAATAGTTAAATTGACTGTTAAATTATTTTTCCACCTCTACCCGTGCAACGTCGGGTATAACAGCTAGTAATACATATATAGTCAATTATAGATTGCAGTTATATGAACATTATTTGGAATTTTCCATACGTTTGGGCAGCGCATAGCCCATACCATACCTAAAATATAAGTCAGCAATCTTATTGTTCACACGAGGGTTAAAACTATATATATAAAAGACAAAGTCCTGACTGATTCACTCACGTATCAACGCCCAGCCCAAACTACTGGAGGTAGAGCTACCAAATTTTAGGAAAATATTCTTTTTATATCGTATACGTCTTTTAAGAAGCGATTTTTCGAAATTCGAACCCGAACGGGTGTAGGAAGGCAAAACGTGAGCCGATTTCTCCATTGGAATAGCATTGTTATGAACTTTTAATTTATAAATTTCGTTTTCTAATTTGAAAAAAATGTCAGTGCGTTCAGCGTGAGTGAAAAGTAAGTATAAACACGTCAGAGCACGTGACTTTAATTTCTAGGATTGTTATTTGAATATCATTATTTTATTTTATTTATAGAATTTAAATCTTTTGATTTTTTTTGTTACCGAATTTAATTTTAATTGATGTTTACAAATGGTAAGAAATGAAGATATTGCTACAATGTCTGATGACAGTAAAGGCGATAACCATACTAGATATAATGAATACTTCGAGGAAATGTCGATTCTCTCTACGTATAGCGTATTTATATTTTATGTTTATGAAACAGGAAATTTGGTACAGATGATATAATGGCCGATTGAATTTTGGCATTGGCGGCTTTTGGCGAAGTTGAAAATTTAATGTAAGGTAGCTATTTGCATCCAGTTGTATGGGTTAGGGTTAGTTTTAATTATCGCCTCACTAGAGCTATACACGAGGGCTATTGGCCACGGACGTCTTAGTTTAGAACCACAGTCAGGTGACGAGCCGACACCTGAGTAGGCACCCAATGCAACTTTTAAGGACGACATTGTACGTAGCGTCGGGACTTAAATATTTAACGTGCACTCCCACCACACGGGGTATTATGCGGGACACAGGACATTTTTGACTGCATGGGCCGTTTATAGGTCGGAAGTTATTTTGACTGCCCGGACCCGAATCTGGGACCTATCACATGCAAGGCGATAGCCTTTACAGACTGTGCTCCCCAGCCCTGTCGAGTGGTTGAATTTGGAGTTTAATGGTCATCACATTTTGGGCATTTTCGGGTGTAGGAGGGCAAATCGAAACTGGCCATTATATCACAGCTATTCTGGCAATTTAAACAGGGGCTATGGGAAAGCCCTCTAACTTCTAGAAGGGCCTGGATACAATCGGATTTCTTTTTAAAAATTAATGCTGATAATAGAATGGGAGGAAATTATAATATACCGATGGAGTGCTGACCAGTGGAGAAGGGATCAATTGGTATTAAATAAATGTTTACATAAAAAAAACAATTACCGTTATTAAGGGTACACCTGTGCAACGCCGGGTTTATAAAGCTAGTAAGACTATAATGCAGCACAAAATACCTAAAGGGATGAAGTATTAGATGATTACCTTCTAAACTTTCGTGCTGCCATCTAGTTGTAAACTTACTAGAAATTTTTTAAACTAAAAGTTTAAATTGTAATAGTGCTGCCATCTAGCAGTATTGGAAGATAATAACTATAAAAAGTTTAATATTTATGAAAAGTTAAGTTCTTTTCTGATTTTAAATATCAAAAATGTCCCTTTTATATATAAAAAATAACACTATAACAGCAAAGTATAATCACTGACCGTTAAACCGTTGAAAGATTTTCGAAAATTAATAAAACATATACATTCCTTCGAAAAAGAAACTTAAATTTACTAAACAGAGCCAAATAAAATGCCTTTTTTCTTTAAAATATTTTTTTTAAAACACTTATAAGTAAATGCGTATAAATTTTCACTGTTGAAAATTGTGATGATCAATACATACACCACTTAAAAAAGTTACTTTTCCTATGTAGCTCTTACCCGATAAGAGTACAAGAACTCTACATACTTACTAAATTTAGGATTTCTAAAAATGAATACAAGTAAAATACAAATACAATTAAAACTTTTTTTATAGAAACTCTCAAAGTTTTAATGGTGTATTTAAAATTTTCAATTCTTAAAAATGTCCAATGGATACTAAGGATTTTCATTGTTAAACAAATTATGATAAGCAAGAATAATTTAACAATTCTGTAACGATACATACTAACTGAAAACACAAAAAAAACGTAGAAAATTAACAGAAAGGAAGATTAATTTCTTTAAGTAAAAAATTATCTAAAATGTGTTTGATACGGCACGTAAATGAAAAGTATTGTTTGGTTTATGTAGAAATTAAATTTTCCAAATCTATTATATAAATTTGGAAAACTCGTTTTTGATTGTTGGAAAATCTGAAAGTTGCTATATTTTGACTGTTAAAAACTGTCAAAATATAGCGACTATCAGATAGATCAGTACCTTGGCAAATAGAGTTTTAAGTAACCTTGAAAACAAATATATAGTTACACAAAGACATTATTGACACTGAACAATAAGTAAGTTTAATAATATAACGTTGAGTTTCAGCTCCAATATTGGTTTGGAAATTTATTCCAAATTGAAAATAATCCCGAAAAGCCCTAACACAATATAACAACACTAACTTAATAAAAAAAAAATTGTTTGTGGTCTATGGTGTGTTACTTCATAAACCAAGACACCAGTTGGTGCCTCCTCATAGATCATTTCCAACAAAAGGCTAGGTGGAAAATTCGCTCCATTGGAACTTTTGCCCCGGTCTCCCATACGCAATTTCTTCAAATGATTACATTTATTGGGTAGAATTCAGTTACATTATTATTCGATAGATGGCAGCACTACAGAATGGCAACAGATTTGTTAAAACAGCCCCAATTCTTTTTTTTTTCGAATTTCAGATTATTACTACTCATATTAACTTTTTAAAGCTTTATTATTACAAAAAATGAATTGAAAGTTTGTTGATAAATATTTTTTTCAATGTTCAATAATATCCAATCAATGTTCTTGATTCACATATTGTTTCATTTAAAAAGATTTTTTTTGACAATTTGTTCACAACAGTTCCGTAGAACACTTATAGTAATATTTTATTTCTGTGAAAAATACGACAGTTATGTCCCTCGTTTGTCAATGATTGGAACAGGGTTTGAATCCCGGACAAGTTATTTTTATCAATGACTGTATTCTCTAGTGTGCCTGAACTGAATTGCTAAATGCATAAAAGGATCAAGTCCGCGAAAGAAAGATTTCGGCGCACGCTTCTTCTTTTGCTAGAATGTTGAAAGGAAGAAGTGGGAAATTCTCCAATAGACTTGGTGCCTTTTTACATTTAGCGATTTAAATGCAAAAGTAATACCTTCTTCAAATATTGTTTGAGGTACAATAACAAAATAGGGGCCTGTCCGTTCATTGACAACTTTTGGCGATCGTACAAATTTAACGTGAAATAACACACTCTTAAAACAAACGAGCGGTTTTATCTCAGTCTCATTTAATTTCCACTCCTTTCTGGTGCCGAAAATGCACTTCCCCTATAGGAGTGGATTTCACTCTTTTGTTTTAAGAGTGCATATATATCAGGCTGGATTGTATTTGCGCTGAAATGTTTACCAAATTCATGCCATTCCTATGATTGGCGTATGAAATTCTCCAAATTAATATTGGGCTATCACACACACACTGCAAAAAAAACCCCGTCTAATTTACCATCACAATGTGATGATAAAAGATGATGACAATATGATGCTCCCATCACCCTGTGTTGTTAACTTACATAAGGTGTAAAATGTATTGTGCGGCTAAAACATTTACTTTACTGGCAGTAATTGAACGCACATAGCTTCTCTGCTAAACACTATTGGAGTAAGTTGTTCATGTTACTCTGAATATCGTAAAACATCAATATTTGTTGTAAAACAACATTACAATACTGTAATGTAAAAAGCGACTGCATAATGGCTGAAATTTCACAAAAATGTTTTACAGTGCAGCTGTCACCAAAACTTGAGGCGGTGGACTGCGGCTTTTGCAGTTAGTGCCCTCAAATGTGTTTATTGATATACATACCTGACATGGGAACCAAGACACCATTAGACCATCAAACTTTTAAGAAATATTCATCCCTTAATTCCCATCCCATGATATTCGAAATTCGCCCACCAATCTGAAGCTCGCCATCATCCGATTACGAAATCCGTGCAATCGCCTGCATTCGTGGCTCCATTAAAAGGGGCCTCGTATAAGCGCACACAAGGGGCTTAGTGCCCCGGTAATTAAATTTTGGCTTTAAATCCCGAGCTCCGCTCATGCGGAGATTATTCTAAGAGCAAATATTGATTCTTATGTCGGCGACAATTAGCATGCAGTTCCATTTTGTTGGAACAGTTTGTTTGTGAGTCTTTTGTCGTGCCACCATTGTTATGCGGATGTCAGGTTGCATTGTTGGGGGACGATGTTTTGATAGAGACGGCCGATACATGCATTGTTTGATGGTTTGCCGTTAAACAAAGCGTCGATCGGACGGTGGTGATTGGGTTGGTGTAGGGTTATCAGTGACTATTCTGGATGTTGGTCGGCTGTGATGAAATAGTCATAGACATAGCAAGACTTGATTTATGAATTAACTGAAAAGATCGCTTATTAAATCAATACTAATTTTTTAATAGTTTTAGTTGTGTAATTTGTTTGTGAGAATACCTTCTAATTCTCTTATTTGGATTGGTGTAGGGTTATCGATGATAATTCTGGATGTTTGTCTGCTGCAATGGGATAATCATAGTCATTGCAAGACTTGATTTATGAATTAACTGAAAAGATCGCTTATTAAATATCAATACTAATTTTTTAATAGTTTTAGTTGTGTAATTTGTTTGTGAGAATACCTTCTCATTCTCTTATTTGGGTCCCTTCTCAGACCACTATGCTGTAAAAATTTAAGTTATATTTACAAGAAAAACTGTCAGCTGGTGTGCCAGAAAAAAAATACTGTGTTATTTACAGAGAAAAATCAAACTATTTTATACGAATAATTTGTAATTTTACCCTTTCGCAGAATAGATTTCCAGACTTCCTTCATCTTTGCTATGCTCCTACAGTTCGTTATTTTGAAAGTCCTTAGATCTACTTCAAGACAGTCAATCCACCGGATCCTTGGTCGTCTCCGTTCTGGATCCAGATGGTTTAGCCTCGAAGATGTATTGGATGTCTCGGACATCTTCCATTCTGATAATAGTCTTTGGATAGAAATGAATTTTATTATAACTGGGTCGTTGTGTTGTTTATATAGAATTCTGAGTTTGGTATTTTTCTCTATGCATCACTAAATTTTACATCTTCCCAAATAAGTTCTCAGTAGCTTTCTTTCAAAAAGCTGCCAAAATTCTTTTACCACTTTACGTTATCGCAAAACCGCAGCTTAGCATATGTGACTACGGACATTATCCAAGTTTTAATAAAGCAAGGGTTTTGTTTTCCTACTAATCAGACTTGATTTTAGATTGGTGCGTATTCCATGAAAACATTTATTACCAGCAGTGACTCGGTTACGTATTTCTGATGTTGCATCATTAGCAGTGTTCCAGAACTCAAAAAGGTACTACTTGAAATTTGTAGTTTCTTATTTCAAGATGGGTGTCGCATTTTATATAAGTATCACTAAAAATATTTAAAAAAAAAGCGGAAACTATAAAACTGTAAGAGAAAAAAGCCTTTGAAAATCTCTTCAAGAAGAATCAAAATCAAGAATAGAGTAAAAACTTCATAAAGTTAAGCTAAGGATTAAATCTCAAACAATTTGGGTGACTGCCTTCTTCGCATCGACTTTTTTATTACATCAATCAGTTTTATACACTTACCACTCTTTCCTCTCATCTTAAAACTGAAGTTTTCATCTTTCTTCAAAGAGTTCCTTAAAAGATACATTTTTACCACCCCCTCATCCATTCTCGTTTATTTCATGTTGAGTTGTATTGTTTACTCCTGCTGTATTATCATTATTTTTTCTTCGTACTTCTCTGTCGATTTATACGCTGTTAAGGGTTTCATTGTTGTTTGAAACTGTCAAAACTTGTTAAAAACACTGTGTCTTCTTTTGTTTCTTATGGATTGTGATGTTAAAAAAGAAACAACATATGTGGATATACTTATTGCTTTTTTACCTCTGGGCTTTTTTAATTAAAAAAAACTCCTGTTTTTGTTATCATTTAATTTATTTTATTTTCTAAAGCCTTTGAATTTCGAAGCAATTTTATGAGCTCTTAATTAAAAGTATATTTTTTTATTAAATTGAATAAACTATCTTCTGAAATCTTTTGAATGAGTAATTTCGCCTCCATACTTCTAATTAGGAATAAGTGTAAGAGTATATATGAAAACAGATGTTAAAAGAGCCTAATGTCGTGGTAGTGATCCCCCGACAAGCAACCTCAAATAAAATCCATTGTTAGACGGCGCTGATTTAATACTGCGTTATTACCAGTCATCTAGACCATAAAAAATCTTGTAGTACATAAGCCGAAGTAATTTCGTCTTCACATTGAGGTACTTTTCGGTGGACACGGGTTGCCGTAATATCTTAGGCAACAACACAGCAATTGTTCAATCTATGATAAAACTTGTCTTCCACGATTACTTTCCTTAACCGTGTAATTTTTTTTTTTTTAATCTTGTACAAAATGACTTGATCATTTTCTTTTGAAAAGTTCATATATAATCCCTTTGAAGGGCATTTCATTGTTGTTCAGTACTAATCTAAGGAATATACCTGAAAATGTTCATAGAAATAAAAGTCTATTAAAAATATGTTACTAAATTTTTTTGGAAATAACAGCAAAATAAAGCGACCATTTTCAAAGAACAACCCAACTCCCTCCCCTAACCTGCAACTTTCCTGTGATTTTCAGTTTTGCGGCAAAGAAGAAAGCTTCTTGATTAGATTTTTCAAGTGCATTTGAATTCAATTTCGATGTCAAGCTCCATTTTCCTCGCCGGGGCTCCTTGTTTCCTTCCTTTTGGCGGGGATAAGGGGAAGGCGTAAAAAAGGTGTCGCCAAGGAGTTGGGATTCGGCTGTGATTTGGGAATAATGCTAAGTGGTGCATCCTGGAAAAGTCAAACTCATGTAGGTGATAAAAAGAACCTGAGAGAGAATTTTTTTTCTTGTTTTGGTAAATAAAAATGTGTTTGAATATTTGTGTGTGTATTAGAACAAAAAAAATATAGATTGTTTTTCGAGTTTTTTGATATGTAAAATTTAACCATAGAGCTTGGTATAAAAACTCCTTGTTTTCGTGGCAATTATGCAGTAGTGATGGATGAGTATTTAAAATATTCAGTATGTGGCATGTTTTAATTTCAGATACTTTGTAAGCATCATATATAACGAAATCTTTTTTGCTTATTTATGTTTAAAATCTTCGAACTTGATTTTTGTTAGAATTTAGAATATTGGATTTCTTCCATGAAAAATAAATAAACAACAAGAATAATGCACTTTTGATTTTTAACACTCCAATAATGCACTTTTGATTTTTAACACTCCAATAATGCACTTTTTATTTTTAACCACTCCAATAATGCACACTTGATTTTAACAACTCCATAAAATTAGACCAATACAAGGAAATTTAATACTTACTAATTTTATAAGAAGGTATTTTCCTGAAATAATTTTTTCAATAAGATATAATTTTTTGCTGGCAAATTTCATAAATATTACACTTAAAAAAACACATAAAAATCAAAAAACATGTATATCATACTCAAATATCAAGTCTTTCCAGCATCAACAAATTTCTTTCTTTGATTGAAAGTTCGAAAAGTTTTTTTTTATTTTCAAAAGGTTTTGAAAGAAATACCAAAAATAGCAAAGTCTGACAGCTTTGTTTCATTTTAATCTTACAGTAAATCAAATGAGTAAATCTAATACCTGTGAAAAAAATCCCTTCCTTTAATAATTATTTCAAAAGGAAGATGTCATTTCTTGACAAAAATCATTTATGTATACAATACTAAGTAGTTTGAAAGTTTCAAATTTTATTTTTGTTTGGAAACTTTTTCGCGGCACACCCATCCACACTATATTTTTCATATTACCAATCCATTGGTGCACCTTCATTCCCTGTGAAAGAAATCACTATAATTTGCCATCACAGTGTGACGGTAATAGTGTTGTAAACGTTACACCAATTTTTTGCAGTTTTCTTCTTCATTGGCACACTAGCTCAGAGGGCCATTACATTTTGCGAAGTAGATTTCCAAACTGCCTACCTCTTTGCTACTTGCACTGTGAAAAAATCCCTCTAATTTACTATCACAGTATGATGGTAAAAGTGCTGCCCATACGCTGTGCTGTGAATTTACATATGATAAAAAATTTATTGTGTGGTAACGGCATAAAAGTTTGCTTCACTGACAGTGATTGGATGTGTGTGTAACCAATCACCTGCTCTGTTTAAATGTTATTGGAATAAGTTGTTCACGAGACTCGTTTTAGGTCAAGAAAACACAAATTGGCTGTAAAACAAACATTAAAACACTGTGGTGAAAAAATATAACCTTCAAATGTGTATAATTTTACATAGGTTTTTTTTGCAGTGCACAAAAAAAAACTCCCACAGCTACACACCTTCACTTTTAACCGATCGTCTTTTTAGATATAGAAAACAACAAACCACGTCAAATCCTCAAAAGTTGAAATGTCTTTCAAACATTAAAAAATAACAATCGGGTGCTCACAACAACAATTAGAATCAAAGCACCGACAGATGGCAAACACTATCCTCGGCGAAAATTGCTGCAGCTCCTTGTAAATTGCAGGATGAAGACACTGACTTGAACAAAAGAAATTCCACTTTATCTGCGACATGCACAGGAGAAGACATTAGGGTATTAAATGGATTTTTCCGACAGACGGAAAATTACTCATCTAAAACGTCGAGTAATTAGATTCAGCAAACAATTTTGGGGGAGGGGTAGGACTATAGATGGGGATTCCAAACTGTAGATGGTAAAGAATTAAATGTACCAGTTTTTAACCTGATTTTTTATTCAGAAAAAAATACCCTTGAATTTTACTTTATTAACTTTTACTAATACTTTACCTACACTCGAATAGATTTAAAACTAATTGGAAGAAAATAGGTAATGGTTGTTAGAACTAAGCAATCAAAAGATACGAAATAATTAAGCTCATCTAAAGTGTACAGATATCGAATTTAAAAATAAATAAATAAATGTTACTGTATGCGAATTTTGCACACTTGAAAGCATTTGTCAAAGTAACAAATTCCTTCGATTTAAACTGTCGTTATTCTTATGGCCTAGTCAAAAAGTTACTTTATTTGGGCGTAAAATTATATATTGCATACATAAGGTTGATACATGAGAAGTACTTGAAATATTTGACATTTTCTCAAGCCATAGAGTCAGTTGAAGTTATGGATTTTCATCAATTTGAAAATGTAATCAATCTCCACAGAAAATCGGTCACATTTGGATAAATTATCTGCCTTTACCTCAACTGCATGTACACTGTAAAAAGTTCGGGCAGCACAGCTTTAAGGAAGAACGTTCCACTACATTTTTACTGTGTTCACAATAAACTTTAAACAAGTAGGTTTGTAACAGAATATGTCACTTAACCCGCTTTCACACAACAGTTGTGTTTAACAGGTTAAAAGGCGACAAATACAGCATTGATATTCTGTATTAAACATTTACATGCTTAATTTGGCTAGTTTCATTTATTTCATTTCGAAAATTCAATAATTATTACTCATCGTTTGCAAAAATTAATTTATATTTCAAAGAATAAATATGTAATATTCCTCGCTTTTAAATAGAATGAAGATATTTCATATCAACGTACAAAGAATCTCGTAGTGAAATATATTTTACGTCATTTCAAACTGATCGATCTCACAAAAATAAATTTATTTTAATTTATTGTCTAAAAGAATTAAAGTTTCTCGAGAGATTGTTGCGAATGGCAATGGTGATTAAATTATAATAAAAATGGCTTCCTATGCTTTTTAAATGAACATTATATTTTGCAGTTTTTTAAATAATTGAAGTACTTCGAATTCTATTCCGAAATTTTCAATGTATTCTAATTTCGATGCGCTGAATTTTTTGACATATCACACTTGTCCGTAGCATTTGTAGTTTGGGCTATGAAAGTGGGTGACGGACAGACGAACAGACAACGGACTGAACGATTCTAATACCTTCCACTTTTACGTTATAAATGTACACTGTAAAAATTTGTGCTTGGTTTCACCATGATATTGGTTCCTAGTAGCTGCAACGGCTGAATGGTGAAACGTTCCACCATTTTTTGGTATTCAGTTGAACCATTTCTCAGGCTTTTGTTTCCAAATCCAGAAAATGGTTCAACTAAATACCAAAAAAGGTGAAACATTTCACCACTCAGCCGTTGCAGCTACTAGGAACCAATATTATGGTGAAACCAACCATATCATGGTGAAACCTAGCACAAATTTTTAACAGTGTAGTGTGGAAGCTAAAAATGATATTTTAAGTCGATAATGTTGTTACGTGGATATTTGTGAACCCACTAATGAACAGATATTCTAATTGATTTTTTTACAAAAAAAAAGAATTGGGGAGGGTTACTATTTTCATACATATAGTTACAGATAGTTTCATACCAGAGTTAAATGGGGTAACTCCACACCAAGTTACACCAATTTTTTTTACCTCTGAATTTCCAAGATAAAAGTTTTCGATTTTATGAAACAAGAAAACTATGTTGACTTAAACGAAAAAAAATCTTTTAGATGGTATTTTCACTTCATTTATAGATATATTTTTGAAACTTAGTAGTGTATAAATTTTCTATTACTTAAGAATAACAGATATTTGGAAATGGACGGAAAATATCAGCTTTGAAAATTCTAATTAACGTGAAAAATTTGCCTAAATTTATTTGTATACACTGTTAAAAATTTTGTGCTTGGTTTCACCATGATATTGGTTCCTTTCACCATGATATTGGTTCCTAGTAGCTGCAACGGCTGTGTGGTGAAATGTTTCACCTTTTTTTCGGTGTTTGGTTGAACCATTTTTCTGGATTTGGAAACAAAAACCTGAGAAATGGTTCAACCGAATATGAAAAATATGGTTTAACGTTTCACCACACAGCCGTTGCAGCTACTATGAACCATATTTTTGGTAAAACAAAGTGCCTAATTTTTAACAGTGTACATATTACGTTAAATAATATAAATACAAATTTAGCTAGATGATATTTCCTTTTCCGAATCTATTTACCATTTTATAAAGGAAGTGGGATTGTGATTCATACTTATTTATATGACCAAACTACTTTTTTAGTTTCCGTAAAGCATTAAAAATTAAACTTACTAAAAGATACCTTTCGATTTTCTGATGGTAAAAAAATTGCGAAGTACTAAAACTGTTTTTCAAAAATAACGTGTAGTCCTCCCTTTTCTCATTCTCACATACGTATGGTTTTTTGTCGGTCGCTTTCTCGTCATGTTTTCGTTGGGTGTGAAATGCAAGAAATTGCTTCAGTTTCTTCAGTTGGAACGTTTAGCTTGCGTGAGCATTCGATGTAAGATATTGGTTTGGATAGGGTCTGATGATCTTTTGTAAGTTGTGAAGGGTAGATATTATTTGAGAATAAATCTTTGCAGGATAACCCTGATTTAGGAGCTAGTTATACCGCATTTTTTTAGTTATCTATGTATATAAAAGGCAAAGTCCTGACTGACTGACTGACTGACTCACTCATTCACTCAGGTATCAACGCCCATCCAAAACTACTGGAGGTAGAGCTACCAAATTTTGGGAAAATATTCTTTTTATATCGTAGGCGTCATTTAACAAGCGATTTTTCGAAATTCGAACCCGAACGGTAGTAGGAAGGCAAAACGTGAGCCGATTTCCCCATAGGAATAGCATTGTAAGATTGGAATTTATACTTTTTTATTTTCAATTTAAAAGAAATTTCAGCGAGTTCAGCCTGAACGAAAATAAAATATAAACGTGTAAAAGCACATGAATTTACTTTGTAAGATTGTTATTTGAAAATCCTTATTTTATTTTATTTATTGATTATCTTTTGAAATTGTATACTGGACCAGGCTTTTCTTTGTTTATGAAACTGTCGATTTAATACAGCTATGATATAAAGGCCGATTGACTTTTGGAATTAGTGCTTTTTGGCGAAGTTGAAAATTTAAGGTAGGGAGCTATACCCATCCAGTTGTATGGTTAGGGTTAGTTTGATTTATCGTCGAACTAGAGCTACCCATGAGGGCTATTGGCCATAGTTAAGTGACGAGCTGACACCGAAGTTGGCACCCAACGCAAATTTTAAGGGCGTGATCGTACGGAGAGTCGGGACTTCGAAGGATATTTAACGTAAACTTCCTCCACACAGGGTGTTATTCTTTGGCTTTTTTTTGGCTGTACGCTTTTAGTTCGGCAGCTATTTAGACGATGCCCGGACCTGAACCTGGGACCTTTCGCATGCAGGCGAACGCCGGGACCTATAGGAAAGCCCTCTAACTCATGGAAGGGCCTGGGTGCAATCGGACAGGGAGAATGAGAATGGGAGGCAACAATTGGTATAAAATAAAAGTTTACATAAATAATCACTGTTATTAAGGGTCTACCCGTGCAACGACGGGTTTATAAAGCTAGTTAAATATAAAGCACATTCTTATGAAAACATTTGTTTTATTCTGCGCAGTAATCGGGTTGTTTGTGGTGACGAAATTTCTTCCAGCTTTCATGTTTGCTCTTCTTGCGATCAGTACTCTGATTGGTCCTGTGTTCTCACACGACATGGATGCACCAATCGAGGCTTGAAAAAGAATTAAGAATTTATATTTATTCAGCCTTTCTCTTGCCACCCAAGACCTGAAACATGTCCATTGTTCATACCAACAAAACATAATTTTGATGACTAAAATTTATATCTCAATATGTAATAACACTTGTATTATGTCATAAAATAAGGAATACACATACAGTTAATTTTTACTAACTTATTTTTAAAAGTATAACCACTGATCCCACCAACCCCAAAAAACTCCAACAATCTGAATATCTTACAAAGCATTAAAAACTCTCAACCCAAGATGGAAAACGAATAATTAAACAAACAAACTCCCTCCTACGAACAAATCTGCATTCATAACATCCGGAAGAAGAAACTTCTCAATAATCAGAACTATTACATCCCGCCCACCTTAAATATCATCATGCCACCGCAAGCACAAGTATTTGTACAGTGTGTATACTGCACCGCAGAAGTTGTACTTCATTTACATAGAGGATATACGCTTCCTGTGGCAGTGGTTCGTTAGCCCCGTGTCCCATGTTCCTTAATTTTGCTCGCAATGGTCTCTGGAAAAGTTGCAGTGATCCGGAAATTGTTGGGGCGACTTCATTTCTGTGGGAAGCTTATATGTTGGTTTGGCGGGATTGTAAGTAATGTTTTCGTTGATAAAGTTGAAATTTAAATTTCAGTTGATGAAGTTGTAACTAATAGTTCAGTTTTTTAAATTGTAACTAATATTAATGTTTTCATTGATGAGAAGTTGAGACTAATATTTCGTTGATGATGTTGTATCAAATACTGATCTATTTTCATTGATAAAGTTGTAACTAATATCTGTACGTCGATGAAGTTGGGACTAGTATATGTTTGTTTATAAAATAGTAACAAAGACTAAAGTTGAGACTAATATTTTCGTTGATGATGTTGTATTAAATGCTGATACATTGTCATTGATGAAGTTGTAACTACTAATATATTCGTTGATGAATTTCTAAATAATTCCAATGTTTTTCGTTGATAAAGTTGTACCGAATGTTTTAATTGATGAAGTTGTGATGAAGTAGTAACTGTATAATGCTAATATTTCTGTTAATAAAGTAATGACCAAAATTTATCGTTTTGAAGTTGTAATCAACATTTCAGTTGATGAAATAGTAATTAATATTATTGTGGATGAAGTTGAAACTAACATCTGACTTGATGAAGTTATAACTAATATTTTTGAAGAAAATTACATTTATATTTGTATCAATGTTGTTTCTTAAACACGCATTTTACAACATAGTTAAATTAAATACACACTTACAATTGACCAAACATACTTTTTAATGGAAAAAAACTCACAGCGCTGTGGCACTTTCGAAAAAGTCAAAAAGAAAAAAATTAAAAAACGGTAAGGACGCATTGTTACCGTTTAGTAACAACAAAATCATGCATTAAATAACTTCTGCTAACAATTAATAATCCTTGATTACTATGGATTTTTTTAACAATTGGCAGATATTAATTAACCAAAAAAAAGTTATATTTTTCATAAATTAAGCAATTCGAGGTTAATATGAATGTATCCAATCAAATGTAAAAAACCAGAATAAGTTGCATGTGTTTTTTTACAAAATGAGTTGCGGTCAATTTTCAAAAAAAGGTTTATACTTTTAATGCTTATTGATGATGTTGGCAGGCACTGGAGTTTTTTTTAATTTTTACTGATTGCTGAGGTTTTTTTAGTGCAATATCAGGAATATTAAGCATACCCATTTCAATCAGCACAATTAATTAGTTGCTTATGGAAATCAGCAACATGTGTGAAAAATATATCATTTTCCGCTTTTCATATAGGCATTCATTAAATTGCTTATTTCAAAACCAGCTTTACCTAAAAACGATTGATACAACTATTTCAAACGAAAACGATGCAGTCTCTGCCACTTTGGGTTCATTAAAAAGGATTGCGGCTGAGCAATCGAAAAATGAAACAGATTCGTTTTAGAAATTTAGGACAGACGCCTTGCAATCAAGAGATACAGGAATGGAACAAAAACTTCTTGGCTTTTTTTTAAAGTTTTTTTTATTAATGTTTGTAATAAATTTGATTATGACACTACATATCTATACTTTTAGAAGTTTTTTCTTTTTATACACAAAATTGTTTTGTTGATACGGATATTTATGAGTGATTAAAGCTAGATAAACAAATTTCGAGTAAAGTTTACATATAATAACTACCATAATAACTATATAATAATAACTATCTACAAACAAGAAAAACATGTAATAATTTCAATAATTTCATGTCAGATTTATTATTAAGATTTCAAATTATTATATAGTGAAGATTGAACATAAAATTATGCTTAAATTGTGGAATCTGTAGAAAATATATATAATTATAAATGCTGTTTGAAAAATATAGATTCATTTCTTACACATCAGCTCTAAAGCAAAATCTAATTATTTATTTGTCACAGTGTGTACTTGATTTTACATGATTTAGTTGCATTCCTATTTGTAAACTTGTTTGCAAAGTTTTATCAAAACAACAACTGCGACGCTTTCATTCGAAATGATTTAAACAAATTTAGTAAAAATTTCCAACATTTTCACGTTAAGAGTTTTACATTAAAGGCCCGAAAACTACGTTAGAATGAAACAAGCGTACCATTTAAAACTTTTCAGCAAAAAACTTTTCAAAAAGAATTCCACCCTATGTCACTAATTTTACCAAAAAAGTCAGAAATTAACCTTCTATGGAAGAGTCAAAAAAGCTCTAACACTCGAGCAACTATTTTTTCCATTCCATAAAAAAATAGTAAAAAATGGTAGAAACTCACATCAAGCGAAAATTTAGAGTGCTGAAATTAAATGCAGAATTAAGTCACATGGAAAAACAGAAGGCTTCTTGTTTTTACTTTCAGTACGTCGGGAGCAAATAGATTTTTTATGCGTCCATTTTTAACGATAACCTTTTTTTATAATCCAAACTTCTTTCGCTTCGTTTTTCTTAACGAATTTCTTTTGAATTGGCGTTGATGCGGAAAAGACGAATCTTTGAATGAAATTGTCGAATTCCATTTTCTCTTGTTTGTTTTTATAAGTTAAATGAATTTAAACTTTAACAAACTTTCTCAAGTGAAGTGGAAAATGTGGAATAGGATTTTAAAGAAACATTTATTTTCCTTTTAATCTAAGTTGAATTTTGTTTCTGTTCTTATAAGCAAAACTACGGAAACTGATTAGTATATGTCATGTGTAATTATCAAAATATTTTATTTATTACATGTTACATAACATACACAACTCAAAAACTTCAGACGAAAACAAATACAATTTTTTATATAAATTTGCAATTATCGAGGGTCTCGAGACCCACATCGGTAATCAAATTAGAAAATGTACTTAAGGGGGAATGAGCGCGCTGGACCGCGGGTCTCCAAAGTAAAGTGCATAAGTGTTAATTCAATGTGGAAAAAAAGTATTTTCTCTTCCACATTTCTCCGGCTGTATTGAATAATTTTACAAACGGATTTTTTATGTGATAAAAGTAGCTGACTTACAGGTCCCGACAATCCCACTTTTTGAAATAGGGTCGAATATTTTTTTAATTTTCAATAAATAATTTTACAAAAAGTATTCGAAGCAATTAAAGTGGGATTATAGAGACCTGTAAGTTATCTACATTTATTATTAAAAAAAAAAACGTTTGTAAAAATATTCAAAACAGACGGAGAAATGTTGCAGAGAAAATAGTTTTTTTCCCATTGGATTAACACTGAGGCACTTGAGTTTGGAGACCCGCTGTCCAGCGCGCCCATTCCCCCTTAAAACAGGTGGATAGTGCGAAGATGACACATAGATACACCGATGTAAGGTGAGCTTTAAATAAAAGTGTGGCGACATGAGCTATTGTAGTTGCAGTATAACGTTTGCTTTTAAACAGCCGTCAATAACTGCAATATTTCAATATTTGTACTATTCTAATAACTGTATTGACGCTATGTCTTAAAATAACTGTGGATTTTGGAACTAAGTAAAAATTATTTTCCGTAAATTAATATTTATAGTTCGTGTTTCTGAGTAATTTCCTTCAGTGACACGAAATGTAATACTGCTTTATATAAGAAAATATGGCGAATGTTTCATTTATGGAAATGATCAAAAGTTAAAGTATGGTTAATACAAGATGGCATTTTAATTATATTGTTCTGAAGTTTAACTACATGATTAATACTTTCAATATAGTCACCTACCCAAATAAAAATACCTTAACTGATAATAGAATTGAACCAGTTATAATATAAATACAACAAAAAAAATTCTTGTCAATGAACTTTTTAATGTAATAAAATTAATAACTATCTAGTGTCTTTAAAATATTCTTAATGTAGTTAAATGTTAGAGGACAAGATAAGTCCACGCCTATTAACCTACCAGATATACACCGTCTTTATAGCCTTGGGTTTAAAGGCTACAAACCTATGTATAAATAATTAATTCCATCTCTTCAAAAAAAAATTAAACTTCTTCTAATTTTTCATTGAAACCTATATTTTCAGTATTTTCTGTATTTCAGTATTTTTTAAACTTCAAAAACAATTCTACAGTAAATATGCGAAATTTCAGAAAACTGCTAATTTAAAAATACACATAGTTGACATGTTTATATATTTGACATCAATACATATGTATGAATTCCATAGTTAATACGCAACAATCAAATGTACGTATCACATTATTTGTTTCACAATAATAAAAAAAACTTACAGTCATGCAATGCTAATATACGAAACATTTCATTCTGATAACTTTTTTTTCATAGAGAAAAATCACTTGACTGTGTTGAAATTACTATACACATATAGCTTCAGTGAGACAATATTAAACTTAATTTCATAGAGAAAAGACCTAACTGTGTGTGTCGAAAGAAAAAACTTATTTTCCAAATGTCCTAAGAATGTGCTTTAACCTTTTAAAATAAAAGTGCCCTCTTAATGTATGTCTAGATCCTCTAAATATACATTAGTCTTCTAAACATGGTTAAAATATTTTTTGTAAAAGATAATAAAATCAAATTCTGGAGGATACAAATAAGGTCCGTCCCATATATATACAAGGGCTGTTTTTTTCAACCTCCAGTGGGCTGTAACAAAAAGACGGGTCAAGATACAAAAAAGATTTTTCACCAAAAGTAAAGTACAATACTGCTTATTTCTCTATATAATAAACTTGGCGATTAAAGCTTTTGTCATATCTGTAAACAAGCTTTGAAATACCCTCTTCATAAAATGTAGCCGCCTATGATTTGGAGGAAGTTGTGACGGTTTCTTTGAGCTCCACGTCAACTTGGAAGCGCAATCCAAGTCACTATGCTTATCAATAATTCACTCATAGTAAACCTTCGAGTTTCCCTAAACACTTGGTCAACTCGCTGAACAATACTGATGTTCATAAAGAAGGGGACCAAGGAAGCAAGTCTGTCGCTACAGACGGTATTGTTCAGCGAGTTGACCAAGTGTTTAAGGAAACTCAAATGTTCACCATAAGTGAATTATGGACTAGCAGAGGCTTGGAGGACAGAAAAAAATTGACGTAAAGTTTCCAAATTTACTTTTTTTAAACGAAACCGTCACAACTCACTCCCAATCATTGGCGGCTACATTTTATGAAGAGAGTATTTCAAAGCTTGTTTACAGGTATAACAAATGCCTTAATCGCCAAGATGATTATGTGGAGAAATAAGCAGTATTGTACATTACTTTTGGTAAAAAAAAAAATCTTTTTTGTATTTTGACCCTTCTTTTTGTTACAGCCCATCGGAGGTTGAAAAAAAAACAGCCCTCGTATCTTCCAAGCTAAAGTAAAATTTAGATTCCGGATATGTAAACAGCCCTTTGAAAAGAACCCCATTCAAGTTACCAAGAAGCACGCCTCACGACTTTAGCCAGACAGCTCGAAATTATGCCACCGTAAAAACTCATCCACCGGAGATTGATTTGAAAAACGTTTTTGCCATGTAATGAATTAAAGATTTTTGCCCTCGGCCCTTTTTGTTGAAAGATGACATTTGAGCAAAAAATAACCCCTCAATTTCTATTCGCTCGAGCCGCAAAACACCGCAGTCTGATTGGATGAAGAAAGCAAATTAAATGAGGGTAAATTGTTTAGATTCAAAAACTCAAAAACCCCTTAAGGAAAAACCTTTAAGTAGATTTAGGAACCTCTTGAAATAAACTAACCGTGCTTATTTTTTGTGCTCGAGGTTTTTATTAAAATTATAATTAAACGTTTTATGAGAAGAAAAACTAAAGTTGTTCGAGTACATTTCCGTTGCAAAAGTTAGTCAAATAGCTCTGAGGAAAATAGTTTTGACGGTGTTTTTTTTCATTGTTCAATGATAATTTATAAAGTATTTGCTTTTTCCATAGAGGAAATTACTTTTCGCAAAATAAATGTTTGATTGTTGGTAAAATTTATTACGTGTTGAAAATAATTTTTTTAGTAGATTAAAACTTTATATAAATTTAATAAATCTAAGATGATGAATTAAAAATTGAAAACTCTTAAAATAGAGTTTTCATTTGATCGTAAGCTTTTGTATGATTAATATTTGATCTTTAATTAAAATATATTTGTTGTATCAACTTAGCAAAAATTAAGTTTTAGTTTTTGATTATTAATATCTAAAAGATTTTTTCAAATAACACATCATCTGTTCATGAACGTAGTTATTTTTTGTGCAATGGTATATAATTGCATTTATTAAAAAAATTCAATTATCTTGTTTATAATTGTTTAAGTACAATTGCATTTTTTAATAAATGCAATTATACTGCAAACAGTTGCTTTTCTTGTTCAAATATCTGCCTTTATAATAAAAAGTATAATTTTTGCGCTAAATTAAATGGGTTCACAAATTTAATAGTGGCTTCAAGTGGTAAACCCTTTAATGCAGAAAGAAAAACTCAGAAACTCTTGTTTTAAGATTTTTTTTGTCTTAATAAGTTATCCATAAAAAAATCTGTATAACTTGTGGAGAATAAACATAAAAGTTGGTCACTTAATAAACACAATTAAACTTGTCATATTTCTTTTTTCACGAACAAACTTTCTTAATGAAAATTACGACTAGTTTAGTATGTTATTTTCTTGTAAAGTAAATTCTGTGCCAAATAAAATTGTTAGCAAAGCTTTTAAATAAATATATATTCATTTTTATACTTCATCCATAGAATGTTCTAGTAAGTTTTTCGAAGTATGTTTGGGGAGAAAGTGATTTTCTTTTTTAAATATAATATAATAACAAGCAATATAAAGAAGGGGGTTTTAATTTTTTTCTAATAAATAATCAATGAAGAGTTTCCAAATTCAAAAAATATCTTTATAATATGGTTTAAAGATTACAAAAATAAGCACTTTAGTATGAAAAGGATAGTAAAAAGGAATTCATCTGTATGATGGTAATCAAAGTACTATATAACCTGTATTTTTATTTTTAAATAAACATCTTTTTGCTAAGCAATTGCAAAAAAAAAATTAATAAAAAGTATCAAAATTTTTTTCATAAAAATCTTTTTTTTCCTTCATTTTTTAAAGATTTTTCGTTTAAGAAATTAATATTTTTTTTTAAATATAAGCTTTTTTATATAAGTTTTTAATAAACTTATGAAATTTAATTTTGTATTATTACCTAAACTACGAAAATTAATGACAAGTTAAAATATTTAACAATAATTTTTACATTGATGATATGTTTATAAGATTTATAACGAGGTTTAGTCCTTTATCTATAGACATTTTACTTCATGTTCAATATTTTAAATCCCTTCTCTTTTCTTATAGCCCCCCCAAACCTCAACCCCACTATTTGCATAAAAAATCCCTTTGACAAAATGACACATTGTACACTTCCATTCATTCGAAACAATTCATTTGGGGAAGGGGATGGTGGAGGGTCGTCTTTCGTCACAAATTTATCGTACCCTAACTCGCTTTTAAATATGAAGCATTGCCTTTTATTTGGAGGGAGCCTCTAAAAGAGAGATTTTAATTTGTCAAAAAAAATTCGTTTCTCGTTAATTTCATCTTTGAAAAATTTACTGCAATTAAAATTTTATTGGGTGTAAGATAATTTTTTTTTAGTTTATTGCAAATTTATAAACGATGTTTTACTTAGAGTAACGCTATTTCCCATTCCATTATATATTAAAAATCCTTAAATTTCTCATATTTGGTATTAAAATATGACGTAAAAAATCAAATGAGTTTATAATAACATACTAAATCAAAAGTGCAAATATTAATATTTTTAAAGCAGTATGTATCACTTCCACAACTAAAATATTTAATGAAAAAATCGTAAATGTCCTCTACGATGTAGTCTTATGATCAGATGACGATAACGGATACTTGATACAAATTTCACAGCGATCTAGAGTTAAACGTTGGGATATAAACTGCACTATACAATCCATCAAAACTATAATTTAGCTATTAAAAGAGTTTTAAAGGTCTTGTCTTTGAATGAAATTGGACGTAAACTGTAAAAAAAAACCCGTCCAATTTACATATATCCCAGTGTGATAGTGAATTGATACCATCACCCTGAAAACGTTTGGTTCACTGGCAATGATTATATCCAAGTTTAAACGCTATTGGAGTAAGTTGTTCATGTGACTCTGTACGTTGTGAAATCATCATTTTGCTGTAAAACAACTATTACAACACTGTGATGTTAAAAGTAACCGTAAAATATGATGTAATTTTTTTTATAAAAATTATAGTGTACCATATTAAATAAAATGGTTGCATACTATTATTTAAGTATTACATTTTATAGCATGAATAACAGACCATTTCAGTCTTTTACCCGATTCTTTTTACTAATTTGGCGATTCCAAGTCCCCCGAATCGGCAGTCCTACTCCTACAAGTCGGGACGAATCGTCCCCAAATCCAATTTGTCTCCGGCTCAAATTTGCAAACTCTGAAGAGCCAGTAATTAAATTGTCTCTCATGTATTCCCCTGCACGGAATGTATACTTTTACATCCCCGGTATACTATATATCCCCGTATACTTTCCCAAAGTGCCCCTGTCAGTCAGTCCGGTGTATGGACAAACCTCGTAACTGTTGTGTGTGCATGTCGGGTCTCATCGGAGCTTGGCTCTCTATTCTCCGCCATGTACCTTTTCTGACAGACGCAAAGTTTTCACAGTGAATGACAATGTGTGCGTTTCTCATTTTAGAGGGGCAGGATCGCGAGGGTTGTAGGGATCATGGGGGAAGTTATCCCCTTTCGGATGGTTGGGGTTTGGCATAAAGGAGGATGAATCGCTTGATTTTCGGACTCTAATATGTGTCTGGGATATATTATCTTACCAAGTTTCAGTCATATTATGCATATGTAATCCTAGATAACATTGAATCGATTAAAGATTATTTCATAATTATTTGGATCGGTTATTTGTTATACGACTTATAAAAAAAATCAGGAGAAAACTAGACAAATATCCTATTTTTTGCAATTAATGTTTCCTTCACGCACGAGGAAAATAAAATTTAGGTAAAAGGGAGCCGGTACTAAAATCTACAGCAAAAAGTTCATAACTATAAGAAAATTTCAAAGTACAAAAAATATATCGTCAAAGTGAATTTGAAACCACTTTTACACGTTTATTCAAGTAATTCAAATCATACAAATAAATTTTGACTGCCTTCCAAAAGAAGTGAATGATACGTTTACTATTTCAATTGTGTACCAAAATTACAAATCTGATTTAAAGTGTTTGTATACATATATTTTTTTTCACTTTCCGTTTCAATCATTAATATTTTGAATAAAACCTACATTTAAGTTTACCTTCCATACCTTTCGTTTAACATTTATCCTTACATACTTTTTAAAGTCAATTTGTATTGTAAACTGAATAAAATAAAATTTTCGAGCAATTAAATCATTTTTGTAATCTATTTTAATATATATCCTTTTCCCAACAATATTCAATCCCAACCCTCTCTACTAGTATATATATATATATATATATATATATATATATATATATATATATATATATATATATAATATATATATATATATATATATATATATATATATATATATATATATATATATATATATATATATATATATATATATATAATATATATATATATATATATATATATATATATATATATATATATATATATATATATATATATATATATATATATATATATATATATATATATATTATATAAAATATATATATATATATATATATATATATATATATATATATATAAAATTCAGTTACTACTTTGCATCTTTTTAAATCCCTTACACATTGCACATATCTCCACACACATTACCATAACACATCTGTATCATATTCATAGTCATATCCTTAAACCAACACCCCCTAAACCCAACGCCTCACAAAGCACCGAAAGGGCCGCAGGTGCCTTGCCGCGAACAGAGCATACAACCCCGGCGATGTTGACTCCGATATTCCAACGAGTCGCACAATTTGATATCCTTCAACGCCAGTTCTAAATATCAAAGGCGTTGGAGGATATCAAACTGCGTTGTTGTATTACTACATCGTCTCATGGTATTATAAATATACTAGGGATTGGTTGTGAACGTGTGACCCTTTGATTACAGATTTGGATATGCAATCAAAGGGTTGTGTCTTCGGTTGATGAGTTTAACCGCGTTCTATTGTTTGTAGATGTCTAGATATTGTTGATTGTTGCTGATTGGGATCATTGAAAATTATTGTTCGAAGCTTTGATAAGGAATTTGATATAATATTATAATTTGGTTAGTTAGGTTTATTTTTGACTTTTATAATAATTTTTTCGCGTAACATGTTTTTAGTTTCAAGAATCATTTGATATTACTAAATTAATGATGCTATGCATATTTTTTCATACAAACCAATTTTCAACAGGTTAAATAATATTATGATTGAATAAGATTTTTATATGAATCTATTAGTTCTTAGAAATATAACGTTTTAAGAATTTAATGTTTATGATCGAATAAAAATGCCTTTTAGATGTTCAATAATCTAAATCAACATTTACTAATAATTATTTTAAAAAAATTTAAGACTGTTAAGCAGGCCTAAATTCTTCTTTTATTCTTAATTTTTTTATCTAGATTCATAAATACTTTTTGCTTTTTAAAATTTACATGTTTATAAAATTATTTTTTAAAAAATTCTGAATTATATTTCTAATATTACAAAGAGCTAGTAAAAATACTATGAACACCTAAAAACGTTTTAACCGATTGAAAAATACGATAATAAGGATCGTATAAACTTGACTGGACGTGTTTTCAAACTATTTCATAATTATATTACTGAACTTATAAACTTCTGAATACTAACTATAATAAAAATTTTATTCGATATTTAAATCATGTAATGTTTGTAATAACTCTTCAAACTTGAAAAGTACAACTTCACACCAGTATTTACCTAACTGCAATTTAAAGACCAATCTCTACAATGAGTGCAAACTAATTGAACTACTCTAAAAAATTGAACGTTAAGAACTCTAATTTTAAACAGGTTGAAAGGTCGTAATTTTCAAATCACAGAAGTGCAGCACTTTTGTAGATAACTTCAAAAACCTTCCGAAAAGACTTTAAGTAAAAGGTGTCAAAAATCAAAATAAACTTTTGAGCTCTATCCCGTTTAGTATCAATCGACTAAAAATTACTACTTCCTAGTATGGTTAAAGGGTCAAATACGTCTAACCCTTTTGTCCCAAATTTTCACATTTCAAGCGTACGCAAGCACTTAGGTATGCGAATTTCAATTTGATTGACACGTTGTTAAAAGGAGATAAGAATGTAAGTGCTAATTTGTATTTAAAAGTGTAATATTTATTGAATATAATCATAAAACATACAAGTTATACAGTTATAAGTCATGATTTCACGAGTGTTTTCAGTTAATCGCTTGAAAAATCACCTTTCAAATTTTTAAAGTTTTTTATAAACGATAACTACACTACACAACAATAAAAAACAGCAATGTAAAACATTTCTGTAAAACTACAGCACATTTACGTGGTAATTACAGCGAATATACTATTGTATTTAAGCAGCTTGTGCTGCAAACACAATTCCGCAGCACCTCTATTTTTTACCTCTGCCAGAAGAAAATGCCGTAATTATTCATCAGTTGTTTGCCACATTGAAAACCATGTATATCTAATATATATAAACAATAAAAATTAAAATAAAATCGTTGATAGTTGTATAAATCTAGATGTGTCAGAAAAATCTCTATATGATCCCCTTCCCCAGACAAACACATCTCATATTTAATAAATACCCGAATTACATTCATAAGAAAACAGTTCCCACTCTGTCAATTGCCCACTCCAATTCCCGTGGTGTAGCCCCAATATGAAAAAAGAAGCCATCCTCGCTCCTTTCCCCACACCGTGAATGCAAACATTGCCGGGACATTAAAGCGATCTGCAAACAGGACGGTCGACTAACTCGACAACCTTGGAGGTGTCAAACACGGCGCCAGAGAGCTTTCCACAAACACTTTTACGTCTGGAAGCCCGAGAATTGAAGAAAAGATCCTGATGGGCCACAATGTTCATTACAAAAGCATTGTTGGGCGTTGGAATGGCTGGATGCATCGATGAATGGGGCTTGTGAAGTTGTTTAGTTTATTGGGTACTTGAATAATCTAATCATAAGTGTAGGCTTGTAAAATTGTTGTGGGATAGAGTTACATCGAATAAGTATCAAAAAGCTAAAATTTTTGTAACAACATAACACGTAATATATTTAATTTGTTGTGTTTTGTAAACAGATATAAACTTCTCCAAACACTATTTTTAAATGAAACATCTGAACAAATTCTCAATTTTGAGCTTTCAGACGGAAACTCGAGAATGTATTGCTCCAATGCTCATTGGTATCTGTAGAAAGAGTTGTTGGACGTTGCAATACAGGATTTTCTATTACCACTCAATAGATTAATTCATTTAAAGAAATTATGTACCCCATAATGTAATTTCAATAAGTTTTAAATCTAAAACTAAGTTCTATGGCTGCTCCATCTGCACAGCCGCGATTTTCTCAAATATCATATTATGATGTCCGATAGTTACAGGGAACTCGTGTACCAAAAATGACTTCCGTTTTTTTCTTCTTAGTTCAAGCTGTAAATTAGTTTCAGACAGTCTTGCGGATTGACCAATGTTATATCTATAATAATAAAAGAAAGAGTGTGTGTGTCTGTGTGTGTGTCTGTTTTCGGATCGTAAAAGACACACTTATACTGCCCTCAGAAATTCGAAATTTTTAAGATAGATTCCCTTTAATACCAACGTGTGCACCTGAGGCTTAGATTTTTCATATTTGTTCCATTTTTGGAGAAAATTCGAATTTTCTGAAAAAAATACACCACTTTCGGTCAAATCCGATCATTTTTTCTCTTTCCTGATGCCATCGGCTGAAAAAATTAAATAAAACTTTTAACGAAAACATTTAAAATTCAAAATGTTTATTTTATTCTTTTTCCATTACTTTCAGAAACTAAATTCATTATTTGAAAAATAATTGACATGTTTCAAGTGACGTAATTCCGCCAGTCTTCATTCCCGGATTTTATTGTGGGTTTATTTGATGATTTTTTCATTGATTTTTCTGTTGACTGCATGTATGCATATTTAAGCAATAAATGTATAGTTAAGCTATTTTTGAACTATGATGGTTAATAAAGGCAATCGCACTAGAGCTATTAGTGTTTTATGTCTTTATTTTTTCGCCAAATACGTTGCCAAACTCGCCAAATTATTAACTAAAATTCGCCAAATAGGCAATTTATTTTATAAATAATTTATAAGCTGGTCGGTTGTTCGAAGGTCATTGTGTTAGAGCTGTATAATGGGTGTGGGTAGCTATATCTATTTTCTCGCCAAATTATTTCCCAAAACGCGCCAAATGAGCTAAAAGGTTTTATGTATTTATGAGGTAATTGTGATGACATTTATGAGTGCTTTTTATAGCGTATTTTTCACTTTGGAATTTTAAGCCAATGAAACGGGATTTTATAATTTATAACGAGCGGAAACAATAAGAAGTTTATGATCCTGTAACAGGGTATATGGTGCACATATTTGGAATCTATTTGATTTTTATTCCGTGCGAAGAACGAGTATAAATTTTCTAGTATGAAATATTTAAACTGAACTGTTATTTAAAAAGTGCAATCAATAATTAAAACACAAATTGTTTTATTAAAAAATTCCAGATAATGTGTAGAAATGATGACCTACTAGTTTGAAAAACATACCATACAATTCAAATTTTAAATTAGACTTCAATTTATACAGGTGAATTTATATGCTAAAAAGAAAGAAAACACGTTTTTATATTCTCTTTCATCATGTTTCAAAAACATTCCCTACACTTTTATACTAAATTGTAGAGAATTAAATAATATAAATTTTAAGTAATACTAATTACTACTAACATTATTCGACCCCAAATACATTTATTTTGAATTGATTTTTTTTACATCCATCAATCAAATCTTTCAACAGTTTTCGGTATCAGCCAAATTAATTTGCCTGTCAATAAAAACGTATGATGCGTCCCAACTCTTGAATAAGATCTAAAAAATAATAACTTGAGGCGCACAATGAAATCGCGTAGGTTGGGAAACACAGTTCATTCCAATAGTCCATTAACCTAACGAAGCGTCAATATAGTATCTCCATTCATATCAACTGACAAAAATAACAAGTCAGCCATCTATAAGTTCAGAAATACTAAAATAGCAATAAAAAAACACAAAGTTGAACATAATGCGCTCCGCAATTTGTCCATCACAGCCCAGTTCACTTCTATTGGTTGCCATTTACCATTCCCCAGACAAATGACGACCAGGCACAAATACAGTTAAAGAAAAGAACCTTCAGGGTTTTTTTTCTTAACCACAGTCTACTTCTGATCGCATCTCCCATTGGACTGTGCGAAGCAGTCATGTTGCCTACCTTGAAGACCTATAATTTGGCCCACTATATACCATCTAGCCGAAGATATGAGTGCAAACCTGTCAAAACCGAGTAAGAAGTGTCACTTTGGAGGATTGGGCAGGCGGCGGCTGTGTCTTTTCTTGCACTTCTGTGAGTGTGAAAGGTGTTTCAGAGAACTGGAGGGGGGGGAGTTGAAGGCACACACACACAAATACTTGATATAAGAATAGACTGCACAATGGAAAACCTAAAAGAGGGGGACCCAAACCCCATGTCATATGACTTGGGCACATAAATTTGGCGGGTTTTATACTAAATTTTCATAAAATGTAAACTCTGATTTCACCTTTCAAAAACTATCACTACATTATCCGCAATAAAATCTAAAACAAAAAATTTGTCAAACTTAAACATTGTGGACTTGCAGCTAAATTGTCTTTCAAATACAATATCCCAAACACACTGTAAGAAAGTCCTCTCTGAATTTACTATCACAGTGTGACGGTAAAAGGGCTGTCATGGCCCGTCCGTGGCCGAGTGGTTAGGGTATTGGCCTAGAGATTCAACCTTCTCAGGAGTGCGGGGGTTCGAATCCCACCTACTGCCAGTCATCCTATCACGGATGGGCCCGAGTACACAGGGACAGACGTGCTCGCTAAATCTGTGGAGTCCAAACTCCCGACGGCGTTAGCGTACGATGTCGCTCGAAGTTCCGTTGGGGCGTTGGGTGCCAGCTCAGGTGTCGACCTCGTCACTTGACCAGGGTTCTAAATTACGAGGCGTTATTGGCTGTGTTAAAGCTCCTGAAGGAAGCTAGAAATAGGCAGCCGGAAACGATTACCTTACCTTACCTAAGGGCTGTCTTCACCCTAAGCTATGAATATACATATGATGTAAAATTTATTGTGGTGCCAGCGAAACGTTTGCTTCACGGGCAGTGATTAGCTCTGTTTACCGCTATTATTAATGTAAGTTTTTCGTGTAACTCTATTCTTCACAGAAAAGAAAAAAAATTGCTATATAACAAACATTACAACACTTTGACAAAATGTGCTGTAATTTTACAGAGCAGGATCGATAAGTCGCCAAATGTAGCAATCTTTTCTCTAATTCTACTATTCATCTTGGTCCTCTTCTTAAACTTGTACTATTATATGGTCGGTTCACTTCATTTGTTGAAGATGATGCCTGGCACCACGTTTTCTGGATCGTCACACACCCTTCTGTGATTGACAATGCGACCAACTTGTGAAAAATCTCAGTTCTTGGAAGTGAAGGGGTGTGCTGAACCAACACCCTCCTCTCGAAAAACCCCTTGTGTGCTCCAAGTGTATAGAAAGTGTTTGCTTTAACAATAAAACCTGTGCGATTGTACTGGAGTTAGCCAAGGCTTTTCAGAATAATGCTATCTTCTGGATTTGTGATATTGTCAAATGCAAATAAATAAGATACACTGTAAACAAATTCTGTAAAATAACAGCACATTTTGACACCACTTTTTACAACACAGTGTTGTAAAATTTATTTTACAGCAAGTTGGTGTTTTCTTGACGAACAGAGTTACATGAACAACTTACTCCAATAGCGTTCAAACAGAGAAAATGGGTGCATCCAATCATATGCGAATTCACAGCACAGGGTAAGGCCGGCAGTTTTACCATAACACAGTGATGGTAAATTAGAGATATTTGTTACAGTGTAATTGGAATGAACTTTTCTGTTAATATAACTACCACAAAATAAGAGATAAGAGAAATACGTCGAAAACAAAATAATCAATCGTTCATTGTTAAAGTTAATCCCATAGTAGAAGTTGCAATACTTTATATAAATGGAAATTTTAAACACAATAAGAGAATTAAAAATTGTTTTAATGGAATTTTAAAAGGATTTTCAAAAAATGACAATTTAAATTATGTAAAAACATATATTTTATAAACTTTGATTTCTTTAACTTCAAACTTTTTTTATAATTACTTCAATTGTAAATACAGTAATAATATTCGATTTTAAATCCGATTGCCAAAAATATGGCAGAACATAATATGAATTCTTCATCCGAATCCCGCCGAGCCAAAATATTCTTTTAAGAAAATGTTGGAGTGAATATTTGTTTTAAAAAGTTTCGTTCTTGAAATGGACTTATCATCCTACGCACTTCTGATTGTCATCAGTAAAAAAATAAAATCTTGCATCCTTCTAAATTTAGTTATCCAGTCACTCATACGATTTAAAATCAGACTTGATCATCAAACCTCTTACGCAGTCACATCACCCACTCAATAAAACTCTTAAAACAAATCTCCGGAGAAAGTTTATAAGCCTCTCCCATTAAAAGAAAAGTCTTAATCTTCATCTTCTGATAAAAAGCAAAAGCAAACCCACTCCCTATAACTCCAATCCCCTTATACCAAAAACCAAAAAATAACAACGGCAAACATCGGGTATTAAGAAATCATCCCATCTTGAAAGAAATCAAGAGCAAAGATGAATAGCTAAAAGAAGATAATAATAACAACAACAGAAGAGATATAATAAATAACAATCGCCAATATTAAACAATAATAACAACGTATTAACTGCTTCGCTCATGTTTTAAATAGTTACCGTGCGATGGACCAGGTTGCTCCTGGAATCCATTATGGATTATATGGATGAGGGATGCTCCAGAGAAAAGAGGATTTTCGATGGATCGTTTGGGGGGGGGGGGGGGGTTGTCGTCTGCTGCGGAATAGGTAAGGGAGGAGAGGGGGAGGAGGTCAAAAGGTTGTTAATGGAGTTGCGCGTTTTGGCTCTCCTATTAGCGTTTCTCGGTTGTAGCTTTAGAAAGGTAGGAGGCAGGTATTTTTGTTGGGTGGGTAGAGAGGGGATTTGGTTCCATGGAAACACAGGCGGGGGCTGGGGTGTAAGTGCGGATGGGTAATTTAAAGGTTGTATAAAATAGCTTTTTAATAGGATAATTGAGTTTGAATAAAAGAATGAGCCATAACTAATTTGATTTTTTAAATGTTAAATATAATAGTTATAAGAGTAAGTGGTTTTTATTAGATGCTCTTAACTTCTTACCAGAAAAACTTTTAAAAACAAATGTACAGTAACATGGTGCAATTGTTGTTAAAAATAATATTCAGATAGTCTCTTAAATATTTATAAAATGTA
Organism: Oedothorax gibbosus; assembly: GCA_019343175.1. Taxonomy (NCBI): domain Eukaryota; kingdom Metazoa; phylum Arthropoda; class Arachnida; order Araneae; family Linyphiidae; genus Oedothorax; species Oedothorax gibbosus. The sequence continues at coordinate 67,915 of JAFNEN010000484.1, forward strand.
TCTTATTTTAACCTTTTGAAGTTAAACGTTTAATACTTAATGTTATTAGTTTTAAAAAAATCAATGCATATTGGAAGCTTTTTTAATTTAAATTAATTTCCGATAATGATGATAGCAAAAATAAGAAAAACAAGAAATGTATAAGCGAAAAAGGAATTTAATTCATAACAACAAGTGAACATTAAATAAGTGTATTAATCTGAATGTAAAATGCTAGTTCTATATTATTGTTTGCTTTGCAAAGAAAATATGTTGCGAAAAGAAATATTGTCTTTCAAAAGAAAATTTTTTAAGAAATATTTGCTTTGCAATTGAATTTACAATTGTACTCTTGATTGCAAAAATATAAGTTATATAAAAGTAAATCCATTTTTTTAACTGATAATATGTTACATATTTCCATAAAGGGTAGTTGTTTATGTTTGAAAATGAGCAGAAAAACATTTCAATAGCCTGAAGATACTCAAGAGTATGTAAAAACATGAAACATACAATGTGAAACCAATCCCTCTAATTTACCATCACAGTGTGTTGGTAAAAGTGATGCCATCCCCTCTGTGACCGGAATTGACATGTGATGTAAAATTTATAGTGTGCTAATGGAGAAAACATTTGCTTCACAGACAGTGATTGGATGAACCAATCATCTCTGTTTAAATGCTAGAGGATTAAACAGTTCATGTACGTCAAGGAAACATGAATATGATGTACAACAAACATTACTTTACTGTGATATAAAAAAATAACCACGCAATGTGCTGATATTTTACAGATTTTTTTTACAGTATACAAAGCTTCTTTCAAGTATCGTATCTGACAAATATTTCTTTAAAATATGTATCCGGTCCCTCTCAAAATCACAGCAAACATCTCTGAGTGTTTTATGTTTTACTTGTTACAACGTTGTCGCGAGAGCAGCGCTAAGCTCCAATGGCAGGCGGCCTTGCATTAATGGATTCCACGAAAATCTCCCTGCCATTATTCTTTATTATTATTATCATTGCTCCGATTCCTTTCTTATTTTTTTCATCTTTTCCTTCGCAACCACTTTGATTCTTCTTCATGTTCGAGCTTTCACGTGTTGTTTGCGGATGACATTAGTTATATCCCTTGTTTGTTTTCTCAAACTCACTTTCTTTCTCGATAGTAGTTCACTTCATTTTTACTGTTGACTTCCTCTACTCTGATTGGATACCCTCTTAATAACAGCTCGTCGGCTTTTTGATATGACGTCTTGTAACCGGATCTTTTTTGGGAAAGAATATAAGATCCCGGATGTGCATGGCGTCATTTATGTATTTTTATTCTTTTATGGGTTCTATATTTTTGTTCTTTATTGTTGAGAGTGTATCGGGATTTTCTTTTTCTGATCGTTGCCATTGTGGTAAAAGTAATAATGGAAAGTGGTGCGGATATTAGGAATCGTATGAATGTAATTCATTATCGTAACTTTCGGTTGTTGGAAAACTGCGTTCTTTTGTTTAATTATGGGTTAGCTTTTTGTAAAGTTAATATTTGATTTAGAGAAAGTAGAACCCACTGATCCATTTAAGTCTAGTTTCTATAATGAAATCGAAGAATGATTTAGTAAACATAGAAATATTGTGTTACCATCAAGTTATTGGAAATAAATAATGTAACGCAAATTCATAACATCGATTCGGATGCAAAATATTGATGTGTGCATATCATTTTGATCACAACATACAGTTAATCATATTGCATTGATAACAAAAGTGATATTATTCAAGAATGTATAAAAATGCAAAAAAGGACATTATTAAAAAGAATTTGCGTATTAGAATTTTATGCAAAAAGGCTATACATTTATTAATGTAGCAGACGATTATAAATGACTCCTGCATGCATCAAAATTTAAAATTTAATACATTATAAAATTTATTTATTAAAAAGTTATGTATATTGCTGGAACACCTGTTAGTCAGGTGACAGGTTTATTTATCTGTTTTCCTCAGAGGGCTAATTTTAAATGTTTCTACAATTTAGTAAACTTACTATTAGTATAAACTTATTATTACTGAAGTGAAAAAAATAGTAGTGTAAAAAAATAAGTTATAGTGTAATTTTACATGGAAGAAAGGAAAAACCTAACAAAACGAAAACACAAGCATAAAAAAATGTTTCAAATAGAAAAACTAAATACTTTTTGAATAAAATAAATTGATAATATTTCAAAACAAATTATAATTGTATCACAATAAACAATTTTCATTTTAAAAGTTTAAAAAGATTTTAGTGTGTTTAGCCCACATAAATATAAGTACTTTGATTAAAAATTGAAACAGTTTTTATTAAAGAAAAACGTTTTTAAGCAATTATTGTAAAATTCCTCCATTGTGCATTAACCAATGCCCATATAACATTTAAAAAGTACATATCATTAATTAGTTGTTTTAATAATAAAAAAACAAATATACTATAGAAAAAAACAACAGTATAAATAAGCATATATTATTTGTGTTTAATATAAATTATTTTAAATTTCTTCATTAATGCTTGGTTAATTAAATGTGAGTTTAAATGTGACTTTTTCCCCAATGTATATGTTTAATATCCCACGACAGCATATACTTATGGGAGACTCGAGTCATTTGATTCTTTGGAAAATTTGATCCTTAGATATAAGTCCACCCAAAATATGGAGCTAAATTCTGAATCTCTGATAAATTGATTGCTAATAATTGACATTCCCTTAACTTTTATTCATATAAATATAAATGAATATCTCTTTTGCTGTTTTGGAAGAGTCGAACTGATTTTTAAATTCATAGTTTATGTTTTCATATTCTAAAATTATAACTAAAATCCTTATGTTTTGATAGAAATTCTTTACTTTTGTTTTTACAGCTCTTTAAAAAAAAATAAGGACATCCCAGTCCAAAAAGGGTACTTTAACCTGGTGAATGCATTAGTTATACTTTGAAGAATAGGAGTTTTCAAACTAAACTCTTCATACGGCTGCACATTTGTATTAACACAGACGGATTATAAGTCTCTCTTTATCTAAAAATGGTGTAGATGTTATTGCTTTAGACAATTAAAAAGTTAAAAATAAATTACTAAAGTAGTCATGTTTGGGTGAAATTATTCAAACTGCAAAATTTTCAATGGAAAAATACATTTTATCACTAATTTTGGAGAAAAGATATTTTATTCTGGTGTTTTCGATTTTTTACTATTTGTATGTAAGACGATGATAAATGGGATTTCTAATACTTAATGTCAGTCATTTAAATGTATCTGTTTGCAGGATCAAGACCAAGATCCATTGGAAGAAAACCACGTCTGCCTTCCATTGGGAAGATATTTATTTTTATAACTTTTATAAATGGTATTTTTATAACTTTTAAAAATGCTTTTTTACTAGAAAAATATAAATACGTCCAAAAAGACACTAGAAATTTCTGTAAGGGCTATTTTTTAAAAATAATAATAATTATTATTTTTTAAATTGTTTAAAGGCTTCTGTTTCAATAAATAAGTCTCCTTTGGAAAGGTATCTACCTTCAATTATTGTACACTTAAGATTTTTTTTTAAATTTTCAACAGCATTCTGTTTCCACTTTTAAAATGATTTATAAAAATGTCTCCTGTGTACAGTTTCAATCATTTGAAGAAGAAAAATCACTAAAAATAGTAAATAAAGGTTTATTTTATTTAAAGTGGGGTATAAAATACTATTTTATATTCATTGGGGAAGATGTACAATAAAAATTATTACTTATCTATTAAAAATATTCCTTTTTTTTTATTTAGCCGTTCACATTTATAGTTTTTGTTTAAAAAAAGCCTGAAAGATATACTATTTATTTTTTCTAGTTATTTTCTTTAAAATCACGATTTAAAAAAACTGACAACGTTATCTTCAACAATGTCATTTTCATAATCAAAATGATTGTGGAAATAATTATTTTAGTTTCTTTTTTAATTCAGTATTGATGTACGCAACGTTTTTACAAAATTGTAATTAATATATTATATTCTTGGTATTAAACACTCATTTACTAATTTTACACTGAATGTAGCATATCATAGGGTCAGGTAGGTTAAACTACGAGGATAAAGTTCTATGATAATCAGGATTAACTCGTTTATGAAATCAAAAGGTAAAACATTCATATATATTCAAAACTTAATGTCTCATACCTTAAGAATAGATATTCGCAGCTTTAAATCCTCTAAAATTTAAATAATGTTTTTAAAAATAATATATATAAATCTTATTTTCGCTATACCCAATTTAATAAAGTGAAAAAAGACTTTTGAATCGGGTAAAGAGATAATGTCATTTCTCATAACCAGAAAATAATTTATACTTGAATAAAGCTTTAAAAAATTTCACAAATCTAGGGCTACAGTGTATCTCGGTTCACCGAGTGAAAATATATACCAATAGAAAGCTCTTAAAAATTTCCAAGTGAAAATATATACAAATAGAAAGCTCTAAAATTTTTCACAAATCTAGGGCCACAGTGTACCTCGGTTCACCGAAGAATAATATTTACAAATCTTATGTTTGTTATATCCACTTTAATAAAGTGAAAAAGACTTTTGAATCGGGTAAAGAGATGATGTCATTTCTCATAACCAGAAAATAATTTATACTTGAATAAAGCTCTAAAAAATTTCACAAATTTAGGGCCACAGTGTACCTCGGTTCACCGAGTGAAAAAAAAATACCTAGTGTGATTCTCAGTAAATGAAATTTAAGGTATGAATCCCTAAAGAAACCATATATATTAGTAAATCAATGTGATTTTCTTCACGGGGAAGATCCTTTTTAATACATCTCGAGTAATATGTAAATAGAAAGATCATTTGATGCTATATCTTGGTCTAAACTTTTCAGCTTTGTTTCAACATTCACAATTTTATAAAATCATCAATTTTAAGACCTTATAAAAGTTTAAACTATTATGGAGTCGTTTTACTATCTACTACACAAAAATATCATTTCGAAAACAACTTGCAATTCATAATTTCGGAATATTTTAATAGTTTCATTTAAATATTTAATGCAAACAATGTGTATTATTAAGCTATTGTAATAGTTACGTCTTACCCCCTTTTAGTCCAAACATTGCATTAAACATATTTGAGTGTTCATTTTCCCAAATTGACATTGAAAATTACAGAATTCCACAATCACAAATTAATCAATTATTACCCATAACGATCGTATATTCTTCAACAAAAAATCACAAAATCATGAATAAGGATTCTGTTTTAATCTTATTCTTTATTATAATTTAATTCGTCCAAATTCTTTCCGAACCGAACCAACTTACATCGCAAAAGAGAAACATGTTCTAAACTCGTTAACAAAAAATCTTAATCCATTTTATGTGCATATAAATTCGTTTACATCTCCGATCCCGTTTATTTAAACACAGCTAAGAGCATTATTATTCCTGTGCAAATAATTAACATATTCATAATCAATTCCACAAACGCAATTTAAACTCCAGAACTCATTTCTAAATGCAAAGCATCAATATTGAACAAAACTATTCCAATAATCAAAAACCAGATAGCGCAAAATCTCATAATATAACAACTAAACAATGTCTATGATTTTATGTTGAAACTTAAACAAACAAAAAGCTTCTTAAGACATATTTCCCTTATATAAATCTCCAATAACAATTTCTGAAAAATCCATTAATTAAACATTTAAAGCCCCTCAAGTGAAAAGAGATTATTCCTAATGAAATTAGAAATTCATTGAAAGAACACGTTGAAACCTATTAGAGGCCGAGAGATATAGATGGGCGATGAAAGTTAATACCTTAATGAGCGACCGAAGATTACGTCGGAGGCAGGTTTTACAAAATGGCTCTTGAGCAAACTAAACGCATTACATCTGCAGAATTAAAGAAAATAATCTTTCTATCCTCCGCCAATGAAGTTAAGGAGATCAGGATGTAAGATGGGGAGGGGGGCTATTGGAAGCGCAATCTAATAATTCCTTGTAATATTCTTTTTTGACGGCAGACGACGAGAAGATAGTCCGAAAAATCACTTTAATTCGCTCTTTTCAGGGAGCGTAAGATAGCGTGGGGAGGATTGAGTGACGCGTTGGCAAATCTGGGGTCGTATAAATATAAATATTTGTTTTGTTAAAGTTACACTGTCAGAAAAAGTCGTATTTATACACTTAAACTAAATTCTATACCATGTTAAAAATTTGATCCTATATTTTACAAAAACTATGGTTCCGAGTATCTTCGACGGCTGTGTGGTGAAATGTTTCAAAATATTTTTAGTATTGGGTTGAGTCATTTCTCAAATTTGTGTTACCAAAACTTGAAAAATGGTTCAACCGAATAGCGAAAGTGTGGTTTCTCCACACAGCCATTACAGCTACTAGGAAACATTATAATGGTGAAACCAAACACCTAATTTTTAACAGTGTATGTAAAAATTCATTGTATTTAAAACCTTAACTTTACTGTAGTTTTATGTGGCAGCTCAATAGAAGATAAAAATATAATTTCAAACAATGTTTTTAAATTAACATCTTATAACACTGGACAACAAATTTTCTGCGACAGAGATGAAAGTACACAATTCTGAATGATTTTAACGTGCTAAACACGAATAGCACCTTAAAAAATGTAAGTTAGCTCTTGTTTTTGAGATAAGGTCGTTTTTTTCATTGCATAGGATACGGCGAAATGCATGGGCGCACCAAACGCAAAATTAGTTAAAGTCAATTTTGTTTACAGAAACCCTCCGCATTTTCGCTCATACAGGTTTTATTTTATATTATCAACATGGGGGTGGAAAGAGATGATAACTTTCAAGGCTTTTGCACCCACATTCGCAGCTTAATACCCCACTACGCAAAATAACTGTTCTCGCTCAAAGAGGTGAAGAAAAAAAGAGCAATAAACTCCTCACATTTCGTCCATGGTTGTTTTTAGAAGCTGTAGCATATTAAGCAGACGCATGGCTATTATCCTCATTAAAACTAAAAAAATATATTGGAGACTTTTTAGCAAATATCCCTTTGTCATGTCGGACCGGACGCAGAGTAGAAAGAATGTTAGGCTATTTAACTTTTATCTTTTTCTAAAATAACACCTCATTTAACTGATGAGATGATGTAGAAAAATAACAGTCATTAATATGATTTGTTGGTTCCCTCCTAATCATAAAATGACATTCCCTTTAGTTTCATAAAACGGCATTCGTTTTTCTTCCCAGCATACGGCATTATCTTTTTTCCCAGATGAAGTCAAAGTGACAAATTTGCTACACAAGTCTAACTACATACCTGAGGAGCCCAGAAGTTTTTCCTGGTCTCCTATGTTGTAATCAAAATACAAATGATAAGCTTTCTTAACTTTTGCAGTGATGCTTTTTTTTGTGCGGAAAATTGCACTTTGCCACAAATATAACGAAAGTTATTAGCGCTATTAATGCATTTACAAGGCATTACCAGTTATAGATTTATCACTAACACTAATTTTTGATATTCTACAGCTTCTAAAACAACCAAGTACGAAATACAAGGAATTTATTGCTCTTTATTGTACACCTCTTGACATGAGAACAATTATGTTGCTTAGAAGGGTAATAAGCTGCTAATATGGTTGCAAAGACATTGAAAGTTATCAATTCCTCCCACCCCCCATGTTGATAATATCGAATAAAACCTGTATGAGCAAACATTCGGAGGGTTTCTGTAAACAAAATTGACTTTAATTAATTGTGCGTTTGATAATTGTGCGCGAAAATAAAATATGTTGAAACATTTCACCACACAGCCATTATAGCTACTAGAAACCCTTATTACAGTGAAACTAAACACAAAATTTTGAACAGTGCTCTTCAACCTTATCTTCCTAAATGATGACATCACCCCTTTCCTTCGACGACAACGAAGGCAGACTCCAGGTAGATTTAATATCGTGATGCATAGCAGCGGTCTGCTACTCGGCCCGACTCTATTAAATTACGCTCGGATCAAAAAGGGAACTGTAACAGGGAATAAAATAAAGACGCGCCGAGAGACACGCGTAAACCGCTGTCGTGCCCGGGCAGATCGAATTATCCTTAAGAGATTGTACAATCACATATCCTCTTTTACCCGAGATAGGAAAAAATGAGCGGTGTTTTTGATGTGCCGGAGAAAAGGGTAAAGATGTAGTGCTGACGTTCATTCTAAATAAACAGTTGGTTTCGGTAAGAATTATTATTCATAACCTCTGTAGTTTCTAATTCAGGATGACATATCTCAAGCACAGGTGTTTTTTTCACTTTTGAATGCTAACCACTTGTGGCTAATTTTAATCACTTATTATTTTATAAATGTAAAGTTAATATTAAAAATTTTGAAGGGATATAAAAATTCAGAATGGGATAGACAATCATTGAGATGAAATGGGTTTTCACTCTCTTCTTAAATGTTCGAAAACTGGAGTATGCTGTTAAAAATGTTGCATTTGTTTTACATAATTATGGCTAACAGTATCTGCAACGGCTGTATGGTAAAATGTTTCACCATGTTTTTAGCCTACTTTTCTTTTTTTTAATTCGAAAGAATTAAAAAAATAAAAAAGTAGGTATTGACATGCGGTCGATATCCGTCTGTCTGTCCGTACCCCCCTTCCAAAATCGGTTCTATCATTCGGATCTTAAAAAATCTTTTTTTGGTAGAAAGCTATGACCTCAGAGACCCAACATTCATACTTTTTGTCCTCCTGTCTGTACGTCCGGACGGACATAAATCTACTATCTGCCGGCGAATTTCCCATTGAATTAGCATTGAAATTCAATTTGGAGTCATCTAAATCACTGTTGCCAAATGAACATTGGCATGAGAAACTTTATTTAAAAATATTTGAAGCAAAATTATTTTTTCATGAATGATTTTGGAATACGTCATAAAATGTAGCACAATGTAATTCTTTGATTGTTCATTAATTGTTTACCAAGAATGCGGCAAGGCATATTTTTAGCCTACTTTTCTTTTTTTAATTCGAAAGAATTAAAAAAAATGAAAAAGTAGGTATTGACATGCTGTCGATGTCCGTCTGTCTGTCTGTCCGTTTGTCCGTCCGTACCGTCCTTCCAAAATCGGTTCTATCCATCGGATCTCAAAAAATTCTTTTTTTATTAGAAAGCTATGACCTCAGATACCCAACTTTCATACTTTTTGTCCGTCTGTCTGTACGTCCGGACGGACATAAACCTACTATCTGTCGGCGAATTTCCCATTGATATAGCATTAAAATTCAATTTTGAGTCATTTAAATCACTGTAGGTATTGAAATGCGGTCGATGTTCGTCTGTCTGTCTGTCCGTCCGTACCCCCCTTCCAAAATCGGTTCTATCCATCGGATCTTAAAAATTCTTTTTTTGTTAGAAAGCTATGACCTCAGATACCCAACTTTCATACTTTTTGTCCGTCTGTCTGTACGTCCGGACGGACATAAATCTACTATCTGTCGGCGAATTTCCCATTGAATTAGCATTGAAATTCAATTTTGAGTCATTTAAATCACTGTTGACAAATTAACAATACATGAGAAACTTTATTTAAATATATTTGAAGCAAAATAATTTTTTTCATGAATCAGTTTGGAATGACGTCATAAAATGTAGCACAATTTGATTCTTTGATTGTTCATTAATTGTTTACCAAGAAAGCGGCAAGGCATATTTCTGCATACAATTAAGCTTAGTTTTAATTTACATTTCCTATTTTTTTAATGCAATTTGGAGTAGTTTCATTACTTTTGTTATTAATAAATATTTAATTATTCTTCGAACTACAAATAAATCGAGCAGACGATAAATAATATTAACTTAATTTGCGAAAGAATATTAAGGAAAATAGTTGATTTTGGCTTTTAGAAGTTTAAATTATAGCTGGATGCTGTGTTTCTATTTTTTTTGTAATGTGTATAAATCTAGTGTAGAAACGGCTGTTGATGATATTTACTGTTAGGAACCTAATTTTTCCCGATTAGAACTTCAGTAAGTATTTAAGTAACAGGAAAGTAGGCTATTTTAGTTCTTTATGAACTTCTTGTTTGCATACAATTCATAGTTTTAATGCATAGTTTTAATTTACATGTATTTGTTTAATGCAGTTTGGAGTAGTTTCATTATTTTTGTTATTAATAAATATTTAATTATTCTTCGAATTACAAATAAATCGAGCAGACTATAAATAATATTAAGTTATTTGTGAAAGAATATTAAGGAAAATAGTTGATTTTGGATTTTAGAAGTTTAAATTATAGATGGATGCTATGTTTAGCGATTTTTTTTCTAATGTGTGTAAACTTAGTGTAGAAACGATTGTTGATGATATTTACTGTTATGAACAGTTGTTTCCCGATTAGAATTTCAGTAACTATTTAAGTAACAGGAAAGTAGGCTATTTTAGTTCTTTAAGAACTTCTTGTTGGTATTTAGTTGAATCATTTATTAAGTATTTGTTTCTGAAACCTGAAAATGGTTCATCCGAATACCAAAAGTATTATTACATTCATTTACATTACATTTCACAGCACAGCCGTTGCAGCTACTTGGAACCATCATTATGGTGAAACCAAGCCCAAAACTTTTATCAGAGCATTGAGTTGTAACCTAAATGATTCTTGAACAATTTTACTAAAAAAAATACTTACAATTAATGACAATAGCAAGTTTTTCTTACTAAGCCCATTGATGCAAAGGAAATTGTCAAAAAAATAAGGAAACTGTGTTGATGGCTAATCAGTTCATAGCTGCTAGTATCTGACATATATTAAAGTGTTTGTTACACAGTAAACTAAAAAAACAACTCAAATTTATTTTCTACATAAATTAATTTAAATAAAACAATGTTCAGCTTCGTACTAGAAACTGTTCAAAGACATTTTTAAAAACCTATAAAGATCGATTTTGTTAATGACTAACTTGACCAATCGATTTTGTTAGTTAAGCTAATTCTTAAAATAATACTATTACAAATGCTTGTAGTTATTCTTTTCTAAAGAGAATGCCAATCTCATTGTCTTTTTTACATGCAACCTTATTGTCATCTAACGTTCTATCTTGAATGTTTAGTTAAAGTTTTCTGAGACTGTAAAAAATACATTGTTATTATGTTACAATTATGATATATCAATGATGTAAATATATTTTTAAATGGTTTAATGACTTTTTGAATGAAACTTTACAAACCACTTTTAGAATATCGAATTTTTGTAATTCTGTTTTTTGAATAAAATTTCAATTGATAATACTGATTTCTTTTGGGTATTACATTTCATTACAAGAAACAACATATGACTTACATATCTGCCAAAAGTTGTGTTTTCTTTTATGGTAAACAGAGCTTTCAACAGATAGAAATTGACATATATCTCTAACAAATAAATAATTGTTTAAGAAATTTCGAAAGTAAGTTAAGTAATTTTAATTAAACAATTTTATTTTAATATATTTTATTAAGCTTTACGTTTATTTACTTTTTATTTAATTTGCATTTATTTACACTTAGACGCTACTAAACGCTAAAAGCCAAAAATTTTTAAATGGGAATTTAAAACATCTCAGCTTATAAGTTCGTTTAAGATTTCAGTATTTTGTTTAATTCGTTTTCCAACTCCAGGATAATGACGACAGTTGGATGCTGATAACTATTAATATTATGTTCCATGATATGTTTTTAAATCCTTTAAACGGTTATTGCGCATGAGCTTGTTTCACTCAGTATCTCTTGTGGCTAAGCAAGATATTTTTTGGGATACAATCCTAATTGGTGCCTTTTTCTTTAAAACTAGAGTCACTTCGTCTATGTGTTTCATAATAAGCCACGATCACAGGTACATTGTGTTGTAGGAGTGGAACAGCCGTTTAATGCATCTACAATAAATAATAATTCACTTGCAAAAAACAACACCTTAAAGCTATTAATAATGTTTCCATTCAAAAACTCACAATCTCGTTTACTTACACTCTAACCGCAAAAAAGAAAATTATTTATCAATTTTCCTCAAACCATTTACGTCCAGACATCAAGCAAACAAAACCTTAACACACTCAAACACTGCCCCACTTTGTTGTTCATCCTCCGCCCTCAACACAAAGCGTTATTAAAAATCCGAAATAGAACCACATGGGAGTAATGACACGAGAATTAAGAATGGATACGGTGCGTTAAAATCATAAAGTTAAGAAAAAGATGGAGATGCTTGGCGTGAAATAAAGTGAAACAGTCAGAATGTCGCCAAGTAACCTTAGTAAGCCCAAACAAACCGCTCACTTAAAGTTAGTTCAATGTAAAACGCATCATTTTAATCCTTAAAAAGTGTAAATTCTAACTTATAAACAAATGACTGCGCAGTTGTAGGATGTAGAACGAGATCTGAATTTACACAAGATGATAGTCACAAGTAAGAAAAATGCGTTCTAACTATATCTTTACTAGAGAATAAGAAATCGACATGTCGATGTAGTAAGCCTATGCAATCTTCCCTGTAGAATAGCTCCAAATACTTCGCCGAGATCGTTTGTTTAGGCTTACTACAAAGCGATCGATGGCTTCACTTGGCTAACTAATTATTGCATTGGTTTCCCTTCGACAGCATCTCCATCTTCTTCTTAACTCTATGGTTGAGATGGACATTCTCACCTGCATTACAATCAAACTACATTACAGTTTACCTGCATTACAGTCGACGCCCAGGCAAAGTGCCCCACGTCGGGGAACCCTCTTGAAATGATACTAAATGAAACGAATCGCCACTGCAGGGGGCCAATCAACCAAGGTGTTGAAAATAAATCAAATACGGGGGGGGGGGGGGACCACTCCTCGAGAAAAAATACCATTGATTGCTATCAACACTTTTATAATGGTTAATGGACGTTGGAAGGGCAGGAAATAAATTGTTTAAGTCTAATGAGTGTGCCATAAGTTATGTCTGACTTCAAATTGTTTGTTATGAGAATTACCAAGGTAGCAAAAAGAGGTGTTTCTACAGCCACGTACATCAAGTTAAAATATGTTGTGCATCATCCAAACGTAATCTTATTATATGAAATACGCATTAATGCTTTACTAAGCGTTTTGATAAGCGCCGAAAAATTATCGAATAAAAAATATTTAAGTTTTCGTTAAGGGAATCTTGCTTAAATTGTGATTATTCCAACAATTGACATTAACCATGTGACTAGAAAGAATATTAACTCAACATTCAAAATTTCTTTAATTTTAAATAGAACAATAGCTACACGTATGTAATTCAAACCTTAAGAAATTCAACTTAAATATAAGATTATTCTATCAGATTCTCTATTTTACAATATGATTCTCTTTTCAAAAACATATATCATAAAGTTAAAACTAATGTACTTCATAAATATTTAAAATGTAACATATTTGATCGCTAATTTCCGCAGTAACATGAAATAATAAAAAATGTTTTGCTTCGAGTTCCCATCATTGTTTCCCTTAAAAATTGTACTGCACTGCTCGAATATTCAAGCATTTTAAACATGTGTTGGAAGACCTTTTTCGCTATTCAAAAATATGACTTTCCACGCCTGCTCTGTAAATTACTTTAATTTACCATCACAGGGTGATAGCCAACCCCTATGCCAACACCCTATGCTATGAATTTACATATGATGTAAAAAAAGTTCATAAAGAACTGAAATAGCACTTTCTAGCTACTTAATACTTACTGAAGTTCTAATTGGAAAAAAAAAACAGGTTTAGAAAATCATCAACAGCCGTTTCTACACTAGATTTATACACATTAGAAAAAAAATCGAAACACAGCACCCAGCTATAATTTAAACTTCTAAAAGCCAAAATCAACTATTTTCCTTAATATTCTTTCGCAAATTAATTAAATATTATTTATCATCTGCTCGTGATTTATTTGTAGTTCGAAGAATAATTAAATATTTATTGATAACAAAAGTAATGAAACTACTCCGAACTGCATTAAAAAATAAGAAATGTAAATTAACAAGTAGGTTTGTAACAGAATCTGCCACTTAACTCGCTTCCACATATTTGTTTTAACAGGAAAAAACGCGCCAAACACAACATTAATTCTATATTTAACATTTACAAGCTAAATTTGGCTAGTTTCATTTATTTTATTTCGAAAATTCAATAATTATTACTTATCGTTTGCAAAAATTAATTTATATTTTAAAGAATAAATATGTCATATTCCTCGCTTTTAAATGGAATGAAAACATTTCATATCAACATACAAGGATTCCGTAGTGAAATATATTTGACGTCATTTTTTTCTTTACTGATCGATGTCGCAAAAATAAATTTATTTTAATTTATTGTCTAAAAGAATTAAAGTTTCTCGAGCGATTGTTGCGAATGGCAAATGTGATTTAATTCTAATAAAAACAGGGCCTTTAGCTATTTGTAATTCAAAGTTTTAAACGCCAAAATTAACTATTTTCATTAATCTTCTTTCTCAGATTTAATAATTAGACTTTATCGTTTGCTGAATTTGTTTGAAGTTCGAAGAATAATGATGTAATCTTTTTTACTAAATATTTTTGTCCACAATTTTGGTTGGTCATTTTTTTTTTAAAATTTTATTTAGTTTATTTAATTTTAAATAACTTCTAATTTACAATTTTCAATGAAATTTGGAATGTAGCTATAATTTTTGCTTTAATGACGTATCCCACTTGCTGTGGACTTGTCTTTCTGGAAATGGGGACAGACGAAGACAGACAGACTGACTGAACGATTATAAAACTCTTCACTTTTTACGTTATAACTAGTGGGAGCTAAACTAGCTAATGCCATGCAAAAGAGCCTTGCGCTTCTTGGTAGATATATGAAACAAAGTCAAATGGCACATTTTATGACGTCATCCAATGAATCATAAAAATATTATTTTCTTCAAATATGTTTAATTAACAAAGTTTCTCAGTCGCCATTGTTGATTTGGCAACAGTGATTTAAATGACTAAAATGAATTTCAATGCTAATTCAATGGAAATCCCGAAGATAGTAATTTATGTCCTCCGACGTACAAGACAGACGTACAAAAAGTATAAAGTTGGATATCTGAGCATAGCTCTAACAAAAGATTTTTAGTTCGATGGAATAGAACCATTTTCGAAGGGGGTACTTGTGGAAGACAGACAGGACAGACATGACGGACATCACGCATTCAATACCTATTTTCATTTTTTTAATTCGTTTCGAATTAAAAAAAATTTAGTTATTTAAATTTTAAATAAACTTCTAATTTGAATTTTTCAATGAAATTTGGAATGTAGCCTAATATGATTTTTTGCTTTAAAATGACGTATCCCACTTGTCTGTGGGACTTTGGTTCTGTCTGTGAAAGTGGGTGACAGACGGACAGACAGACAGACGGACAGACAGACGGACTGAACGATTATAAAACCTTCCACTTTTTACGTTATAAACGTAGTGTGGAAGCTAAAACTAAGCATAATTGCATGCAAAAGTATGCCTTGCCGCTTTCTTGGTAGATAATTAATGAATAATCAAAGAATCAAATTGTGCTACATTTTATGACGTCATTCCAAACTGATTCATGAAAATATTATTTTGCTTCAAATATGTTTAAATAAATAAAGTTTCTCATGCCATTGTTGATTTGGCAACAGTGATTTAAATGACTCAAAATTGAATTTCAATGCTAATTCAATGGGAAATTCGCCGAAAGATAGTAGATTTATGTCCGTCCGGACGTACAGACAGACGGACAAAAAGTATGAAAGTTGGATATCTGAGGTCATAGCTTTCTAACAAAAAAAGAATTTTTAAGATCCGATGAATAGAACCGATTTTTGGAAGGGGAGTACAGACAGACAGACGGACAGACGGAAAGACAGACAGACATACGAACAGACAGACAGATGAACATCAACCGCATTTCAATACCTACAGTGATTTAAAGGACTCAAAATTGAATTTCAATGCTAATTCAATGGGAAATTCGCCGACAGATAGTAGATTTATGTCCGTCCGGACGTACAGACAGGCCGACAAAAAGTATGAAAGTTGGGTATCTGAGGTCATAGCTTTCTAACAAAAAAAGAATTTTTAAGATCCGATGGATAGCACCGATTTTGGAAGGGGGGTACGGACAGACAGACAGACAGACAGACGGACATCGACCGCATGTCAATACCTACTTTTTCATTTTTTTAATTCTTTCGAATTAAAAAAAGAAAAGTAGGCTAAAAATTTGTGTGGTACCTGTGAAAACGTTTGCTTCACTGGTAGAGATTAAATGCACCGATCTTCTATGTTTGGACTACGTTTTTCATGTGATTCTGTATATTATGAAAACATCAACTTGCTGTAAAACAAACATTACAACACTGTGATGAAAAAAGTAACTGCAAAATGTGCTGTAATTTTACAGATATTTTTTACAGTGTGGGTTGGTTGCAATCTGTTTACAAGTAACGCAAACTTTTTCACTCATCTCTTTAGGTGAATCAAGACTTATAAAAATTCAAATTACATCAAGGACGTTTAATTTCAAAACCCCATTATTACATAGTCGAAAAACTTTGAAGCTCTTTAAATCAAAATATTTCAAAAACAATCACAATCTGAAATCATGTATAAAAAAAGGTAATATTTAGTAAGGATAATACCCCAAATGTAGGGTCAAGTGGGGTAAGTGTGATAGGGTTTCTGTATTTTTCCTTTAAAAAATTAGTTCTCTGCTTCAAGTAAATTCCAAATCCTAAAATTGGTAGTGAATTATTATAAGAAACATACCTATGTAGGAAAAAATTTATATGTTTGATGTCCAAATTTAAGTGAATAAAATTTGCATTTCAAAATCCATTGCTGTTTTATCACACTTACCCCACATAGGGGTAAGTGTGATTTCAGTTGCAATAAGTGTTTTCGAGCCATATAAATTACCTATCCTACATTTTTCTTAACAAATTAATATAAACATAAATTTATTAGCATTTTACATCTTATTAGAAATATACGGATAAGAAAATAAAAAAATATTGAGAATTTTCGTTTTTGGTTCATGATGATATAATAAACTTAAGTCAGGATGCAAAAGAAACAAACAATTTTAAAGTCAAAATACCTATGGTGCTATTCAATTTTATTATTAGTTAGACTGCTTTTTTTACAGATTGTAATAAATAATATCGAAAAATACAGACGTTCTCTTCGGTCCATATTTGGACATGGGAGGTTTAAAACAATATCGTCCTCATCAATTATACACACGTCATCTATATTTGGCCATGAAAATGTCTTTGTTATGCTATCAGATTTAAGAAATTTTACAGTAATCCCTTCTCGATTCACCTCATTTTCAGACTTAACTTGTCCCAAAAAGTGCTTTACTGTGTTTTTTTTTAAGGCAACAAGAATGTAGCATCCAGCAGAAAGGTCAGTTTTTTCTAATTCAAAATCCTCTGGAATATTATGAAATGAAATGCCATTTCCTTTTATTCATTTTTTTTATAATAATTTATAATTTAATAATAATAAAATATTTTTTTTTATATTTATGTATGTTTTGCACAAGGTAAATGGGGTCTTTTGGATTATCACACTTACCCCATGTAACTTATCACAGTTACCCACAACTGATATTTTGAGGGGTAACTGTGATTGTACTTCCATACTTCACATCATGTGAAATATTAAACCAAAATAGTTTTATATCTTTACCTTTATTCTTTTTACTAACAGAGAAAGAAAAAACAACTTGATTTATTTAAAAATATGACACTTATGGAATTTGGAAGAAAACCTTTCGAATTTGAAAAAAAACCAGACAGTTGCATTTAAATTCAAAAGCTCAAAACTATCTTTAAACTATTATTTAAAGTCAATATTTCTTTTTAGTTTAAGTATAAGTGGTCTAATGTTATATATTGCAAACTTTCAGATTTTTAGAATGATTCCGAAAGTTACAAGAGCTGTTTATCACACTTACTCCCTATCACACTTACCCCACTTGACCCTACACTAACTTCGTGTCCACGCACTTTCTTAAGCCCACGTTCCCGATCCGTTATTACTTTCTATTCAATATGAATTATGATTTATAAAAACCTTAAATATTATATCAAGGATATTCAATTTCATAAACCCAAACCTACATAGTCGAAAACTTTTAAAGATTTTTAAATCAAAATATTTCAAAAACAATCAAACCCAATCAAAAAGGTACTGTTAAGTTAGGATAATACCCCAAATATACAATAGATTCGCTTCCACTCACTTTCGTAATGCCCACTTCGCGATCCAATACTTAAATCGATGTCTCGAAAGTAAATCCACAGGTGTCTGTATAATCCCCATGTAAAAGACCTTCCTTGGTTCGGTGTGATTGTAATGTAGCTCCCCCAGTGACAAACACTATCTCTTCAAAGGGCATCAGGAACACAGCGGGTGTGTAAGTGTTATTATATGGAAAGGGGGGGGGGGAGAGTGTTAATGGAGTTGCGATTAATGTTCATGGCGAAATGATGGTGTGAAACGCTGTTTTTGGTTTTTGTAATTGTTTTATGTTGGGTAATAGTTTTTGCCGATTGAGAATGAGGATTAGAGAATAGGAGATTTGGTGTTTTGCTTTTGATAAAAATTTTAATCGTTTCTAATGTTGTGTGTTGCACATAACTATAAATTAATTTTAAAAACCTAGTCAAATAAATAATAATTAAAATTTAATGAATCCAATTAAATTGAAATATAACTAAACAGTTTTATTAACAATTTCGAAATTTCTTTTTTTTCAAAGATAATAACTTTTTTAAATTCAAATGAGTCGTAATAAAAAATGATTTAATTGCAACTCTAATTATTACTAAAATGTTGACTTTTTATTCACTTTTCAAATCAACTAACTGAGTTTCTTCAAAGAACTATACTTACTATTTAAGTTGGAATATGCAGTTAAAGCGAATAGAAACAAATAAAATAAATATATTTTAATGCTACATAATAAAATCTCCGATTATTCTTTTTAACTGAAACAAGTTTACAATTTTCGACCTCGTATGTAGTCTTCCTGCTTTATCATAAAATCTATCACACTTTGACAAGGATAACGTTGATTGGAGTTCATAAAGCACATTCTATGGTCAAGTTGAATGCCAATAGATTTCAAATCAAAATAATTTTCATTTTTTTATAATGCATTCCACCAGGAATAGGAAACGGAATGCAACGACCTCACCAAAAATGGTCACAAAATGTCAATGAAATGTGACTCATCCTCGTTCCCAACCTACAAACAATGAGTCCATTTTGATAGCATTTAAACAAGACAGCAATTCATCAAAATATAACAATTATTCAAAACGGCTATTTTTAACCTTCAGAAACCGCGGTTCACCTTTGGCCACGGAATTCAATCACAGCGCTTTAAGGGACTGTAAACCCAGGAACCGCCAAGAATGTTTTCTCACCAACCTCAAAGAGGTTAAACTTACCTCACAGCCAAAGCGGCACATCTTCATTCCAAAAATTCCATCTTGCACAAATATACAGGAGAGCATAATTCCTTCTAGAACATACTGTTGCTATTTGGCAACATGCACTTTTACCCCCTAACTTTAAAATATTGTTGATATTCAGCATCCTTAGCAATTTTTCATCTATTGGAAGTTATATTGATGTTTTAGAATCAAAAAGTTAACTATTTAGAGAAAAAAACTTGGTTGCAGACAATTAAAAGATACAATTTTCAAAAATTTAATGCATCGTCCCCAATGCTAAATTTATGGAAATGCCAACGTTTTCAAATTTCAAATAATTAAGTTCTAGCCCAAAGATATTTTAATATACTTTCCCCGTAACGTATGACCTTCAAAAATTGAAAATTTTTCGGAGTAAAAATTAAAAATCATGCATTAAAGGATGGGTAAATATCATTATTTTTATAAATTATAAGTAAAATCAGTTCTTCTCTATGGTTCTAAAACTTGGAAACTCACAGTAAAACCGATAAAACTGCTTTAAAAAATTGCCGAAAAATTATAGTACAGATTTTCCCCCCAAATTCTATAAGCAATGAATGCTTTTAAACAGAACAAACTTAACATCAATATTAGTGAGGAAATAATAAAACCGGCGAAGCATTTGGATGCTAGCTTTTGCATTTATAATGTTTTGATTAAGCAGCAATTTTTTGGTTTTTGAGTTTGCAAAAAGTACCTTTGAGAACCAACGTAATGAAAAATCTCCTAAAATTTATCATATATGGGGATATACCCCTCTGACTCTGAAGTGCAGAAATATATGGCCAATAGCACATGGAAAAATGAATTCAATGACATCTCATCAAGAAACCTTCAACTCTTCGAGCATAGAGAATCGGCCTACCCTTTTGTTGAATCGGACTGATTCCAACCGATAAACAGGCATTTCAGGCCTATTAGGCATCTAAGAAATGCAGTTGATTAATATACCCGAGGACCTAACCTCCACAGTTCGGGTTGAGGTAATAAAAAAGAAAACATGAAAAAGAAAATCCAAAGAATGAAATAATAATATAAAAAAGTGCGAGTACCATTTGTAGAAGAACAAGACCTTTTGGCGTGGAACTGTGAAAGAACAAATGTTACCATTGCGCAACGGGCAGAAGTGATCTGTCTTAACACAGATGGATTATTTTTGGTGTCAAACTGGGACAATCCATCTTGTGCCATGAGATCCTTTTAAATGCCAGCTCCGGCCCCGATGTCCATTAGATACAATAACAGCACAAAGAGAACGTGGTGCCAATGACGAACTCCGATGGCTTTATGTTTGTCCTCAATTTGGTTGGGCACCCTGCAGTTTTTAATGGACCGGCTCGTCTGCGAAATTTGGCTGCTTTGTTCTTTTGTACTTGATTAGTGTCAAGGAGGGGTATTAAGAGATAATAAGAAAAAAGGCCTACATATAATCCGTGCTGTAAAGATGTATCTTTGTTGTGATGGATGGGGATGAGATGAGGCGGCTAAAATTACCCTAGTGATTGATGCCAAAATTAAATCGCCGAAATGAGTTGCTAATTTTTAATACCCAATTGCTTCTCTTTGTGATTACTTAATTACAAATCAAAATAAGAGAATTGCGCTAATTTACTGCTCTCATTATTAGATATTGTTGAAAGATGAGTTTTTGTACTGCCACACAGAAATGAAATTCAACCCAAATTATTTGATACATTTAGATACATGTAATGCAGTTTTATTGTTATAAAGTTTCTTAAGCTATACAATACATTTTTGATTAGAAAAACCAGTAACAATGAATCATTTTTTTAAATCATGATAAATTGCTTTGTAAGTATTAATTAAAACCATAAATAAAAGATGCTTCTAAACAATATATATGATAACAAAATTACGCATTAAAATTGATTTATTACAGCTATAATAACTGAATTTTTTTTATAATTGTTTATTATCCAAAAATAAGAATTTTTTTATTTAAATTTTATTCCTTTATTGAAAAATTAAATCATAAATTTATACAAAATTATACAAAGACTATAAAAGTAATTCAAGAACAAAATATAAATTAATATAAATTTTTATTTAAAAAATCATTTTACAAAAATATCTTTAAAAATGGATTTTAATTCGTCATGCAAAAAATTTTAAGCTCAATTATTGATTTCTAGGAATGAATTACCAATCTAATCTTTGGAAATAAAGAAATAAAGTCAATAAAATTAATATTCAACAAAATTTTAAATATATTCAATCAAAAATATCCCTTTATTTCCCTCTTATTCAATCAAAATATCCATTTCCCAGAATCTTTACCCAAAGGAAAACTAATATTTTTATAGATGAAATCGGACGATAAGTTTGCTGTGTGAAAACACAGATCGGTTTCACATGCCACTTAACCAATCGATTTCTCGGTTGCTTATTATCCACGATCTGTGTCTGTCAGTAATGGGGGAAGATGTTAATATTCCTAATGGATATATTTACTTTCCCTGTACTACACAAGTGCAATGTTTCCCACACTTAAAGCGAGGATGTTTTTTGCTGGTATCCCTAATGAAATATTAAGTAACAAAGGTATTTTTCCAGTTTTGTTTTTTAATGTATTCTTTATCAGCACAACATGTTTGGAAATTTTAAAACTTCATGGTTTTAAAATTAAGTTGTATGAACGATTAATGATTGGAATATTATTATATGCATGCTAAATACACATTTTTGTAAATACGAATAGTTTTGAAAGACTTTTTGTTAATGGAGTAAAAACTAACTTTCCAAGTTCAGTTTAAACAAATGCCAGAACCAAGCTTCGGACAATTGTGCCAGGTAGGACTTTACTGTGTATCTGCACTTACTGTCAGTTTTGTTTTGTAAGCTTCTTATGTGTGTCTAGGTTACAGTCACTTCTTAAATTTTAAACCGGTTCATCAGTTTTTCTAACAATAAACATAAATTTCAAAAATTAACAAATAATAATTTTTTATTCATATTATATTTTTAAAAAAAAATGGAACTGATTTGAAAATCATCTCTTCAAAAATAATCATAATTCTGATTTCCTAAACAAATATATATTACTACACAAATATATATTTTAAATTTATGCAGAGAAAACGTCCATACATTTTTGACCATTTCTAGGTCTTTCAGAAGGTTAAATGAAAGAGTTTTGAAACAGCATTTCTATTTGGCCTTCAAAAATCATCACTTCTTTTGACACAACTATCGTTGTTCTATCTGTTCTACGTGGAGAGATATGCTCAATAGAAGGTTTTCGGATGCTATCTTGAATATTTAAAAATAATCAAGTGTGAGAAAGTGGTGAATTTGGTTTCGGCTAGTATTAAATTTCCAGAAACTATAAAAAAAAACATCGGGTGAACGACAAGTCCATGTTAAGGTGGTTTGTTGCCGAATCAATTGTGTGGAGAGTTTGACTGATTCAGATGATTGAATTTGATTGAAGTTATAGATAGTAACATGTTTAGAAACTTTGAAACAATAAATTGGAAAAAAAATATTTTTAATCATTTTGAGGTTTTTTAAGTGCAGAGAAATAATGGAAGAAAAATCATGTTTATGGCAATGAATGCAAAAGTTAATACAATGCTAATATTTTCTCAAATAAATAATTATTAAGTATTAAAAACTGGTGGTGATATTTTAAAAACTAGATGCAGCTATTTTTAACAGCATTTGGAAAAAGTAAAAATATCTCAAATTGTCAGGTTCTTTTCTTTTAAGATCTTACATTCACTAAGAACCATTTTTCAAACAAGAGAATTCATGGAAATATAAAATAAAAAATATTTTGGAATGTTATTTAAAACATACATAAAAGTGAATCTATCTATCATTATGTACACTGTGCGAAGGACAAATATTTAATCACTTACTTCCGCAACGCAATGGCATAGCTGATATTTTATTAAGAAACATTATTGTGTTGAAACTCTGACTCAACGAACAGTCCTCGCAGAGAATCTTGTTAATGCGAAGCTCATAATCCTTCCTTTAGTATGCGGAACTTCGTAACAAAACAACGATTCAATACCCATTCTCAAAGTTGTGCTGTCTTAAAGGTATAGAGAAATAATAAAAATCGAAACAAAACGAAGATTCTCAACCGTGGTAGTGATGACATTTCTGTATCCCAGAGCTAAAATGGTATATATCCAAGTGACTCAAATTTTTAGTTTTTTGCAGTTTCGGATGTGGATCGGCCCTCAAATTTATACTTTTGCAAGACTGAAATTAAATAGCATACATCGATGAATTACCAAAATACAATTGTTTAGACAAGGATTGGTTAGAAGTATGCAGTTTTTATGTTCTCTCCTAAAATTAAAGAAATGGAGTTGTACCATTCTGGCCCTCAACTGCAGATTTGTCGGTTGCAAAACTACAATTGATTTTGAATGACAGGGAATTCACACGATTTTTTTTTCTGTGTTCCTCCGCGCCGTCTTCTCTTCAACAGGACTGACGACAGAACACTGCTGCTCATCCATCATGTTAAGAAATCTTCCACGCGCAATAAAATAGTGCGAAGGTCAAAAGAATTATTCCTCCTTCAACGAGGCTCTTTTTTTTCTTATAGACGTCAGTGGTTGTTTAGGTTCTGAGAAAAGATCAAAAAATAAAAGTTGAATATTTTATGCTGGTATTCAAATTCAAATCGCATGTGAGACAGAGATTTTTCAATTTTGTAGTTTTGTATTGTTACTGGTGGAACACATTTTTGTTAAAGTTCAATTAATAATATATTTCGTAATAACTGACATTTGCTACATAAGGAAAGTCTATAAGGTTTTATTTGCTTATACTAGAAATAGAAACAACTACAGCTAGTCTGGCATTGAAAATCATTAAGTTAGCATGGTATAACAGTCAGGCCAAACCAGATTGAAAACCACTAAATTAGACATAGTGTGTGCAAAATTTTAATTTTAATTAAAATTTTTAATTAAGTTGCTTATAGCACCGTTTCACGAACTAGAGATCCGGGGTAAAAATCTCAATTCGCTAGGTTTACTCAGACTTTAGTTTTTTGAAAATATTGGGGGGGGGGGAGTATTTAGGGGGTATGCACAGGAGTAAGTACATAGAGGGTTCAGTTCGCCAATTCTAACAATCACAAGTGTACAAGAAGGATCACTCGCTTAGTTGTAGTGTTTCGCATTAGCACGCCACAGGTCCGGTATGTTTGGGAACTAAACACTGGGGTTCCGCGTGAGGATGACCACCTAACCGGGACATATTCTAAGCACCCCAGAACCCTTGGTCACGTAAGCTGAAATGGGCAAGGCAGGACTTGACATACTAACGGGCTGTTACACCGAGAAGTTTAGTTTAGAGTTTTAAATGTACAATACATACATTCTTGTTGTATAAATAGTAGAATATCAATTATAACTGATATCGACCACATTGTGATCTTATTTTTAATCAAACCCTACAAATTCATCATTCTCACAACACCTATAGAATTAAACGCATCCCATCGACCAAGCGATAACTATCGGGTCATCGAAGTGTGATTCGTGTTATTTTGCGGGGGCTGTCGGTGCGGTTAGGGGTTAAATGGATGCAAGCGCCCCCTTAAAAGGTGGGGGGAGCAGGGGCGTCCGTGTGTGAACGGGAACACGTGCTGACGGGCTCAAGCCTCGCACGCGACACCACTTTATGTACATTTCACGGAAATCTGATTTGGATATGGAGTGGGAGGATGGGGGCAGGGGTGCCGGATTGGAGGGTTGATCGCGGGATTGGCGATTTTGTAGCCTCCTTTTCTTTTTTTTATTCGAAATAGTTATAAAAAAACGAAAATGTATTAATTGGCATGGTGAGGATGTCTGTCCGTCTGTCTGTACCTTCCTTCCAAAAACGGTTCTATCAGTTGGATCTTAAAAATTCTTTGTTTGTTAGAAAGGTATGACATCAGCGACCCAACTTATAATTTAGGCAAGGCATAATATTTTTTGCATAAAAATCTGATTAGTTTTAATTTACATTTTTCCAATTTTTAGTACAGTTTCGAGTAGTTTTATGTTTTTTGTTATTATAAAATATTTTGTTATTGAATTTATTTATTCCTCGAACTGCAATAAATTAAGTACACGATAAATAATATTAATTTAATTTGCGAAAGAAAAGTAATGAAAATAATTGGTTTTGGCTTTAAAAGGTCCACATTACAACTAGACGCTGTGTTAGGCTATATTTTTATGAGGCGTATAAATCTTGTGTAGAAGCTGTTGTAGATGACATTGACTTTGCAAACCTACTTTTTTTCCGATAAGAATTTATGTAAGTACTTAAATAACAGAAAATTTGACTATTTTAATTCTTTTTAAGAACTTCTTGTTATTTTAAATAATTACTTGGAAAAAATTATTTTGAGTCATTTTGTAAGTTCTGTATTATGAAGTATTTTCTCGATAGGTCAGTTTCGATACAAGGGTTTCCAATTGAACATGTCATGCTTAACGTGTTTTAACCCCTTCACTACCTGGACGTACACAGGGTACGTTCTCTCAATTCGATCATCAACAACCAGGACGTACACTTTGTACGTCGATCACTCTGCAGTAAACAGCTGCACCAATTGCTTTTTTATGATAAGGTGTCGGGTATTATCAAAACACCGACTGAAATACAAATAGAAAAGCATACACAGCAATATCAAAATGTTGAAAACAATTACTTTACGTATTATTTTAGTTAAAAATAAATATAAAAAATATCTAACTGATAAAAATTCACAATTAAATATCCTGAAAATACCTTTAACCATAATAACAATTCATTTCGTCCGCTTTTATTAATTGAAAAACATGCTTCAGCTATGTACTTATATATTTGTATACTAGGCAATAAATAATTTACTAATTTTATATGTTTCTATTTGCAATTACTACAATGTAACAGAATCACATCTATATAACTGGCAACAAAATTACTAATATAATATTTTTTTAGTATTTTTAAAAAATTAATTTATCAAACAAAGAACAAAAAAATCCAAATTTAGTAAAGAAAAGTAGTTAACTTATTTATTATGCCATTGCTTGAGTTTTGCTTTTCAGGCTATAGGGGTAAAAGCTACTCTCCCGTATTATTTGGGTTGTTTTGCCAAAATAACTGTCGAACTCTAAACGGCCTGTGCAGTTAAAGAGTCCGACAAAGAATACCCCGGGTAGAGGGAGCCAAGGTCCCGACGCCGCTTACGTTGTTGCATTTAAAAGTTGCGTTTTCTGCCTTCTGCCTCGTGCAGCTCTATTGCAACGTTTGTTCAACTCAACTCGACATTAGCACATTTATCTCACATATGAAGAGCTTAGTGGAAGAACGTGCTAAGTGACAAAAAGGTGAAAACGAGAAAATGGCCTTTAAAGTTTTTCGCTTGCATTTAGATATGTTGAAAACGGTACTTGTAAAGCGTAAAAAATATACTAAACTTAAAGTTTGTGAAAAAGAGGAAACTTGCTATCGTTAAAGAAGTTAGTAATATGTTCATTGACACAAAAATCTCAAT
Organism: Oedothorax gibbosus; assembly: GCA_019343175.1. Taxonomy (NCBI): domain Eukaryota; kingdom Metazoa; phylum Arthropoda; class Arachnida; order Araneae; family Linyphiidae; genus Oedothorax; species Oedothorax gibbosus. Next base: position 94,940 of record JAFNEN010000484.1, read on the forward strand.
TTTTTCAGAAATGTCACTTAGCACGTTCTTCCACTAAGCTCTTCATATATGTAGTACTTACCAACCTCATATATCCCCTACCACCCACTTACCTTTGGCATCCCTTTGGCGCGGGTTCCAGTGTCCACGACCCAAGCAACCCCAAGTGTAGAGAGGCGAACCCTTGTCATGAGCCATTGATTAGACACATGAGACCAGTCGCTTAATAAGCGGGTGGGAGGCCACCGGGACCCCCTAAATATAGACTAGTCCCCCCTTTCAGCCCCCGTGTATGTTGACAGAATTCAATTGCAGCTTTGTTAATAGATTCAACCCCCCTTGCTGCCTGCTTGTGGTGTGAATTTAAAAGACCTCTCGGTTTGTAGTGAGAAATCGGGCTTATGCTCGTGGGGTTTTAACTAACGTTTTGATGTGTGTCGGTTTTTCTTTTAAATGTGTTTGGTTTAAATTAGAATTCATTTTTTAAGGTTAACCTATTAGCGATAAATTTGTGAATGCCACAAACACCTTCACTTCCAATTAAAACGAACTTTAATAAAAATGTTAACTTTAGGTTTTTTAGATTGGGTTTTCGTGTAAATCTTAATTTGTCTTGCATAAATTGTTCAGGACTACAGTCTTTATTTGTGTTATATTTTGTTTCATGTGAAAAAATATTCTGGCCAATTGTCTTTAATGGGTAATATACGGATTTAATTTGCTGTATTTAGTTTCAAATGTTGATGAAATGCACTTATATTTTTATTTCATTCTCTTTATTTATTTTGATTATTTTTCAAATTCCGTACCGTTAATTAACAATCATATTAACCTTAAATTATTAATGCTATTTAATTCAAATGAAATTTAAGCAGAATTGTTATTTATAATACACAAGCTTTCAACAAAATTATCATTTAAAAAATAATACAATATATATTTTGACTTGGACTATGATGGAAGTTCCACAACACTTTGTGAATTATTATCATATATATTAAAATCAACAATAATGATTTGTATAGCCACATGAAAATATTGAAATTCCAACAATATTACTAATAAAACAATTAAAATTATACAATATTCATTTTTACACTGAACTAAACTTCTGAAGTTTGGTCAGCATAAAATGTTTTTTTTTCCTAGAGGAATCTATTATCTTACTTGGATTTTGATTTTTTTTAGTGTCTAAATATAATTTTTTTTTGGTATTTAGAGTTACTGGTTCATTAGTCTTCGAGATTCTTCAAATATTCAGGCTTCTAACTGAACTTACTCCTTAATTTTAACATCTGAACTTTTATGAAAGTATAATTTTTCTATGTCGGAATATATTTCCCAAAGATGAAAATTAAAATAAAAGAAAATAAAACTTTTTTAAAATGCAAATATCAAAAGTTTATTCAATTATTAATTGATGAAGTTTAAAATGCCATCTAACACTAATTATCTGTCATTTTAAAACTTTAAATATTAATAGTTAAATAACCAAATGATATTTTTATTCAAATTAGGTTCATTTTACTATCAGTATGATTTTCAATCCTAGTGAAAAAAATGTTTGCGTAGCAAAGCAATACATTTAACATATTTTACGATTTAAAAAAAATGTATCTATGGGACCAATCATTCTTCCTACACAAATACGGATACAAAATTTTAATCAACTATCCCAAACGCTGATTACACCTGAAAATACTTTCTTGATAAAATAGCAATTACAATATCACTATCTCCTCAATAGCACCCTTTACCTATAAAACTACCTTCGTGTTTTCGCCTACTCGCAGACAGGTATGTTGCATGATGCGTAACATGTTGCGTGAGTCCCCATGTTAAACAATAATGCGTGCTACCCACTTCTCTTGCAGCATGAGAATGTTGCTTGAGAAAGTTTTGCTGTTTTGAGATCCGAACCTGCAATCAGAGACAGGGATGAGGATCATTTGAGAGCAACTGGGATGGACTGCGAGGGGGTTGCTGCATCTGAAATCCTCGCCAAATGTCTCTTTGGAAAAAGAGGATTCCTGACGTTTTTATGGGTAGGAATATAATACTGTACATTTTAGAGGTAGGAGAACGTCTCAAGTCCATACCTTTTTCATAATTTCAGGGTTTTCATCTTAAAATGTTTTTTAGCCAATTTTAATCTAAAAAGACATGTTTAATCGGTGACCAAATTAACAAAATTACTATTATTGTGCAGCATACAAAGTTTTGAGTATTGAAAAAAAACTAAATACAACTGTGTTGCTAGGAATAAAAGTAGAGCAATCGAAAAGAAATAACATGGAATAACTATGCCCGTGTTGAGCTAACAATATCAATTAACAGGTCAGTAATAAAGTATGAATTACATTAGCAAATTTTGAGATCTTATGGTTTTTTTTTTGAAGTTTTAATAGGATTGGAAAAACTGTAAATGCATCTCTCTGGCAAGAAGTTTAGAATATTCTGAAAAATATTTTTTTATTTGAATTACATAAGACCACAAAATCAATTTTTATTTATCTTAATAAATGGAAAAGGGCTGTGAAACCATTCTTTTTTTATTACGTGATGTGAAACTTTTTAAAGTGAAAAGGGTTATCTTTTAAAATATGTTATGCAATAAAATATCTTTATTATTGCTTTGAAGTTTTAGTGCCTTTAACTAATTTTATAATTTAAAAATTTGCAAAAAAATCAAAAAACAAAATAAACCTGCTGTAAATGCAAAATATCGGTCACATGCGTCATTAATTGATCAGTTTAAGAAGAACTGATTTTTTGATTGATTGATGATTAGACAATCACTTCATACTTCTCTACTCATTCATCCGAAACAAACTCGAAAAACCACGAAATTTGCATCTCCGCATTTATTTTACGATAATTGATGCTCACCCTGTCGCATAAATAATGGTAAGTTTAAAAAATATGCAAAGTAATTGTTAAATTGTTATGATTGACTGATTCGCAGCAGATAAAATTTTACGTATAAATTGTTAACGCTTGTTCTGTGAATAAATTATTTTCCAATAGTAAATTTAATTTAGAAGTTAGTTAAGAGAGAAACCTAACTATGTGCTCTAATTTTATTTCACTATTGTTAAGATAAGATTTAAGTGTCCCATAATTATTTTAATTAACTACTTTTCATTTACTTATAACTATTTTTCCGATTTTTCGGGAGTTACAAAGTTTTTAATACACATAAAAGTAATATTATCAATGCAATTTGGGCGGTTTTATAAGACTTTAAGCCTATTAGTTCAACTTCTTATCTATTAAAAATGAATAACTCTTTAATACAAAGACCGCATTTTGCTTTCATCAATCGAAAATTACCAATTAAAACATACAAACTGTCATAAAACAATCAGTTTTTCCATCGTTACCACATCAAATATTTATAAATTTTATAGTTTATGAAATTTTGAAATTTAAAGTGTTGAAGAGTATTTTAAAACCAATTACTACTAAACGATGACTATAATGGTACACTTGACTACACACACAAATGCCGACTATTAATATAAATAATTATTTTAAATAATGCCAAATGAGCAATAAAATAGTGAAAGTAGTAAACTGGTAAACAACGTAAAATGTTTTAAGAAACACATAATTTGTAAAGGAACTGCATTTATATAAGATCACATTTCCTTTCTTTGAGCTAACATCCCTGTAATTTAGTGAATTTTGGAGAAGTAAAGATAGTTTTTGAAAGTGCTTATAGCGTGAGAGTACTTTGGTTGATAAATTAAACAGAAAGTAAAACTCTTCACTTTTAACAATGTTACAATAATTTCCTAACTTTTATTTAACTACAGAAATTGATTTAAACTAATTAATTTAAATTTAATTACTGAATTATATTACTTACTACTACACTTAAAACTTTATTTTTCATTCTCGCAACTCGAATAAAAAAGAAATATTTTTTGCCAATAAAGAAATATTCTTTTTTAATCATTGATTTTCAAAAGACATTTCGCCATTAGAAGCACTGCTAAATGGATTTCATCCTTCCAAGGCAACTAAGTAATGAACCCTGCTTAATATCAACAAAAAGATATTTTGACGTTTTTTTTGTGAAAAAAAATTAAAAAGCTTTTGCGAGATGATTTTTTATCGACATTACGCTTTGCTTTTATAACATTTATTCGTTTTATTTTTATAACATTATGTTTTTTGTTCATAAAAGGAATTCCCATTAGTTGTTCGGGTTTTTTAGGGATTAAAGATGACATAAGGGATTGGTACACGCATCAAGGCACCTCTAATTTTCTTTTCTTCCGCCATCTCCTACACTTTTACCTTATTTTTCTTTGTTTTTAATTTTTCTTTGCTCTTATAATCACTTTTCTATACGTTCTTAGTTCGTATTATTGAAGAACATATGCGAAAGCATCCCGCTTTTCAAAGCTAATGGGTACGTAGAAATATACTTTAAAAAGGAATTTCATTTTTTTAAAAATTTCGTTCTAATTTAAGTTAAACATTAATTTGTTTTTAAATAAAACTTTCAGGTCTTGACTGGAAACTTAAATACGGAATGAAATTATATTCTTTCTGTAGCCTCGATTGGTGAATTAGAGTTACATTGGGAACAGAGCACCAATCAAAGCACCCATCACGGAAATGCAGGAATGAAGGCTGTAAAAAATCCGTCAGCTGTACAAGTTAATTAGAGCAACTTATAAAGAAATTTCATTTCCAATAATAATATCCCAATTGATCTATGTATATAATGTAATGTATAAAAATGTAGTAAAAATTGAAGATTACATCGCATGAAGATAAGATAAATACAATTTACCTAATAAGTACCCTAGTGAAAAGCAAGGCAAACAGATGAGAAACCACAACACAAAACTGAAAAAATGTGTTAAATATATATATTTTTAAATTTTTGTTAAAGACTAGTTGAAATCAGATTAATTTATAAGATCCAAAAACATTTCAAAATTTAGTTTTAAAAAATTTTGTAATTATTAATTGTGAAATTTATTTATCCGAGTACTGTGAACCGTAGCATGTAATTAACTCATCCCATTACACATACTAAATAACTAACTCTATTTGTGAATACCTTTAACACCTTCATTTCCGCATGAAACCAATGACTTTAAGATTTTTATGTACCTTTTTCAAGTAACTTAATTTGTCCTACATAAAGTGTTCAGGACAATAGTTTTTATTTGTCCTATATTTTTTTTATTGCAGTAGATTTTAGAAGAAAGAATTTTCTGGCCGACAATGGGTGAATTTAATTGAAAAAGTTTTTTGAAATGCTTGGTATAATGAGGAATTATTCTATCTATCACTTATCATATAAAGCTAAAACAGTTTAATTCAATATTTTCAAACGTGTTTTCCATCTCAGGCAAACGAACCCATTCCGCCCTTGGACTCCATTTTTCCACGGCAATACTTCACACCTGAAAAGCGTACAGATTTCAATCTCGTCCACCCCCTACAGACGACTCATCCCTCTCGTTACACAAATGCCCCGAAAAAATCGTCTGTCAAGCGTTCTAAGATGGATGGATCCCAAAAAACCCCCGCTGCGTTCAAAAAACGTTCCGCAAAAAAAAAAAAATGACTAGATAGATGAACGGCTCGGAGATCGACCCCGGATATGATAACACTTATCCCATTTTTTATGCTAACTTTCACACTTTAGGGTTTGTGTGTGGTGCTTCGGTGTGAATGAGAGATTCGGATGGCAAATTTGCAAAAGTCACTGGGTTTCTTGGAAGGAACGAGTTCATTGTCTTGTGGTGTCTCAAAGAGACACTGGAAGGAAGACATTCCAGACTGGAAAGCTGAGATTTTCTGTATTTTGAATGCCTGTAATATTATAGATAAGCCTTATTCTGAACACTCTTAGGGATAGGCAGATTCACTTATGTGTGAATTTGTTTTCACTGCATGATATTAAAATTTGTAACTAAAAAATTATATGAAAGAGATCCCACAAAAGAGACACAGAAAAAAAGACTTTCCAAACAGAAAAGTTGCGAGATAGTCTATTTTGAATGCTTGTTACATTAATGATAAGCCTTAATGAGAACCACCTGATTAACACTTTCGCTACGCAAGCACTTTGTTGCCGCTTAACTTGCTATAGGAATAGCATTATCAAATCCTTACAAGTACGGTCATCCGGGCCGTTAATTTATAAATTAAAAAAAATATGCTTATTGCTGGAAAACCTGACAGTCACGTGACGCGTTTATACGTCTGTATCTTTCAGAGGGTTAGAAAATTTTGGGTATGTTACATGTTGAAACAAAACATTTGCTATCTTGGTAGAATTGATAAGAATGGATTTTTAAAAAAAAGTTATAATAACCCAAAAACCTATAAATTTAAATTTGGGGTTAGCGCATAGGAAGGTTGGATGAAATGGAATTCAGCTGATTTTGTTTCTGGAAAATTATAAAAGATTATTAATTCGTTTAAAGTATTAGTCGGTAATCACGATATAATCAGTAAATTGTCAGGAACAGTTAACACACCAGGCTTTCAATAACTTAAATCATTATTAATTTGTTATTTTAAATTTGGTTTTCATATTTTTAGGAAGTTTTATTTACAAAAAAAATGTGCCATTTGTTTCTCGGTTCTCCTTTAAGCTTCCACACTACGTTTATATCGTAAAAAGTGGAAGGTATTATAATCGTTCAGTCCGTCTGTCTGTCCGTCTGTCCGTCACCCACTTTCATAGCTCAAACTACAAATGCTACGGACAAGTGTGATGCGTCAAAAAATTCAGCGCATCGAAATTAGAATACATTGAAAATTTCAGAAAAGAATTCGAATTCGAAGTACTTCAATTATTTAAAAAAAACTGCAAAATTTAATACTCATTTAAGAAGCATACGAAGCCATTTTTATTGGAATTTAATCACCATTGCCATTCGCAACAATCGCTCGAGAAACTTTATTTCTTTTAGACAATTATTTTGCGACATCGATTAGTTTGAAATAACGTCAAATATATTTCACTACGAGATTCTTTATACGTTGATATGAAATATTTTAATTCTATTTAAAAGCGAGGAATATTAAATATTTATTCTTTGAGATATAAATTAATTTTTGCAAACGATAAGTAATAATTATTGAATTTTCGAAATAAAATAAATGAAACTAGCCAAATTTAGCATGTTAATGTTTAATACAGAATATTAATGCTGTGTTTGTCGTCTTTTTACCTGTTAAACACAACTGTTGTGTGGAACGCTGGTTAAGTGACAGATTCTGTTACAAATTTACTTGTTTAAAATTTAGTGGGAATTAAGATATAAACGCTATACTGTTCGGGATTCTTCGTTGACGTGTTTTGTTTTGCATAACTTTTTAGCAAAATAGTTTCAAATTGTAGTTGAAACGAGAAGCTAATTTAACATAAGCGAAATTTAAAAATTATTTTGTAATTAATATAAATTAATCCAAAATTCCGTTTTAAATTAGGTAAAAAAAATAATCTTCAGGGCACTTGCACTCAATAAATGTCTTTCTCTCTTCAAAATAAAAGTTCAAACGTGTGTCTAGAAATGTTTAATCTTAATTACGTGTGTCTAGAGCATACAAACATATGGTATCAGTTTAAATCTAATTTGAGAAATAAGATAGTAAACGATAGGGTTTACAAATAAAATCAGTCACCTAAAGTTAAATATTTCTTCACACTAGGAACATTAATCTTTTTATTACTGGCCCACCCAAAATATATTTCGTAGATAAATTTATTCGTAAATGGTAGAATAAAATTAAGCTCAATAAATTTAAGCTTCCTGGGGTTTTAGTTATGAAATACAATACATATTCTGCAATTTTTGGCCTTTCTGAAAAAAAGACCAAATATCCTGCACTTTAAAATTGCACAATGGTTACATTTTTCTACAATGAGGCAAAATTTTGCAAAAACATAATAATAATTATTATTCTCCAAATTTCGTTAGGTCACTCATAAATATAAGATTCCTCGTGTTTTTAAGAGCAGCATAATTAATTATTTTAACTAAGTTTTTTTTAATGGATTTTTATATATGGTTGAATTTAAAACATCTCGAATCAAAAACAAGACATGATTTGAAAAAGGACCGAAGTGACCTTAACTCGTAAAAAATTCAAGGGAAAGTACTTATCTCAACTAATGTAATAATATTTAAGAAAAGAATTGGTTTCGTAAACATAATTTTTAAAAAATCATCAAACGTACAAAAATAAACAATTGGTTGGGGTTATGCTGTTCATCAGTTCATAAAGTTGAAAATTGATACTTTAATAAACAACCTATTATGTAGTAAATTACAAATTTCAAAAACTCTATTTAAGTTAATTTTAAGATAACGTGTTTTACATTTCGATTGACATTAAATTGTGTGTGGTGCACTAATTTTAAAACACTTACCAAAGGCTTTTAAAGTTATCTTAATTTCAAAGTCCTCTACCATTTTAAAAAAAATATTATTTACACGATTAAAAATTGGGGAAACCAAAGTCAGTTATTATAAAACAATTACTATATCAACACTTACTATAGTTGTTTCTCTATTAAATTAATTAGTTTTTTTTTTAAGTTTAAAAAAAAACCCTAAAATTTACTCAAAGATGGAAAAACTGAAAACCATGTATTTCGCCAACATAGCAGATTCTTCTGGAAAATTTTCCAAAATGGAAGACTAGCCCCAGTCTCCCTTAAATACTGTACATAAGCATCTCATACCCTAGAGAAAAACAAGCCGCAACAACCAAACCTGCGTGTGTCCACTTTCTCCAAAGGGTGGTCCTGACGTCTCCCCATCCCGTCTCCAAGCAGTCAAAGGGTTTTTTGGCTGTGTCAAAGCGATACCTCGAAGTCCACAATGAAGGATATTGTGGGTACCCAATTAACCGAGCATAAACAAACCGGCGACTGGTCATTCTGGCGGATGTCTGATGGTTATGCTGAAAGATGGACAAGCGGGGGGTTGGGAAGCTAGACGCCATATGTCTGAACGAAATTTTCGTTTAAAATTTATAGTTTTATATAGTTTTTGTATTTAGTTTTAGTATTATTATTGTAGTTTATTGTAACAATTGGTTTTATTATTCAATTGTATTTAATTTTAGTATTGATAGTAATATTATTATTGATATTCATATTACTTCAAAAATTTAACTCTTTGTAAGAAGTAGCAACAAACAACCAGAATTCCTATTGAAATCTGGTGATAATCTAGTATGAAGATTATCTATTAGTTTTCCTATAAGAAAAGCTGCATCTTTCATTAGATGAAAATTAATACAGAAATCGCAGAACCCAAAAAATTGTAGTTTGTTTCACAATTCAAAAATTGGTTATAATTAATTTGCAATGCTCCACGCTTTAATGAGCATGTGAATCGATTTAACAACCTTGCCTGTATTTTAAGAGCTAATTAATTAATGATAGTTCAGTACCCTTTACTGACTATTTCTGTGCATAGTGTTCAGTAACATCATAATACTAGTTTTTGCCTACAAATTGCTTGAATTTGGATTTTGGAACCATTTTAGCTAATATTTAAATTTAATAGAAAGCCTGCACTTGTTTTTGTTTACTTGTTAAATAATTTTATGGGACTTCATCAATTGTGCAACTAAGCCTCAAATATGAATTCCAAGTATTGTTATACATATACTTAATAGTTGTCCGAAAATAACACAGGAAGGCAGGAAGGAATCGAATGCCTTATTTTTTGGCAGATCAAATTATACCATATTTTAAGGTTCTCGTGATGGGATACCAACATGCTCAATAGGCAACCTGTCTCACCAAATTACTTTAAAATAGCATTTTAACTCAGTGTACCTTCATAACCTTTTATCCTCTTACCAGTGTTATCGTAATAAATATCTTTAGAACTCCTAACATATTCCAAGGGTTCTCCTTCACACAAAAGTGCTTCCCCGATACGAAACCTGAGACCAAATTGACCCGTATACCTCTTCAAGTAACTACTCCGACCCCTCGTCACCATTGTATCAGGTAGATATTCCATGCAAAGAAAAAAAAACCATAGAGCAGCGCCCTACTTTGTAACGAAACTGTTTTTGAAGATACATTTGAAGGAAGAAAAAAAGACGCAGAGGGAAAAAAGAATAAACTGTTTTTTAGAAGAAAGTTCTTGTGGCTTCTCTTTCGACAATGGGGGCAGACGGGCAAGTATCAACTGAAGTCAATGAAGTAGAATAATCGGTTTTCTTTCATTTCTTTTAGGGGGTTGTTGTAACTGTGGTACTCGTTTTTAGGATCATTGTTCCTGTAGGGGGTCCTCCGCTTGTTCGATGTCCAATCGGGTGTGTGCAAGCGATAGAATGCCTCATTACTCCTGTATGGGATCTTCTGCGGTGGCTGACTTGTGGATCTTACCTACAGCGGAGAGGATGTCGGAAAGGGATTGTTCAATGGGATTTTACTACGTCAGATACGATCTGCATTTAAACAAAAGTAGCGTCGTAGAGCCTATGCTGTCGCATATGGTCATATAAAAGAGCGCGGCAACTTATATTGGTTGAAAAGGACAGTATGTCTGATGATGTTATTTTTAACCACTTCTGTTTTTGAGTCACCTGCAAGCACATTGAGAAACAATAATCTAACTTAAGTTACATACATACATAATTAGACATACATTTCATAATTTTACATTTTATAATTATACATTTTATAATTATACATTTTATAATTATACATACATTTCATAATTATACATTTCAAAATTATACATTTTATAATTATACATACATTTCATAATTATACATACATTTCATAATTATACATACATTTCATAATTATACATTTTATAATTATACATACATTTCATAATTATACATATAATTTACATTTTATAATTATACATTTTATAATTATACATTTTATAATTATACATTTTATAATTATACATCTTATAATTATACATTTTATAATTAAATGCAAATGAATCTTTTTTTGAAGGGGGGTTCGACAGACACTCACACACACAGAGAGAGGGGGGGGGGGAGATCAAGAATTAGAAGTGGGTCAGCAAAGCCGCAAAGTCACGATCATCAATATTTTAGAAAAAAATTACCTGCTTCTTTATGTAGCAGGTACTTTGATTCATATCATCTTATCTAAGGTCACACAACTGTGCTGAGGATGTCTCTGAATAAAACTTGAACCACATAATGAAAATAAAATTTTCTGGTATGCAATAATGGAGCTGCTTTTTTACTTCGATAAAAAATAATGCTATAAATTCATGCTTGAGAATGATTGATTTAAAGAATGGGTGATAAAAAAATGTCAATAAATGGTTAAAAAATAATTTTAAAAATATATAAGACGTTTCAATTTACCATTGATGCGTATCATTGTGGAAGACTAAGCATAGGCGTATCAATGTGACCAAAGCTGTTATATTTATAATGTGAATCTCTAATTCAACTTTTCTTAATTTATTTGACAAAGAACCATAAGGAAATTATAACGAATAGTTTTACTTGACAAAGAAAGTGTTCTTTCCTTTTGAAAGCACTTTAACAATTATATAATCGAACTAAAAATTACTTTTGACTTAGGGGAGAGTGAGGGCTAATGGGACAAATTTTTTTCAACCTCTGTATTTCAGCAAAAATACAAGAATTTTAATTTCTTTTTTTACAAGCTCACAAACTAAACATTCGTTTACTTAAAAAGTCATTCGACAGATCTTAAAACATTACCATAATTTAGTTGCTGAACATTTTAAGCAAACATTTACATGTCCCATTAGCCAATGTATGTGGGGGCTAATTGGACAGCGTGCAGGCCTAATGGGACATGGTAAATGCTGCCTTAATTAAAATGTTAAAAAATAGAAAAGGAATCAGAAAATGACCAGAAAATAAAATTTTGGAGCAGACACCTTTTAAATAATGTATACATAATGAAATTATATTTTTTAGAAACAATTGTTTCCCATTGAAAGGTGAAATATCAAAGCTAAAACTCAAAGTCGAAGATGCTCCCATAATATTTGTTGAATCACTGGAAAGGATATTTTTGTAACTAAATTTTCTAAAATTTGTTCAAAACTTGTCCTATTTTTTCAGGGTACGTGAATTTGAAAAGACCGTCTTTATCTTAAAATAGCTTAACCAGAATTCATCGCTTTCTATTTCAGAAATCAATCCAACGTAATAAGGAATACTTTGCTTTCTAGCAAATGTTATCAACAACAAATCCTTTGTCTTCAACAATATCTGTTTAGAATGTAATTAATGAAAGTGCAGGAAAATGTGGAAAAATGTGTCATCACTAAAGCTACTTGAACTTTCATTTATTATACGACAAAAAAAAGTTCAAAAAGTTTAAAATTAAAATTTTTAAAAGTTTTTGCAAGTTGACTGAATAAGATATTAGAGATTTATATAGATTCTTCAAGAAAAGCATTCAAAGCTAGGTTTATTCATGTCCCATTTGACCCCACAGTTTCTGTCCCATTAGACCCCACAGTGTTATTATTTATAAATGATCCAACACAGAACCACTTGTCTTTCGCCACAGTATTTGACATCTAATATCTTAATCTATGATATGACTTCTGCCTAAAACCATAGTTTAATTCATAAAAAGTTTATTTAATGCTTTATATAAAAGTGTAAAAAAATACACTTTTAACTTACTTTGGATTCTCCAAAACAACAATTCTTCTCTCGACTTCAACAAATGCTTTCAATGGCTGATCTTTGGTTGTTAAAATGTGAAGACTAACTGCTGCAATGCTGCAGTGTAGATATATTTGTAAAAAAGGATATTTTTTCCGCTTTTGGCCACTTGTCCCATTAGGCCTGCACCCTATTAGCCCCCACTCTCCCCTATTGTTATCCCACTAAGATTTTCTGCAGGTAAGTGTAGTCTATAGGTACACTTGGGTTATATTTTTAAAGTTGCTACCAAATTTCCTGTAAACAACATAGAATGGTTAAATAGGCCGTATAAAGAAGGTTAAATAGGGTGTATAAAGGTAGATGCACCGAATATCAATATCTCTCCCTACTAAAAAAAATAAAAGATTTCAACCCGAGAACAAATATATATTTTTAGCTTAAATTCAAATTTGTACCAAAATTGGTACACATTGACAAACAATGTGCATTCTTCAAATTATTAATTACTTTGACAAAAAAGTTCAGATCATTTTGAAAATGTATTTCAGATGACAAATTAGTTTGTTTTATGAGTAAATTTGTCTAAAGCAATGTTATTTATTGCTTACGATATTGACAAATACTTTCTCAAACATCCATTAAGCTTTTACTAAGCCACACTCAGAGTCGCATAAATCTTACTTCAAACCCTTCTTAATAAAGAAAAAATAAATTTTTTCGATTAAATTTATTTACAACACTATATCTCGAAACTCCATTTTATAGCTCTCAACTGAAACACCATACTCGGCCAACATTAAAATTATATTTTTACATTCCAATGAAAAATGACGCTTTAGAATGTAACAAATCCACAATTAAATTTATAATACTTTTGATACTTTTATGTATCCAATTCAATTACCCAATTATTATTTTAAATTTTTTACTTCATGTTAAACATTCCGTAATTTTTTTTTATTTAGGTCACACAATTCAAATTTGATTAATCTCTTTTAAAACAAGCTATAAATAGAGCATGGTCACACCATTTATCGTAAAAAAAATAATAAATAATAAAATAAATACGGACATACAAACCACATAGTGTCCCATTTGAATTCTTACATTTGTTTGACGTAACATTTTATGGAATTGATGAATTGCTATTTATAAAATCTAGACAACCAAGAAATGTTTATTAAAATCAATATAACGACTGCAAGTTCAAGTTTCCCTCAAGCTACTTTGGAAATTAGTTCCTAACACAAATTATTTTTCACACAGGAATCACGCAAGGAAAAAAAGAAATACTCAATTCTATGTCATGCCAGTCAACTACAATTTAAAATTCTGAAGTTAATTTACGTATCATCATTTGATATGCATTCCTTTTATTAAAAATGTATTTTTTGTAGTAATAAGTAGTAGAGGACTAATAAAAGTAAATAACTTTGTAAGTAAATAGTGTAACAGTAATATATTAAATATTTTACGCTATGATAAATGGGTTTGTGGCACTGAAATATATGCTCAAACTTATTTTCGAGTATTATATTTCAAATACATGTTAAAAAATGATAACTAACTTTTGAAAAAAATATTTTTTTAAATATTTCAACTTAAAATAATTTAATTTAAATGAATATATTAATTTTAAAATTATAAGATTCAAATTTATGAAATTTATTTTCTAAGATATGTTAAATATGAGGAGCCATTTATATTCCCGAAGAAAATATAAAAAATTAATAACAAAATTCATCTATAATTGTTTTTCTCTTTTATTGTTAAGTATAATTATTTATAAGATAATTATTAATTAATATATAATAATATATTTGAAGAGCTTAAGTGCAAAACAAGTTATATCAACTAAAACCCAAACCTATAGTAAAATGGCAGTAGTCCCTCCTGGCATAACCCACAAAGTTACAAACCTGTAACTTCCCATGTTGTATTGGGGGATCAAGGCTAGAGTTTCACAAATTTTTCGGACTTCAATACTGCATTTTTGTCGAGATATAGTCAATAGAACATGGGATTTAACTTGATTTGCACAAAATAAGGGATTTAACTTGTTTTGTACAAAACGGCAACACTCTGATTTAACTTGTGCTGCAGGAAACATTCCTATATATAATAATTTTTTTCTTCCTTTTTATTAGGCCTACAGAAAATATTAAAAATCAATTGAGCGAAATCAAACTGGTACTCTCATGCCTGGGCACATGATAGGTACATTGAATGGCAGTCTAAACAAACTTTGTTAAAGGTTCGGGGTCGCAACACCCACAGTTCTGGTAACCTTCTTCAATATTGTCTGTCGGATTTTCAATATCTTCAAGCGTACACTGCAATAAAAATTTAGTGGAATTTGCAATCGGTGGAATTTGTAATCTGGCATTAGGTAAAGTATTAAATGTGATAAAAAAAAATTTGCTTTTTCTGTTGGTTCAATTATTATTTTAAATAAACTTTTCCTTTTAGAGCTCTATAAGCAATGATCATATTTTTTCTTCCCATTACTCTAATATTAGGAATTTGGCTTTACAAATACTTTATACAATACTATATTTCCAATTTATATAGTGAATTTTTATGCCAATTGAAATAACTTCAAAATAATTTTTAGCATTGTTTAAGGGAAATGAACCCTTTACATCAATTACTATTTTGTTTTCAAAATTTAAAAATAAAACTAAAATTTGAGTTTGAAGCACTAAAACCATTCTAGACTATGAAATAAATACCGCCCAAAAAGTCGGGCATTATCGAGTTGAACTGAACAGCATCCGCCAACAGTGCGCATGCGCTTGCACCAACACAAGCTGGTTTCTCGCACGACGATTGGTTGTATGATTAAACTTGGTTTGCACGAAACACCGCCACGATTTAACTTGATGTGCACAAAACAATTGTTTTGCTTTGCTTGCGCGAGGAACGATTGAATTTTTTTTGTGCATATGAAAATGTTGGTGGATCCCTTCCTACAATACCTGTATGAAAAGCTAACCAACTCAATTTTTTCCAAAAAGTGATTTAACTTGTTTTGCACTTGAGCTCTTCATTTATTGAAAAATAAGAAATATGAAATTAAATCATAAAATAAAATTTTAAAAAGAAATTGCAATTGAAAATTTCCCCCAAAACCTTTAATTAAAAAATTTGCTTTTCTATCTTATATACTACCGTTGTAGACATTATATCATGTGTACTTTTTACTACCTCTAAAAATACTTAATATTTGTTGCCTCTGATTTAACTTATTTAATGGATATGAAACGATGCAAAAAATAGTTTTATTAAAATTTAAAATTATGAAACCCTTAAGAAAGGAATCAATATAAAATTTTTAACACATTAGAGTAAACTCCGTGCACAAAAGATACAAATTTGTTTTCCGTAGATAAATGGATACGTTAAAATTGGAAATATTTATTAAATAAAAACCAATTCTAACATAACTTTTAAAAATGTCCTCTTAAGAAAAAGTAAACATTTTTTTTCGCTCATCCTCATCTTCCGTTTGTCAAAAAATACTATGACATATTTTGTTTGTATAAAAAAACACGTTTCCCACGTTTCGCACGGAATATAAAAAGTAAACCTTCTATACATAGTGATTAATTCATTGCAAATTCCCCTCCCCGTAAAAAAATACTTTTATAATAGAGAAAAAACATTCATTGATAAACCCTCATAATTAACACATCACACTTACAAAAGGAACAAAAACACATTTACACTTCTACCCATAACAAAAATAAATCTACACAAAAAGATCAGGGTAATACACCCTATTCACAAAAGTAATTATTTTCACTTTTTTTAATAACTATAATAGGTGTGATGGCTATGAAGACGCTTGGAAGATAAATTACTGCAGTGATACAGATAAATTATCCAAAATGTAAGTGATCACGCGGTGGAATGAAAATATTGTAATCGACGTTTTTAAGTTAGTGAACATGAATATGATAAAAAAACAGTTACACTCTCAAAAACGATTCCTTCATTTAACATAAATAGCAGTTTTGCTGCTTTTGTTACTAAAACCATCAGAAGAATAAGCAAAGGGGCAAAAAAAAACTTGTTTTCACTGCATAATTGCTGAAAAGGACTTTTAGCAGAAGTAAAATATACTAGATGTATAAATGTATGGCCCGATTATTAAAACCAGTGATCTTCATTCATTTAATTTTTTGTTCAATTTTTTTAAAACTTTATTTTACACGATGTAACTGACCTTTAGTTTAAACATAGGTTATGATTTGTAATTTGCTTAGACTTAAAATTTATATGGTTTGGTAAAATAAACTTTATAATAGTTACTTATATAAAAAGAAGTTACTATAGTCTGTAAAGGTACTAATCGGAAGTTACTAATCGTATAAATAAAGTTAGACTAGTTAAACTAGTCTAACTTTATTTATACGATTTTGTCATTCTAGCCCAACAGCTAGTACTTCATCAGAATGCTACAGACAAGGCTTTTATAACACTATCACTCTCTTAAAAATCTCACGTTGATGAAATGGCGAAGATTAATTAAGTTTTTATTTTCATTATTATTTTCTCGTTTTTCTTTCAATGATTTATTTAGGTTATTTGTTATTATTCTTTTAATGTTTTCTCACACTTCTTCCATTTTGTCGTCAAACAAGAGAGGATTTTTTTCTATAGGCGGTCTTCGATCATTCATTGTCAGTGATCGCAATGCGATGCCGTATTTGGCGAGTGATCCCTAATTGTGAAATAACATTATAGGCATTGTTACTATCACTAAATGTTTGAACTTCAAGCATGAACTCTCGGAATAATTTTTTCAAAAGGTTTGAAAACATAAAAGTGTGTACCACGTAAGGCCATAAATAGTTTTCATATTTTTTGGAAAACATACAATAACAATCATTTCTGAATAGATGGAATGAATCAAATTGGAATTTTTATTTTTTCAACATGCACATAAAAATAATTAATATAAACTTGACTGTTTAAAATTCATGGCTGGTCTTTTAAACTTTATATCTGAAATTTCAATTAAAATGTGCAGTAAAACATATTTCATTAGTTTATTCCTCACTTGGGCGTTGACTTTACCGAAGAAGTGGCGGTGTTTGTGAAGTTTTCGTACCCAGTTACCCAAAGTTCAATGTAGTACTTCTACCCAATATGGACACTTCGACAGTTCTCTCGATATGGACATCCCTAATATCTTGAAACGTTAAATTTTTTATCGGGAGGAAGTGCTGCATGTCCGTGAAGAAAAGCAGTTAAAAAATATTTTAGCCTAGAAAGTACAAAAAAGTACGCTGTTTACCCTGTCGAAGATATTTTGTATTTTTGTTTCATGCTGATCTTAAATACAAAACTTAATTTTGTTAACCAATGCTTGTCACATATTTTCGATACTTTTATTTTTATGTGTGTAAACAGGAGCAAAAATAAACCAATCCCATTTGTAGTTGAACAACTTTTCCACTTTTCTTCACATTGCGAATAAAATTGCGAATCGTTGATAACAAAGATAAGATAAAGATTGGTCAGAATCCTTTTGCATTGAAATATATTGCTGTTGCGTTGGTAAGGATTCACTAATGGTTGCCCATGGAATAAAATTTTTAAAATTTTAAAATCTGCCAAACAATTTTTTTATAGTTTATTTCAAGAACCTAAAACAAATTAAATTATTTATTCTACAATTTGAGTAAAACATTAATTTTTCATTACAAATATACGAGTTAACTATTTTATGTGCCCGTTTCGAATATAGACACAAATACTAGACATTTTGAAATGTGATAACCCCACAGTAGAACGTATTTAGCATTTACAGCTGCTTTATAACTTATTCTTGGCACCTATACAATCATTTATCATTCGGCAGTCCTGTTCGTAACAATGCAAGAATCAACGTCATCTCATAGCGTTTGATTCTTTATACGGCAAAAAGGAGACTCTGTGAAAAACACGCAATATAAGAAAGTTTTGACACCGGATTGACGATGAAGTATTACCGACTGAAACGATAATTAAGCGCTTCATGGCCATCAAAATCTCTCACAATACTTTAAGTAAAACAATCGTAAGGAACATATCAATTTATCAGATTGAAAAAAAGTTTACTTTTATGATTATAGGAAAAAAAATATTTTCGTTTCAACTAGAATTATTGTGTTATCTCAGGATTAATTATTTTATAATTAAGAAAATATTTCTTTAATAGAAGAAAGCTAAAAAATAATTGCTGCTGTTTAAAATATTTTGAAAGTACCTGGCTATATATGTTTAAATATATATTGTGAATAGTGCATAGGTTTCAGTAAAAGTTCGTTCGAAAATTATTACTTCCCCATTTTTCTTTCCTATTTTTTATTATTTTGTAGAATGCTATCACAAGAAAAGGTTTTCTATGATACATTTTTATTAAACAATAACCAAAGAAATCGTTAGACGCAAAATATGTTTGATTAAAACTTTAAAAAAAAACTAGGTCGAGTTAAAAATTAACATTTCCAAGCAATTCACTAATTTAAAATACCAGTTTGTAAGAGAACAAACGACCTAATTTCACATTTATAAATATTCATTTATGTCTAAATTGTAAAAAATACACAAAACAAGACTATCATGTCTTATCGTGACGCGCTTCGATGATTTACATGAATATTTATCACTTCTTCCTTAAACATGACATTTGACTTCCTCAGATCAGGTTACAAAAGATTTCTTGAAAGACATCAAAATCTCTCAGAGGAAAATTTAATATATTCAATTTTTATTCAAATAGAACTTATCACTTCGTCATATTTTCTTTCGAGTTTCCTAAAATAATTTTCTTTTTACATTTTACATCATTCTCTATTCTTTTATACAGCAGCTGAAACCTTAAAAGTTTTAAGCGTATTTGATATTCAATTTTTTTTAATATTGAAATAGGAATTGTTTTAGAGCTGGTTTAGTTTTATGTGTGCACAGTAAAAAATCTTTTGATTTAGCTTTAAAAAATATTTAAGTGGCGTGCTAGAAAATTTCCGAATAACTTACAGATAAATTATGTTTATGTTTAATTAATTACAATGAAAATCTGTTAAAAACTGAAAAATTGACTCTGTTTCTCTTTAAATGATATAGAATTTTTCTAGTACAAGATCTAACAGGTTTTTTTTGTAGAAACAATTTGTTTACAGTGAAAAACTTAAATGTGTTAAAAACATCGTAAAAATTTGATTTTATACTTTAAATTAAATCTAAATTGACAAAATACTGTACTATTTTAAAACATAGTTTCTTCGAACCAATTACTTTCGAAGAAACTACGTTTTAAAATAGTACAGTATTTTATCAATTTAGATTTAATTTATATATTTATATATTTAAGTATAAAATCAAATTTTTACGATGTTTTTAACACATTTAAGTTTTTCACTGTAAAAAAATTGTTTCTACAAAAAAAAAAGAATCGAAGAAAAAAATAATCGAATTTTCATTTCGACTTTTTTTTGGTAGAAGTAACGTATTCCATTAAAACACGAACTAAAATTAAATGTAAATCCATTGCTTCAATAAAAAAACGTCTTTATTTTGCATCATTAAAAACAGATAGAAGCAAGAATGCAAAATATGAATGCACAGATAGGGGTAAATTGAAAACTCATTATTTTTTAAATTTAAGCAGGTACATGTATTGAAAACAAGAAATTAAAAACTTAAAAACTAAAGTTCAATTTTTAAAAAAAATTTAACTCGATAACAAACCACACAAATGAATGTTTTGTCTACATTAAAATACACGTTAACGCACTTAGAGAAATATTTTTCAATTTGTATTTTAAGGACATGTAATTGTTTTTGTAAATGAAAGTAAAATAATATATTTCAAACACAAATAATATATTTGTTTCAATTGGTATGGACATATACACATAATTTGTTTTATTCAATGATAACCATCAGAGCTAGCACACTTATAACCACCATATATAATTTCTTTACATATTAACAAAACATTTAAACGTCTTACAACATTTGTCATATCATTATCATTTATCAATTGCACTTAAAAATGCGCGTAAACATGTACTCGATCAGGGTCAAAATAAAATCTGGTATTCATTGGTTGAAAAAATTAATTACTTCAAAATTTTATCTTTTAATACAGGTTTTCAACACTCCATGGAAGTTTTATGAATTAAAGAGAAATACATTACCAAGCTATGAACAATCTTCAAAGCTATATTGCAGAAAATTAGCAGCAACAGACAACGTCGTTTCTTGACCGAAACCCAACGTGAAATTTATTAGGTGGTATATTGATAATTTATAGAACACAAATGTTACGAATAAAAAACGTGTCAAAGAAATGCAATGAATAAATTTTCTCTTTTAACTCTAAACTAAAAAGTCAGCAAAATTTTTAAATTGCCCTTTAATTGACGAATGCCTACTGACAATTAAATTAACCATGCGTACGTGACGGTACTTTTAAAATATTTATTGTTTTTGATAGTCTTTAATATTAATAGATAGTTTTTTGTAGTATGGCCTGTATTAGTTTGTACGATTTCTAGATTAGTGTTTTAATACAAAAGTATTTGTATTAATAAAAAAAAACTTCTTGAACAAACTCATTTTATGGTCATTATTTTGATTTCACATCCATTTTCACGAGTATTAAATGCAATAAATTAAAAAAAAATACGTAAATAATTACCTAAAAATAAATATGTACAGTTATACACATTTTCTGCAATATTTTACACAGTGAGCTATGAAGCATAACAGCACCAAATATTTCATTAAAATTATCGACACATAAATATCAGTAACTAAGCATGCATCACACTTGTTACGTGTGTCGCCACTAATGAAATATAATCACATCAAGTGTTATTTCGATTGCACTGTATAATTGCTGATATGATAATACGTGAATATTATTAATTCACTTAATAATAAGAAATGAAACTCCAATCCGTTAAATTTTGATCACATGATTTGCAATGTCAGTAAAAATTCATTTTATGCATCAAGTATTTCCGTTTAATAGTTTTAAAAATATTTTTAAAACTACTTTAGTTGCTCAAATAATTCAAATAGAAACTTAGGATACAAATTTAGGTACGAAATTTCATACATTTCTAAGATTTCTTAATTTGCAACATAATTTGAAACACGAAATTTCTCTTTCTTCTTCTTTCAAACACTGTTAACGTGAACTCGCATAACGCTTAGCACAATTTAAAATTAACTAAATATATTTTTCATTGTGTTAAGGTTTGAACTGATGCTAAAAATTTGTTTAACCTGAATAACTTTATCATGAAACCCAGCATATCGTGAATCAAACATTCTGTCAATTTCTAATATTTTTAAGAAATTAAGATTTCAGAAATCTTCAATTTGAAGTTTTAGGAAATGTTATTGCTAAACCATTTGATGTTAATTTTTAACTAAAATCTATGGTAAGTGTTTGATAAAAATAGAATATTTCGTTAGAAATAAGCAAAAAGTTTTTATGCAAAGCTAGAATTGTTTTCCCTTTAAAAAAAAAGGTTTTAAAACTGTTTCTTTCATGTTTATAAAAATTTGGAGATATTTATTTCAATATTTTTACTGAAGACATTATTGTAAATTTTTTATGCAACTTGGTGTAACGTTACTTCATAAAAATGTTAGAAACTATTTTTATGGAAATCGTAAACTACAACGTTTCGTATGAGAAAAAAAAACAAATAAAATTACATGATCACTAGTGGTTTCACAAAAGCTCACGTAACAACATTAAGTACACTGTAAAATTTTGGTGTAACTTTACTCCTGCTTCATGGAGTAACGTTACACCGAATTAATGGATTAACGTTACACAAATATGGAACTTGCAAGGGAAAATCAGTGGCAGCAAGTCAGGTTTTACAGAGTAACTTTTTATTAAGTTTATAGAGTGAAGTTACACCTCAAAATAGAAGTAAAATTCTTTTATTGGAAACGTTACTCAATAAATTTGGTGTGACGTTAATCCATAAAAAAGGATGGATTTAGACTTCTACCAATTTTAAGGAGAAACGTTACGTATTACGGTTTTATAATGTACCTTAAATATCATTCTGTATTTAGGTGTTTTGTGCACACTGCAAATATTTGGAGGAACATTACTCTATAAAATTGGTAGCAGAAAGTGCTTCCACCGTTTTCGGTTCCACAAAATTTATGGTACAACGTTACACAACAAAATCATAGGAGACAAGACGCTTCTCAGTTGTTGAGGTGTAAACACTGTGGCAACACATGCTGTCACCGTGTTTACGGAGTAATGTTCCACCAAAGTTTTCCAGTGAATATTATTCGCTAATGGAATGTCAATATTTTTCTCGACAATTTTATTCTGTAACACATTTAGTTTTGGTGCTCCTTTCGAACACACGTGAACAAGGTTCAACGGTATTTATGTATTATTGGATTAAAAATATTTACATGCTTTGAACAAAACAATATACAGAACTGATGTCAATATTTCTTGCAAGGTTTTTTGTAATAGCAAGTGTTTGGAATATTAGGGGAGATTACGAAGACTTGAACAGAGGTTTCAGTTCATGCTCTAGAGTTTTTGTCCATAAGTCCAATTTTTTTTGCATTACCCTCCTATTCACCAAATATTTACAAAGTTAGAATTAAGCTGTTGAACACATACCAACATCTAACCATATTTTAAATTCAGAGTCAATGAATTGAAGAAAACACATACATTACATTGATGTGCAAAGGTCATGTACTTAAAGCAGAAAGTACTGAAGGTTTCAAGTCAACCAAGATTACATTACTGTTGTTCAAATTCTTAAATTCGTGCTATACTGCATGTCCTATCTATTCACTGCTATTACTGTTTCTCAAAACAAGCTTATAAATCAATGCCACAAATCTGTGTTGAATACCTCAATTGCGCCTAGCACGGTGACTTGATCACGACCTCTGAATAGGTAAGTCCGAGTCTAAATTACACAAGTTTTCTGCATCAAGCATGCCTGTCCCTGTGAAGTATAGACGCCAGCGGGTCGCGATGCCTATGGTGGTGTTGACTCAAATTAAGGCTCTGCCTTTGCTCCTGGTGATGCTGGTGCTGGAACATCGTCATGTGGTGGTTGTTGTTAATGATTGAAGTCTGCAGACGATGCCTGGGCGACGGTGTCCGGCTCGAAGACTCAGAAGTTGTGGACACGGGAGCTGGACTTAGACATCTGGGTGAGCCAGGGGGTGAGTCGAAGGACCCAAACGATCCGTTGGTGTTGTCGTCTGTGGTCTCGCCTGGACCTCCCCCCCTCGAGGATGAGGATGAAAGTCGGTGGACTACCGTCTGGCTTCGCTGGGTGGACCCCGAATTGGGGTGGTGTTGTAGTTGTTGTTGCTGCATTTGTTGCTGGAGGAGTCTGAAAAAAGAGATTGATTGTAATACAACTGAATATATTGTTCATTACTTTTAAAGCGTAATCATTGTCAGATGCATGAAGGCTTTTTTTGTCGCTTAAAATTGAAATAAAGTAAAATATTTTTTAGAATAAAATATCTTTTAATAACTCATTTTAGTGGCTCTTAACTATTTTGGTTGTGATAGTTTTAATAATTTTATTTATTGAAAGCACAATTTTTAATGGAGCTAGGGTCAAACTCTAGTATTCAAGCATAGACATGCGATATCTTTAAGAAAGGTAAGTTAAATAGCTAGAATAACTGGTATAACTAGCAATGAACATACTGGCTGTTTTTACAGTACTTCTTTTACCTTTGTTTGTGGGTAAATGTAATATAAATAAACATCATAAATGCACACAATGGTTAAATCATATATGGAACGCAGTGAAAGGGGAGTTAAAGTTCGTGAACAAAACAATGCAGACTTATTTTGAGAAAAAGGTTCTCCAGTCATCATTTGAACAATATACAATGCCACAAATTCCAAGTACACACCATGTAAGAAAGTAAAAAAAAAATTACCTCCTTTCTATTTAATACAAATTAATGAAACTTTATCAAATGTCTGAACATTAAAATTGTAAGAATTTAATTTCTAGTTAGTTTTCGTTGATATTAATGTTTACAAAAATAACCATAACAAGACACAAACATATCATCACTTACAGTTTTATAAACTATAGCAACTAGTTAGAAATAATGAACATAAATTAAGCTAGCCCCGATAAATTAAATCGCAACCCAAGTATATATAAAATATTCACTACAAAATACTGTTTATACTGACTGTTGCAATGATGAGAAGTAATTACCTCCTATCTTGTTTGTTCACTTTACATAGCTGTATGACATTTATTATGAAAGTAACCCAATAACTTTTATTGAACTAAGGTACATTCATCCATACATATATCACAAAAGATATGCATTTCAAAGTTTTGTCTACTAAACAATGGCTGAAAAGTAACTCTATTGCATTTCCTATTGAATTCCGTAAGTGAGAATATCATGAAACACTAACAATAATACACCGTTTATTATAAGGTAAAATAAGCTGCATGGCGTGACATGGATCAAAAGAATCCCGAAGAGAAAATAACGAATGCTGAGCACGCAATTATTGTAAGCAAACCGTTGAATTTGCTATTATATCGTGTGTTAACATTGTACTACTCCTTTTTATGAAAAAATTGTTAAAGGGAAAGCTTCAATTGTTATAGAGAAAGCTGTAATTACCATTATAATCAAATACCAATTTTCTATACATATCAAATTTAGTAAAAGGTTTATTTACGAAAAATTGGTGTCTATATAAGCTACTAGTTTCTAAGAGCAATAATTTACTGTTTAAAGTTGTATGATTACAAAAAATTCAAAGAATATATTTGGACTTTACGTAAGAAAAATGTTCATGCGATATGTTTTGAGCTATACAAATTATATAAATACTACCACAAACATATATTATTTCAAATTCTCCATTTGCCATTGGCTGTTTTAGTGGGTAAACCTAGGCGAAAGCTTGTCTAAGACTTTTGCAAAATTTGAAAATATATGACAATATTTTTAAGTGAAAGCTGAGATATAATGGCAATTTTGTTGAAATGCAAAAAAAAATCAAATGTAATTTATAGAAATAGTGTGTCATTTATATAAAAGATCTGTCATTTATAGAAATAATATGTCATTTATATCAAAACAGTGATCATAAACATGCTAACATGAAAATTCTGTTCTAATTTAAAATGTATATAAACGAGGGCCTATCTGAAACAAAGCAGGTTCCTTAAACAGTATCTGTCCCTATTAATACCTTTAGCCTACTTCTCAGTTTTAGTTAAAAAAGAATTTACAAAAAAACAAAAAGTGGAAAGTAAGTATTGACATTGTCGAGATGTTTGTCAATTTTTTATAGCGTTTGCCCATCTTTTGTAAGTTCGGACGGACATTTTTTACCTGTCCGTCGACAATCTTCCCATTTGAATAGCATAAAAATTTAATTTTTATTAATTTAAATCGCTGTCGCCACTTCACGTTCCTTTAAAATACTGTAGTGTAATATTGGTTATTGGATAGAAATACACCGTATAAGATAAAGTGTAAAACTAGAAAATATTAAATGAAAAAAAGTGGAAAGTAGGTATTGACATTGTGGAGAAGTTTGAACAAAAAGTGGAAAATAGGTATTGACATTTTGGAGATGTTTATCAATTTTTTATAGCGTTTGTCCGTCTTTTGTACGTTCGGACGGACATTTTTTACCTGTCCGTCGACAATCTTCCCATTTGAATAGCATAAAAATGTAATTTTTATTAATTTAAATCGCTGTCGCCACTTCACGTTCATTTAAAATACTGTAGTGTAATATTGGTTATTGGATAGAAATACACCGTATAAGATAAAGTGTAAAACTAGACATTATTAAATGAAAAAAAGTGGAAAGTAGGTATTGACATTGTGGAGAAGTTTGAACAAAAAGTGGAAAATAGGTATTGACATTGTGGAGATGTTTATGAATTTTTTATAACGTTTGTCCGTCTTTTGTACGTTCGGACGGACTTTTTTTACTGTCCGTCGACAATCTTCCCATTTGAATAGCATTAAAATTTAATTTTTATTAATTTAAATCGCTGTTGCCACTTCACGTTCCTTTAAAATACTGTAGTGTAATAGTGGTTATTGGATAGAAATACACCGTAAGATAAAGTGTAAAACTAGACATTATTAAATGAAATTGATGTTTTAAATTTGATTTGTTGAACAAGTGCAAATTAACAATATTTGAATAGAGATTATTATAAAATTATGTACTAACAAATAACCCAACGGGGAAAATGATAAGCAAATAAAATTTCAATGTTTACCATCCAATCAATCTCAATACTAATCCATTGATCTTATTTAGGCGAAACCTTATTACACTCACGTCGCCAAACACAACGCAATATCAATCAAAACAAAGCAAAATAATTCTTCTAGAAACGCACCCAGCGCAATGTCATCAAACACCCCTTAGGCAAAAGAGAACAAACGCAAATTCATATTCTCATCGGCAACTCCGGCGGAAAACTTTGGATTTAAATTACTTCCAATCGCCCAAGAAGATCTTGCCACTAATTGTGTTCGCCAACTCCACTTATAACATGAATATTCAAAGGGATTGGTGGAGTATCATCGCCTACAATCACGTGTTAGTTGCCCTGAAATTGGATTGCAATCCGTGCTTCTACCATCAAGTCCTTACGTGCCGATGATACAATGATTACGATGATGGGACGCTATGTTTATATCGGTATCGCTGCTTGGATGAATCGATGTGAGGACGTGGATGGGAAATATTGAATTATTATGAGGATTTCAACGATTTTTCTTCTATAATTTAAAGATTCGTCTTCTTGTTATAAAAGATGATAGTTAAGTGTTTCATGGTATAAGATTTTAAAATAGTTGATTGCCATTAAAATA
The DNA here is from genome assembly GCA_019343175.1 of Oedothorax gibbosus. Classification (NCBI taxonomy): domain Eukaryota; kingdom Metazoa; phylum Arthropoda; class Arachnida; order Araneae; family Linyphiidae; genus Oedothorax; species Oedothorax gibbosus. The sequence continues at coordinate 122,489 of JAFNEN010000484.1, forward strand.
AATATCATTAATATTAAGTTACAGTATTTGGGTTAAAATGTGTTTTTAAAAATTAAAGAATGCCCTCATCGTTTGGTATTATTACATAAAGTGGCACACAAAAATTAATTCATTGTCACATGCATGTGACGAAGTATTTTTTGTAAACTTAAAACATGAAAAAGTGGATACTAAAAACATTTCAATTTATAACTAAGGTATAGGGACCGATCCTTTCTTTGGCGAGTTAAACGATCGTAAACACAATTGGGCAAAGTCGCAAAAGAACAGCCAGCCCTATACTATCTTAGTTATACTTTGTAGAATGTGAATTTTGAAACTAGACCCTTTAATCTATAAACCAATTTAAAAATCTCAAGTTTTAAAAATTCCATAAGATACGTGATATAGTAAAAAAAAATAGACAACCTTTCATTTGTTAAAGCATACATGTGAATCAATTTTAAAAAAAACTCCTTTATTAAATTGTTTAATGCGTGACGTAATTAAACGTATACTACTTCATGCTAAGTATTTAAGTATTTTTCTCAAGAATTAACAATAAATGACCTATCGCGTTGAATTCTTTTCCTTGAAAAGTTCTTAAACAAAACAAAAACTTCAAAAATAAAATTCATCAAGTGATCGAATCAATACAGTAGAGTCACGCTTATCCGAAAGGTACGGGACCTAAGAACTTTTAGTTAATCGAGATTCCATGGGAATTTTCAGATAATCGGGAATCATCCACTTCACACCTAGAAAAACGCTGGAGAAGAGAAAATTTGAAGCCACTACTTCAGACGTTCTCTTGTTTAAAAGATGGCGGGACCTGCTTTAAAACGAACCAAAATTGAGCAGAAAAAAAAAATAACTGCATATTTTGAGAAATAAATCCAACTTTGTTAGTACATATTTTTGTTTTGTGTATTTCTTTACTCTTATGCGTTTATGCGTATACATTTCATATTTTAGCACAAAAAAAAATCCGAAACCTTTCGGTTAAGACGAATTTCGGATAACCGGGATTCGGATAAACGGGACTCTACTGTATATTGTAATGCTAAGGAAAATTTATTCCCCCACAAAATTCGGTAACTGAATTCCTCCAAAACTCCAACAACGAACATTACCTGCTGAACAAATTCCCAAACCCGAAATTACCACCATTCTATCCCGAACAATACCCTTCGACACCCTATTATTTAAGCGACCCCCGGTATCTCCTAACTTTCACGCTATCCCATTTACTGCATACACCAACGCGATCCATATAAGCGCACACCCATTCGAAGTAACAAAGGACCATGGAGCTAGAACTTAACCCCAACAATGGACCATGAGCTAGAACTTAACCTTTTGTTCGGCGATGGTGTGAGGCCACTTTGCTGTGCTGTTGCTGGTAATTACCATTAAACAGTTGTCCGGTTTCTCCAGCGATTATTGATTTGCCGATACTTATGCCGAGGCAGATTCTCGTGAAGGAATCAATACACTTATGTATTGATTCCTTTGGACGTTTGAGTGGGGCTCAAAGTATAGGGCTTTGTCCATCGTTGAGTAAATTTATATTGTTTTCTTTCGTGATATAAGTTTGAGAGATGGTAATAAATTACTTTGGTTTTTGTTGTATGAATATTGAGTAAAGAGTTATGTGAGTTTGTACTGTATATGCTTATGTTTATAAGAGTATACGTTGGAACAAATTTTAAGTAGTGCTTTAGTATTTAAATATCATTGTATTATCTATATTAATAGAAGTAGAAAACTCTTTTTATAATAAAGTTTAGATCAATGGTTATTTAAAAAAATAGTTGAAAGAGTCAAAGCATGCTCATTCACCAATATGAAAAAAACGTTAATCCTTTGGTACTATAAATTTCATTGTAAAGATTGTACCATGTGTTTGTTGAAGTAAATAACAAAATTTATAATAAAATATGTATAAATGGTGTTATCGAAAAATAGTTAAAGCAATCACAAATTGCTCATTGACCAATATGAAAAAAAAACCTTAATCCTTAGATACCAACTGTAAAATTTAATTTTAAAGATTGTACCTTGCATCTGTTAACTTAAAAAACAAAATTATAATGTCAACATTTTTAGCTTTGATTTAAATTGTTCCATGGTTACATAAAATTTTATTATATATGATTATTCATTTCCGAATATGCATTCTTTGCTATCTATTCTACCTTAACACTATTAAAAAACTCATCGAATGAAATATAAAGTAGTTATTTCTAACTTATCTCTAACTAATTGATGCATTCATTACTTAACTATTTAGGTCACTTTCTCGCCACCAATATACCCAAGTATCCCTTCCTCTTCAAATGAGGTTTTACTTATTCTCCGCAAAAGAATGTAAATACAAAGTGCAAACAAAAACCGTTGTATAAATACTTTAAGATATTGGCGAAACATGTTCTCAGCTACAGATTAGACAGGATTGTGATGGACAGTCGGAAAAGCTATACGTTTCTCCAAACTTGATAGGCTGTTAAATAGTGACTCAGTAGACCGAGTCTGTAAAATGTAGAGTAGACAGGGTTTATAAGGTTAATGGTTCAGAGAGTGATAGGAAAAGAGAGGCCTACAAACATAGTTTTAAGGAGGAAAGTAAAATTGTGAGTGTATACCACAAACAATTTAGTTTTGGTGTGGAAATACAAGAAAGTTTTATAAAAGACTTCTTATTTGCAAAGAAAAACCAAAAACACACTTTAAGTTTATATTTAGTCACGTTTATATTATATTTTATATTTAGTTAAGTTTATAATTAGTTCGTATATAGCTGATGAGTTACGAATGGCTGTAATAATATAAAAAGCAACTGTTAATTGTTTGGACTTTTTTTCAATTTTTAAGGAAAGAAAAGTGTTTCTGATATATGAATGAAACGGTTCAATTTATTTTGAAATTCTTGTTAATAAATTATCTACATTTTATAAGCAATGTATTCAATGCATGAGGAATTTCTATACTTATGTCAGACAGTATGAAGTTCTTAAATTTAGTTGAGTTTTACGGTCGATGAATTCTATAGCTAAATTTAAGAACTTCATACTGTCTGAGGTGTAGAAATTAATCATACACGGAATAAATTGCTTACATAATTTGGATAATTCATTAAGGGAAAGGAATGGGCACGCTGGACCTCGGGTCTCCAAACTCAAGTGCCTCAGTGTTAATCCAATGGGGAAAAAACTATTTTCTCTGCCACATTTCCCCGGCTGCATTGAATATTTTTACAAACGGTTTTGTAAAATAATAAATGTAGATTACTTACAGTTCTCTATCCTCCCACTTTTTGAAATTACTTCGAATATTTTATGTAAAATTATTTATTGAAAATTAAAAATAATATTACCAATTTCAAAAAGTGGGATTGTCGGGACCTGATAGTCAGCTACATTTATCACATAAAAAAATCCGCTTGTAAAAATATTCAATACATCCGGAGAAATGTTGCAGAGAAAATATTTTTTATCCATTGGACTAACAGTGATGCACTTTGCTTTGGAGACCCGCGATATAGCGCGCCCATTTACCCCTTAACAAGTCTTTCTCGAGAAATTGTTAGAAAGTTAATAGCAACATAGGAAACTGTCACCATCGAAATGAATCATCACCTGTAATACCGAATTCGGAAATCCAAATCCCTGACAATACCTCCTATACATCACATGCAAACTCAATTTACAAGTCCTGATGGCCACTAATTCCTACAAAAAAACACCAGCACACAGGTGACTCGTTCCCTGTTCCGTTACCAGGAAAACAATGAAGAATCAGGAACGAGTCATCCCTCAATATAACATACAACACAGAATAAATAGGTCCAAAAAAGGGGTCCTTTGTTGAAGAGTCATCCTCGGGGATAAATGAAACTCTAAACAGTAAGTAGAACAGGTGATTATTAGGTTAAAATCCAATTGGGAAAGGTCCGACCAGCTCCTCTTGTATGTCAGGATACACAGTTGAATTGGTTGCGATGCAATCCAATTTGTGACTGGGGTCTTTGTATGTGTTTCTGTTTTGTTCAAGAGGTCTGCCTCCCCCTCTATTGTTTGTAAGAGGGTTTGGGTTAAATGTTCTTTAGTTTTAGATTTTGAGTGAACTACGGAAGGGGACTGTACTGTTTTAGTTTAGTATACTGTTTAAGATATCCGTGAAAATATTGTTAAACAACGATTTCTTATATCGTTACTTTAATATATTTGTCAAAAACAGACAAATATAATCATGAAAATATATAATAACAGGGAGAAAAATCTTTTTTTCTCAATTTCCACCGGCTATCGTATGTGTGCTGCAATCTTTTCCCCGCCATAACACTTTCAGCCAATTAGAATCAAGCTAGCAATTTGCTTGTTTTATTTTACATAATTACATCTACTGTTTCTTAAGGACGACCTTCCATGGCCTTAGAAAAATGACAGTTTCAAATATAAGTAAATCTATGTTTTCATTTCGAAATGAAATAACTCAGGCCAAAACAAGATTACTTTTCATTTGTTAAATGTAATGAGTTTCACAAAGGTAGTTGCCAAATGGAAATTTTGCAACAAGGACATATTCAAAAATGCGCACATAAGGTCAATTTCAACTCATTTTTGAAGCATGGGCATGATCAAAAATAAACAACGGGTGTTTCATTTTTGAATATATGCAAGGTTTCAGAAATAATTATATGCACGTTTTAAACTATAATAATATTTTCCATGTACTGAGCCATTTTGACTAAGCTACATCTACGAATTTGAGAAATTTTTACTTAGTTTTGAAAAGGTCGTTTTTGGAGGGATAGCTGCGAATAATACGTGGAATTCGGTTTTTGAATCAAAACATATCTCGAAAATACATTAAAATGAATAATATATATTTGAAAAGTCTTACTTCAAGACTCACATCCTCTAAAGTTTAACTCCGATACAATGTCCGGTCCGTTCATCGGCGACTTTTAATAATGGTAAATTCAATTGGATGAAATTGCTAAAAAGGGCCAGACTTATACCTTAGTTATTCTTTGAAGAATGTGACTTTTGCAACTGGATATTTCATTTTTATTGCCCATGATAGTTTTTATCTTTACACATTTTATGTGTCTAGGAGATAGGGCGAATACATTATTAGTTTTTAGTATTTCAATTTAAAACCTAATTTATTTGTTTAAAGAACGGCGAATTAAAAACACCTCTATCACATGTTGCCTATTTTAATGTTGAATGGATAAAATAGTAGTATTTTTTTAAACGATTTCAAAATCTGGCAAACTTTATTAACATTCGGATGGATTCATAAAATAAAGCCAACAATAGAACATGAAAACTGTATTGCTCATTCTATTTACCGATTCCCTAAAACCTTGAAAAACACAATTAATCTTCGTTGTTTTTTGCACTGTAAACATCACCTCGAGATAGCTCTCATGGTAAGGGAAACACTCAAGCAAAATAAAACTAATACCCTGTTCGAGGAATAAAGAAATCCAAAGATAAAGAGGGAATCCCAAGTAAGTAAATTAATTTATCATCCATGTCTGGAAGACAAAGACAAATGTAATTTGGATGCGTATCTTTAGCAAGTGTTTCCCCTTTGTCTGAATGTTACCTGAGGGGTATACATCAAAGAGACCGGCTTTCGTGGTGACAAATGCATGTGATAGATACACTTTTTTCTTCAATTTATTACTGCAGTTGATTTGTCTTTTAGTGTTTTGTTTGGAGCGTAAACTTAAAGGAAAACGGCACAGGATAATTAGTTAAGGATAATGACGTTCTTGGGTTTAAAAGGACATTAATCAGATATTGCATTGCTGAATTAGGAAAATGTGATTATTGTGAGATGCCTCTTATGTATCATGCTTGTACTAGAAGAAAATATTTGTTTATATTATTACAGACATTGATACAATTTTGAATAAACACTGATAAATTTATTAAGTCAAGTCTCTTTACAATTTTTGTCCTTTATAACTTCTCCTATAAATCATAGTTTTATGACATTTTAAGCAGTTTTGTTATTCGTGAATTACTTTTTAAAGAATAATTGAGATATGATCGTTGATTTCAATTAGAAATTATAAAGTAATAGGAACGTATGAATTTAATTTTAGAAGTAATTTTTTTTATAGGAAGCCGTTTCTTTATAGCAATAATAGGAAAAGAAGCCTTAATTGAGGACGGTGATTGGCGGTTTTATGGACAAAGCAGTTGTTCCTATTTTGTTAATGTCTGCTAATCAGCAACACTTAAAGTGTTTTAAAATCTAATATTAAAACAAGATTCCTTTCATAAACAGTATTTTAAAAAAAGAAAACTTAAAAAACGGGCTTAAAGACGGTATATGGTGGATTTTTCGGACAAGGAAGCTTCAGAATTTTTGAAATGGACGCTAATCAGCAATACTTAAAGCGTTTACTATACAAATTTATGACTGATTCTTTTCCGAAACAACATTTAAATAAAAAAAGCAAATCATATATTTTTTTATAAAGGTTAACTTGACTTATACAAAATAAAAACTAAATTAAAAATCTTATTGTTATCTTCTTCTCCTATTCGTTTCGGCGGCAAACTCATTCCATGTGATCTTTTTATAATCTCTCTAACTTTCCTTGTTTTCTTTTTGTTATCTCTAACCTGTGTTATTTCAGTTAACTCGCCTTATACCATCACATGACTGACCCAAGAGGTGACTTTAACCAAACAGCTTACATTTATTTCCTGCTGAATATTTTCACCTTCCCCTCCCGTGACCATGTGTAACCAGTATTTGACACACGTACCTGGTGAATCATCTTTATTTTGAGCGGAGGTTTTGTGGGGTTTTCGTGTTTTGTCTGGGTAGTTAGTTAGTCATTGTTTTGTGCGAAAGTGTAGTTGCAGTTAAATTTAGAAAATATGCTTAATGTATGACGATTATTTTAAATATAAAAAAATGAAGCATAATAAATTGTCATTCCCTCCATGTGTAACAAGTATTTATGTAGACGTACTAGTTATTATTATTACTTTTGCTAAGGACTCTTTTTTTAGAGCAATTTATTTTTATCACTCAGAGTCGGAAAAACTTGTGTTCAAATAGTACAACTGGAACCCAAATATAGTGTAAAAATAGCAACATTACAATAGAGCGTTGTTTCATTGTAAAAATTATGTTGATGACATGCGATTACACATTTGTTTTGTTTCAACGCAACTGACGATAGTTGGAGTTACTATATCCATGCGCGATTGAAAAAACACTGTAAACTATGTTGTTTTCTAAAATATGTATAGTAAACTTGTAACATTAATTTTACAGTACCGTAATATATATAATATATATATATTAGGCTTTAGTATAGCTATTTATCCGCAACATTAAATATTATTCATTATATTAACAATATTATCTTATAATACTGCGTACTACTGAACAACATTGGCCTTGTATAACTAATAAAAATTCACCCCCCCCCCCCAAAAAAAAAAAAAAAATAGTAAATTCTTTTGTTGTCCCGTTTTCTCTCAATTTGTATTTTTCATTTTAAATAGAAAAATCTGCAATTTGTTTTTTACTGTAATATGTTAGAAATAATTTGAGCCGTTAAAAACTTAATTAATTTCCAAAGTGTGTTTTTTTCAGTCAAAGAAATTTTGAAAATTAAGTGTGTTGAATACGCTATAAAAAAACATTAATCTATACTACTCTATTCTTTATCCGTTATGAAAACTCATTAAATAGTTTCTTTTTTTCCCTTACTAATTTCTAGTTTAACTATCTACTGACTTATAAAACGGACTAGAAAACTCTTTTCAACCTTCCACATGCAAAAGCCATCCGATATCCACTCCATTTCCCCAACACAATCCAATCCGGACGCTAATTGCTCAAACGACAACTCGTCAAACATTCCGGAAATTACCCAACACCCCCTTTTTGCACACGCGGTAACAGCTGCTCTGCAATCTGACTCCCAGAAAACCCATCCAAAAAAAATAACAATAATCACAGCAAAGGACAGCAAAAAAATAGAGTAAAAGTCCCTCCCCCTTAAACAATTTCAATGACATCAGTGGCCCAAGTGAGCAGAAAATAGTCTTTTTCACTACCCAGGAACCCGATTACAGGCCCCGCTTGGGAAATCAGGGAACCAGTTACCGCTATTAATTGAGGCAGGGCCGTGGGGCAGAGGGTAATAAAAGGATGTTGCAGTGTATCCCTTGTGGTTGAATTTATGAGGGGGCATCAGTCCCCAGGGGGAGGGGGTGGGGGCTTTTGCAACCCTCTTGAATCAATCGACACTTCATTTCCTGGAATATCGAACATAATCTTGATTTGAATACTCTCCAACCCCTCTAATCTTCTGACTGCTCTGACTTTTGAATGTATTTTGGATGTTGTATATGTGACATGCGCTGTCAGAAAATCAAATCTAGTCATTGAATTCTTAAATACATCGTATTTTTTTTAACCCAGATATACAAAACCTTGCGAATAAAACGAAGACGTGTTTTTGATTTTCAAAAATTATATGGAATCATACAATTACTTGGAAAATTGATTGTAAATAAAAACAGACGCTTACACTCTTAAAAAAAAGAGTGAAATTCACTCCTATAGGAGAAGTGCATTTTCGGCACCGGAAAGGGTGGAAATTAACTCAGACTGAGTTAAAATCGCTCGTTTTAAGAGTGTAGACGCAGATTGTTTTCTTTTATTCTTTTACCCACTCCGAAAAGAGTGAAATTCACTCCTATAGGAGAAGTGCATTTTCGGCACGGAAAGGAGTGGAAATTAACTCAGACTGAGCTAAACCGCTCTTTTTTTAAGAGTGTAATTGATTTTCAAAATTTATTTGGATGCAATTATTTTTCCTCTACTAGCCCTCGTGTGTTTATTGTTTTCTTTAAATTTTTTTTCTTTGAAAGTTGTGACGGTTACTGTCTTCTGATACGTGGAATCTGATAACAAACTCTTTTTACACCAATTACTAGTTAATTAAACATTTAGCAATCCAACTCATTCCAAGTATCAATGAAACAAAATGAAATGAATATTGAATTGCTATTTTTAAGTTTGATTAGGTTTGGATAGAAAACAAAAGACTGTGGAATGAAGCTGTTAAGAATGTGAAATTGAGTTTGGAAATGCACTAAGATAATGAAAAGACATAAGAAATATTTTGAATTAACCAACGACTCAAGTATGGATAAAGGATAATAGAAATTATTATTAATAACCAGGTGAGGCCATAGGTTGCTTTTGAAACTGTATAAAAATGTTAAGTTGTGTGCCCTTTTTTAATGCACAAGTCGTGAAAACAAATACAAATGACCAATGTTGTTTAACATTACGTATATTTAGTAATCGGCTTTAGAGGGGAAAAATATAGTGAAAATAAAAAATGTCAAAAATATGCCAAATAATCGCATTTTCAGTAAAATTAAGTTAAGTTCATTTATAAAATATTTAGACCCAATGGAATTGTTTATACTATTTTTTCTTAAATCAGCGCCTAAAATTACATAGGAATTATTCATCAGAGCTCAGTTTACGGAACCATCGCAGGAGGGTTATTAATTGTATAACTTATGTAAAATTTTTGCATCAAAGTAAAAATGAATTTGTGTGATACACAATAGATTTTTTTTAATTAATGCTTTATTACGGTTGATGCTATAACTTGTATTTATTTATCTCGTATAGAAATATTTTTCAAATTTATTCATTTCCAAAGTTGTTGTCTTACAAATTTTAACAAGACTCACATTGGTAGCTTTATACCATGGTAAGTTTAGAGCTTCTATTAGCGTGAAATGAATATTTTGTATCATTTAATGTTTGATATTAAGAAATATATTACGTAATTTTATTAAGTTAAAAAAAAACTTAAAAAACTGTACTTTTAAATACTATTGAAATAAAATCAATTTAATTGTGGAATCAATTCGGTTTTTTGTCAATGTTAGTATTAACGATGTATAATGAGTTTTATTTTCAGTAACAAATATTGATAGTAAAAATCTTATCCAGTAAATGTATTCAAAAAGATAGGTTTAACACTTGTTTTATGCTATAACAAAATAAAATTCAAAACTGTGTTCGTATTTTAGAGAGTGTTAAATATCTACTCCAATCCTAATCTTTAAACATTTGAGATTATTGGAATATCGTTTAAGTTGTCGTAATTAGCTTCCTTACAGAAACAAAGAGTAATTTTGCCTATCCATATAATTCATCGTTTTTATATCAATAAGCATATTCAACAAAGTGTTTACTATTATTATAGCAGCTGTACATATTTTGTCTAAAACTATTTAATAAATAACTTGTATCGTTATAAATTATTGCGTTATTTTTTTGGTAAAGAAACAATGCCGTTGTAACGGCACGTATGTTTTGAAAATTAACAATATTATTCTATTCACTATGCAACAATATATCACAAATCCCTACCGATCACAACTCTTCAGGTACTTGTGCAATAATTAAAAAAAACGCTTCTATTTTAATTGAATGTAATATTTACATGATAAATTTAAGAAATTGATTGTATAAACTAATTCAAATTGAACAAAATTAACGGGACACGGTACCACTTTTAAAAAAAAGTTTAATTTGGACATATTCACTATAAAATCGATGTTTTATTACTTATAATGATGACTACTTATAATGTTAATATATGACAAGAAAAATTGAAAAAAAATAATTTAATTTTTTAAGCTATTTAAAAAAAATTAAATTTTTTGAACTTTTTTAAAATGCTAAGGTTTTTTTTAAATACAAATATTTTAACCCAATTTTTTTCTCATGTACTTTAAACTGCTTTACATAAGAATTGGCATCCAAATTTGATTTATTACATTATACAAATTTGATTTTAAACATTTATTTCACATACAAAAAAAATTTTAAGTAACAGAAATTTTCAAATTTTATAATTTACTCATTTTCTATCAAATCATATTTGAGAAAAAGTTTAGAGAGTAAGGTTCGGTTTCTAAGTAAATTTATAAACACAATACTAATTAACTGATAACAAATTATATTTAATGTAAAAACTGTTTATTTTTAAATTAACCTTTAAGTTTTTTAAAGCTGATTTTTTAATATATGTAAAACAAGATACTGAGTCATACTGAATCTATGTAAAACAAGTTACTGTGTAGGTGATGCGTTTGCTACGTAAATTTACAATAAAATATTTGACTTTTTTCGAAAAATCATTTCAAATACAAAATGATGTGCAAACATATAAAATAATATTAACAGCTATATTAAAAATGTAACTAAAATGTAGACAAAAATTTTCTCTTTAAAGTATTGCAACTACATTGGGCTGAAAGGAAAAGATTACATGCAACCTGTTGCTTCTACATAATGAAGAAACATGTTCTTTATCTCTAAAATCAGCAAACATTTAATTTTGATAAACGTTACAGCTTAATTTATCGAGATAATTATTCAAATTTTATTTATTTCTTAACTCTTCAATTTAACAGCTCTGTTATAATGTGACGAAAACAGTACTCTTTTAGTCTTAATTGATACACTACTGCAGCTAAACATTTGGTTCAAGTTTACATTTTTATATGTGTATTCAATATATTTTGTTGTATACCTCAAAGTACTTTTTATATACCACATAAAAAGGCGCCAAGTAGAAAATATCCCTCATTAATATTGAAAGAGATTGCACAAAAGACAAATGGAGATCATTATTAATTATCATTAGTGAAATGTAGATAATTATGAAGGAAAATTCTATTTGTTTTATTTTTATCTAAATTTAAAGCAAAATGTTTGAATATGTAAATGTCTAGAGATTTTGAGAAAATGGTATGTTGTTAAACAAAAAAGGATAGAAAAGGATATCGTTATAGGGGATTTTAATAAGAATCCTTACAAATGAATCGGACAGTGTGCCAATCAACTGTAGTAAATGTTTTGGTTGTATAGTGAATTACTGAGTTTACAATAAACTATTTTACAGTTTGAATTAATTTTACATTCATTTAAACTAACGAAAAAATAAAGGAGAATTAGCTAGTTTTCCACGTTTTGATTGATTGTTTTGAATGCAAGCTAGTGTCCATAGAAGTGATGAATTAAATATAAAATAAAGCATTAAAAGTATGATTTAAGATCGACGGGGTAAGCGATTAAATATCTGTAACTTATAGGTTAGGTTTCAATTTCAACAGCAGAACATATAGTCATGAACACAAGTAGAACAAGTCATACTTTATACCGAAGATTTAAAAAAAAAAAAAACATTATTTTTATAACTGAACAGCGAGTTTATCAGCGTATGTTATCAATTTTATAGCAGCTAATGATTTGAAATAAATATTGAGTGGACTCATTGAGCGCTGTTGAAAGAATAGCTAAACAGAAAAACATTACTGGATCTTTTTACTGTTGAGTGTCACGAATACACTCTATTTAAAATTTTGGCACAAGGTTGCAACGCAAACTTTCTTGATGCCGCCACCATTTGGAACGTTGATTCACCACTTTAGCGGTGCATTAAAGTTGTTATTTTATCACTAAATTGGTAATTTCACGCTCTAAATAGTGGTGGCAGTTAGAAAATTCCAGGATTCCGGTGCAATCTTGCCCCAAAAGGTTTAACAGTGAATATGAATTTAAAAGTAACCTACCTGTTTTTGGCTGCCGCAGCTCTGTCTCTCTGCCGCCGGTTTTTGAACCAGTTTCCGACCTGAGTCGGCGTCAGACCCGTAGCCTGTGCCAGCTCCCTCTTCTTAGTCGGGTTCGGGTACGGATCTTGCAGATACCACTCTCTCAGCAAACTCCTGGTCCTCTCCTTGAAGCAATGGGTCTTCTGCTCACCGTCCCAGATGGTCCTGGGCAGAGGATACTTCTTCCTCACTCTGTACTTGTCAACTGGTCCTAGAGGCCTTCCTCGAAGTTTCTCAGCCTCCTGGTAGTGGGCCTCCAGCCACATGGCCTGGAGTTTAGAATGGGACACCTTGGTGAATCTGTGACTTTCCAGGATGCCATAGAGTTCTCTGAAGTTCCCTGTGTGGAAGGCCACTAAGGCTCGTGCTCTCAGCACGGATTCGTTCTTGTTGAGTTCTGCACAGTTAGGGTGGGCGACTGGTAATGACCATAGGAACCTGCCGAGTCGCTCGATGTCTCCTGACTCTTCGAGGGTCTCGCAGACAGCGGCCACTTGGCTGATGGAGAAGTTGAGGGTTGGCAGGAAGACCATCGGGTTGTACCCGGGGATGGGAGTTGGCTGACTCAGTCCCAGAGCCATCTGGCTGCGGTGTTTCATGGGAGATGGGATGAGGTCGGGAGTGAGCCAAATGACATTGGTCAAAGTTCTTGGTGACGATTTTATGGTTTTAATGCAATTTTGTCAAATATCTAATAACAGTTTATTATAAGGTCAAAGTTCTGTCGTTAATAGTCAATTCAACTGCATTACAGAATCATTCGTCAAGAAAGAAAAGGTTCGTAGGTGATGACTGGATCAATTATATATTCTGAAGATAATGTCATTTCTTTTGTTCACTTGATTGTAGCATAAAAGAGCGTCAAAGTCACTTCAATAAACTTGTTCGTAAAATATTTTAAATATTGTCGCGCTTATCTCGTTTGAATGTCATCAAGTTTTAAACTGTACTTTTCAAGTAAGCCTTAAGATAGAAGTTTAGATTATTTCACAAAGTCATAAAGAACCGTCATTTCAATAAAAAAATTAATTTACCAACTACTAAACATTTTACACACTGTAATTAAATAATATCACATTAAATCCTCAAAAACATTCAAAACACAACAAAATAACTCATCAGCAAAAAAATATCATCAACCTCTCATAACCCAAACAAAAAATCCGAACGCAACAGCAGAGCTATCAAACCACAAGACTATCTTACCCGATCGGAAACCGCCGAATGCGTCCAACGAACAACAGTCACTGAGAAGTCTAGTGATCCCTCATAGCTTTCCAAAGTGTGCTTCAGCACTATTAACGCCGTCAAGAGGGGATGGGGGAGGAGCCAAAGAGTCGTATCGATGGCCGAGCGCGTAACGTGATCTCATTTGCTGGCATCGGATGCACGGAGCGATGCGATTGGTCCGAAGAGCACGCCAATCAATGTCTCCATGCCAATCACGGAGTTATGGAGAAGGGATTGAGTTTTTCGTCGGAGAGTTTGGGAGTTTTTGAATTGTTGAGTTTTCGCGCCGGGAATAAAGTTCGTACAGTGGTGGTGGTTTGTGTGAGTGAATGTCGTGTAATATTTTCTTTTTCAGAGGATTAATTTTTATATTACCGGTTCTTTTACATTTACTGAAGATAGTATATTTCGTAATGTAGTAATATAAAGCAATTAAAATATTATTCTTTTTAAACAATGAAATTCATAAAGGTTAAAAAAAGTTTGAAAGTAAACTTTAACAGTAATGCCGTTTTTCTCATAGATTTTCGCATTTTTCATTTTAATTTAAAAATGTATTTTTATTATTTATTTTTGAAAACTTACTTTAATTTATAAATTATTAATATATTTTTAAGCTATCTTTCATCTTAATAAAGATTTCTTTTATCTTTATAATTAATCTTTTTATATTTTTATTTACTGTTTATGAATTATTTTACAGTTTGGTATTAAAAGAAATGGTATATTTATAGTAATGCAGAAATATACTTAGTTTATTTTAATTAGATTTTAACTGAATTTTATTAGTTACAAATATTTAAAAGTTAAATATTTAAAAATTCCAGAATTAAAGATTACTTAGAAGAAATATAGATGCAGAAAACAATTTAATAAGAAATTTAAAATAATTCAAATTAACTTTGTTTCCTCGAATGTTATATTATATTATTTAATGTACATATTACCATGAATTTTCTTTCGTATTTTAAGTGTTTATTTATATCTAATAAGTTAAGATTCATAACAAATAATAATGTTACATTTATTTCAGATGTGAAACAGATAATCAATTGCAATTACTCTGATACGACGTAGTTTTAACTTAAATAAACTAAGATATGATTGGAATTTGCTCCTTTCTAAATACTTTTTTTTCCAACGGGGCTGCTTTTGGAGGCTAAGCCTTTCCAGACTCAGCATATTCCCCAGAACTGAGAGCCATTTTTTAGCCTACTTTTCTTTTTTTTTTTAAATCGAAAGAATTTTTTTAAAAATGAAAAAGTAGGTATTGACATGCGGTCGATGTCCGTCTGTCCGTCCGTCCCTCCGTCCGTACCCTCCTTTCAAAATCGGTTCTATCATTAGGATCTTAAAAATTCTTTTTTTGTTACAAAGCTATGACCTCAGAGACCCAACTTTCATACTTTTTGTCCGCCTGTCTGTACATCCGGACGGCATAAATCTACTATCTGTCGGCGAATTTCTCATTGAATTAGCATTGAAATTCAATTTTGAGTCATTTAAATCACTGTTGTCAAATCAACAATGACATGAGAAACTTTATTTAAAAATATTTGAAGCAAAACAATTTTTTCATGAATCATTTTGGAATTACGTCACAAAATGTAGCACAATGTGATTCTTTGATTGTTCATTAATCGGCATGGCATTTTTTTTTTGCATATAATTCTGCTTAGTTTTAATTTACATTTATTTTTTTAATGCAGTTTGAAGTAGTTCCATTATTTTTGTTATTAATAAATATTTAATTATTCTTCGAACTACAAATAAATCGAGCAGAAGATAAATAATATTAAATTATTTGTGAAAGAATATTGGATGCTGTGTTTAGCGATTTTTTTTCTAATAATGTGTAAATCTAGTGTAGAAACGATTGTTGATGATATTTACTGTTATGAACCTAGTTGTTTCCCGATTAGAATTTCACAGGGATTGGAGTAACGCGTTACTTGTAACGCCGTTACTTGTAACAGTTACTTTTTTAGGTAACGTCGGGTAACGCCGTTACATTTTTCAGAAAGTAACTGTAACTGTAACTTAGTTACTTTTAGCGGTAACGAAGTAACGAAAAATTGCGTTACTTTTCCGTTACTTTCCGAAGGCTGTCTGATGCTTATTTATAAATTCCACTCCTAAGAGAGAAGGGAACATTTCGCATTCCGAAATCTGAGCTTTTCTTGGGAGGAAAAAGCAAATTAGCATTGTCCACTTTGGCTGCTAACGGCAGCCAGAGTTGTGAAATTGTTTCGTTAATAATGATTTTCTTTGAAAAATGGTAAGAGGATTGGCGTGTTAACATTTCAGCGAATTTATTTCCACTAACGCTAAATAATTTCAAAATTAAGTAACTGTGAATCGTTACTTTTCGTACTAAGTAACTGTAACGTGTTACTTTGCATATTAAGTAACTGTAACGGTAACAGAGTTACTTTTTTTATTAAGTAACTGTAACTGTAACAGAGTTACTTTTTAAAGTAACTTTCCAATCCTGGAATTTCAGTAAGTATTTAAGTAACAGGAAAGTAGGCTATTTTTATTTCTTTAAGAACTTCTTGTTCTTACTGAAAACTTATGTTTATCAATTTATATCTATTTTTTTGTCAATGTGACCAATATGTCCACCTTATGAGGGCATAAGAGGTATTTCCAATTATTAGCTTTCACGCTACGTGTATAACATAAAAAATGGACGCTTTTAAAAAAGCTCTGTAAATTCAGCTGTCTGTCAGTCACCCACTTTTATAGCGCAAACAACAAATGCTACAGACAAGTGTGATACGGCAAAAAATTCAGCTCATCAAAATTAGTAGTTGTTGAAAATCTCCGAAAAAAATTCTAATTTAAAGAACTTCCATTGTTTAAATAAAAGCAAAATTTAATACTCATTTAAAAAGCATAAGAAGGCCATTTTGCAATTCATTTAAATTTCCTTTGCCACTCAATTATCATGCGAAAAACTTTATTTACTTTAAATGAATATTAAAGGGAAATAATATTTGCAAATCTTTCAAAAAATGATTTTTTACTCTTTAGTAGAGTCAAAACAAAACTAATAAAGATTGATTTGAAACAAAATTAAAAATTTAAAACAGTGTTCCATACTGTAAAAGCCTAACGGAACGAACATAACACATTCGCAATTTGCCGTTTATTATTTCATTCGTTATTTTTTCATTTATTAAACTAAGTTAAAGAAATTTCATAGGTAATGTTTAGCTGGCGTATTATTTGTATATTTACTATAGTTAAACTCATAGTTTCCTTGCACAGAATACACGACCATGGGCGGAGCTATAAAACGCGCGGAGCAATCAGGTAAAGAGAAAGTTTCATCCGTTTTATTTTGTCTTTATCTGATTGCTCCGTGCGTTTTATAGCTCCGCCCATGGTCATGGCTTCTGGGCAAGGAAACTATGAGTTTAACCATAGCTCATTCCTCTTCTATCACAAGAATGGATCTTTCTACCCTTCAAGTTCCCCAGCAGGCCTCATCAACTAATAATAGGTGTACCATGAAAGCGACGACGTGTCGAAATTAGGAAACACATTCCCTCAACTCCAGAGATTGACACAAAGAGGGTTTGTCCAACAACCACCCCATTCTCCCCACTCTATTAGAAACTTTTCTTGGGATTCCAAAGTACCCCTTTCCATTCCAGAGAAAGCAGGAAAAGAACTTTAAAATGGAACAAAAAAAGAAGATCGAAACATGGAAAGCTCTTTCCTGGAAAGGGATCCGTTTCTTCAGCAGCAAATATAGATGTCTTTATTTGGAGTATTTCTGGAAGGGGTGATTTGTCAAGGGTTGATGGATTGAGAAAGGGTTGTGTTCCTTAGGGGATTATTAGTAATTTGTTTAGGGGGGTCGGATAAGGAGCTTATGTGAAAGGGATATTTTAAGTTGTGTTTAAATCTGGCCCTCTGATCGCTTAAAAGGTTTTCGTTTTGTTTAGATGCAGAATATAGGTAGAGGGATGGGAGTAATGAATAAGAGGCATTGGGGGTGGAATATTTAAATGTTTGCGCTAGAGAGATAAAAAGTTTGATGAATAAATAAACTGTTAAGAGCAATTTTAAGAGCAATAGCTTCTAAAGTATATATTTTATTAAGCCTTTTTTTTTATTAAAACTTTATGTTTTAAAAGCTAGGGCTTTTAAAGCATAAAGTTTTAATAAAAATGTTTCTTGTTTGTTATGATATAGTTGAAGAGCTTAGTGGAAGAACGTGCTATCTGACAAAAAGGTGAAAACGAGTAAATGACCAAGTTTTATAGTTTGTACTTACATCAGTTAAAATAGGGCTTGCAAACGGTAAAAAAATATCCTTAAAATAAAAATTATTAATAATAGAAAGCTGGTTATTTTTGAAGGAGGGAATAACTTAACTTATAACTAGTTTCATTGACGCAAAAGTCAAAATTTTTTCAAAAATGTCACATAGCACGTTCGTCCACTAAGCTCTTAAATTTACCGGCATGTTTTAAAATAAAAATATAAGGTGCTTGATTTTCTGTTATTTTATAACCCGATCCTTATAATCGCCAAATAAGGAAAAGCCAACCTATAATAATCTTTACTAACAAAAAATAACAAAAAAACATACAAAACAAACCCTACAGTCACTGCGTCAATAACCTAATCTAAAAGCCTGTCCCCGCGAAACAAACATGAAAACAATAAGCACCGACCACTGACCTCGTCCATTGATGAAGACACCAAAACTAAAGGTGCTAAGATGTCATTGATGATGTCTACAAGTCTTATTCTGGTGCCGGGATGTCACACATGATGTCAACAAGTCCTTATTCTGCGACTCATCGGTTAATTGCGTGACTGATCAACGGGACCCTTCTTTTAGGTCTTCCAAGGACCCCTGTTGTGAAGTAGGATGTAGATGGAGTTGGGGAATAGTGGCACAAGTCTGATTTGTGTCGAATGTAGAAGGTAAAAAAATCTGTAAAATTACAGCACATTGTGATGGGGTTATTTACATCACAGAATTGTAATGTTTGTTTCACAGCATATTAATATTTTCTTGCCGTACAAAGTCACGTGAACAACTCCAATAGATTTTAAACGGAGAATATGGGTGGAACCAATCACTGTCAGTGAAGCAAACGTTTTCGCCTTTACCACACAATAAATTTTACATCATATGTAAATCCACATCACGGGCACTTTTACCATCAAACAATGATGGTAAATTCGAGGAATATTTTTACAGTGTAAGCCTGCATTTATGTAACTCTCCATAGTCGCGTCATTTATGAATTAAGGTTTTGCGGGAATATCTCTCAGTGAAAATCGTATGAATCTTTCAAAAGATATTTCACACACACACAATTGGCTTCATTAGTTTTAAATCTAGAACCTATCCATCTGTTTATCTCTAAAACAAATAATTATCAAGGAATGCCAATGATAATTTGGTCAAACGTTAAAAGAAAACTGTCAAATACATATGGATAAAATCATTTGAATATTCGGTATTAGGTCCTTTTTTAAGGACTTTGAATGTTAAGTAATGTTTACATTTTAAATTTGTAACACAAACAATATTGAAAGAATTATTTAATAACTTTTTTTATTGAATATTCAAATAAAATTTTAAAGAAAAAAACTGTATGAAGTCATGAAATAGTCAAGGCTTTCTGATTTGGAAATGCATGTTCTTTTAAAACTTGCCATGAACTTTTAATCTAAACTTCACAATGGCCTGAAAACAACAAAAACTCAACTTACACCACTCCGACCTTAGCTGCAGGAATTCAACTTTTAGCACCATTTATAATTGACTTTAGGACGACTTGCTTCACTTTTACATTTCCGTGAGTAAGGTATGACCTCGCCCTTCGTGATAGAAAAGTGTGACACTCGATCTAAATCTCCATTGAGTACTTCATTTTGAGTGACGGAAGATGGGTCAAGATAGCGTGAGGACGGACAACGTATGTTGCTGTTGTTGTTCAAGGTGGTGAACTTCGTGGAAATAGTATTGGAATTATTGGTTTAGAAATACGTTGTAACTATTTTTGGTTTTAGTACATATAAAAATGTACGTGAACGTGTAAATTTCATTTAGCAATATTTAGTTTAATGTCATTGAGTTAAAACGCAAGTGTCTGGAAGCAAAATAGAAAAATGTTAAGAGCACAAGAAAGTATCTCCAATACTTTGTCAGTTTTAGCTGAAAAGGTAATTTAAAAATTAAGTTTCCTAGCCTAAAGTGCATCTCTGTTTTAGAAAATACATATATCATCTGCAAAAAATAGTTTAACCTCTTCGCAGATTTTATGCGATAGCCTTCAAATGCTAATAAAGATTTCGAAATCACCTACAAAATACTTCTTTTTAGCCTACTTTCTTTTTTTTTTAATTTGAAAGAATAACAAAAAATAAAAAAAAGTAGGTATTGACATGTCGATGTCCGTCTGTCTGTCTGTCCGTACCGCCCTTCCAAAATCAATTCTATCAATCGGATCTTAAAAATTCTTTTTTTGTTAGAAAGCTATGACCTCAGAGACCCAACTTTCATACTTTTTGTCCGCCTGTCTTTACGTCCGGACGGACATAAATCTACTATCTGTCGGTGAATTTCCCATTGAATTAGCATTGAAATCCAATTTTGAGTCATTTAAATCACTGTTGCCAAATCAACAATGGCATGAGAAACTTTATTTAAAAATATTTGAAGCAAAATAATTTTTTCATGAATCATTTTGGAATGACGTCATAAAATGTAGCACAATGTGATTCTTTGATTGTTCAATAATTGTTTACCAAGAAAGCGGCAAGGCATATTTTTTGCATACAATTCTGCTTAGTTTTAATTTACATTTATTTTTTTAATGCAGTGTTTGGAGTAGTTTCATTAATTTTGTTATTAATAATATTTAACTATTCTTCGAACTACAAATAAATCGAGCAGACGATAAATAACATTAAGCTAATTTGTGAAAGAATATTAAGGAAAATAGTTGATTTTGGCTGTTAGAAGTTTAAATTATAGCTGGATGCTGTGTTTAGCTATTTTTTTTCTAATGTGCATAAATCTAGTGTAGAAACGATTGTTGATGATATTTAATGTTAGGAACCTAGTTGTTTCCCGATACGAATTTCAGTAAGTATTTAAGTAACAGGAAAGTAGGCTATTTTAATTCTTTATGAACTTCTTGTTATAAAAGTAATTTATAAACATTCAAATTAAAATCAAACATTAAATAAAAGTTCTACTTTGTTCAGTAATTGTTGTTATACTGTCGTTAAAGCAGTTTTTGTAATTTTTTTCAGCGTTGTGTAAGTTTTGATGTTTCTATTTAAAACTTAATTAAACTTACTGTTTTATAGTTACGTAAAAATGTAGTTAATTTCTCTACTTATTTATGATTTAAAAAAAATTAACTTTAACCTCTTCACGCCATAATACCGTTAAAGTCAAAACATGGTGATGGGAAAGGTTTTCTAAAATTTAACAAGGAACATATACCAACAATTCCTCGTGCCACAACCAAAAAAATGCCACAACCTTTGTAAACCAAGCTTAACATCCCTAAAATGTACTTTTTTAATATACTATCAAGCAATATAACCATATTTAATGTTTTAAATGTAAAAAAAGAGATATTAAGCATTTCAATGCCGTCTTCTAAAATTATTTTTTGATTGAAATGCATTGTTAGGTTTACTAGGTGTTTCGAAGTAAATTGTGATAAGATAAGTTGTTTAGGGTCTGACTGCTTTTAGACCTCTTTCATTATTCCAAAATGTAAACATTGTGACAAGAAAACTTTGTTTTAGAAATGACCTCTTATCAGATCTATTTGTTAAATCCAATTTTGTCTCGTGGTGATAAAATTAATCAATCACAAACCAAGGACACGATAATATTTTACAATTTTCAAAATTTCTGGTTTACATTTAAAACCTGTGACTTTTACGCAATGGTTAAAAGAAAAACGATAGTTATTAGATAAACTCATTTTTAATCAGATTTTCTTAGATTATTTTGAGGTCAAAAGTCGTTTTAAGAATACATTGTACATTTGGAAATAATTGTATTTTAAAAAAAAATTCTTTGTAATAGCCATTAATTAAAGAAATACACTTCTTGATTTTTTGTGGGGATAACTAAACATTTACAGAAGTTTCAAAGGAAATATTCAAAATTATATATACTATTAAAGCATTTAACAACAGAAAATATCAATTTGAAATACATAATACTCAAATTTCTTACGATTCTTAATAACCACATGACATGTTAAACAAGTTTCAACATTAATATTAGTCTGACTATTAAATAAATGTAAGTTATTACTTAAAAGTTGGCCCAAATTTAAAATTCCGATAAGTCTTTGTCAAATTGTATACGAGAGTATGGCACTAATAAAATAAGCCAATAAAAATATAAATATATTCCTTTTTTGTATAAAGTCTTAGTTCCTTCTAAAAGTATGTATTTTAAACCTTTCGACCCTGATAGGCACATGTGTTTTGAGCTAATGTAAAAGTCACATCGAAAACTGAAAGATTCTGATGAAAAAATAATCCACTTACTAGTCACTCAATCAACTATCATTAGCGTTTTATTGGGACCCTCTGAGGGACAAAAAAACCCTTATAAACCAGTCACTTGAATGTCAGGTTTTCCAGCAACACACATTTAAAAAAAATAACTAAATTTTAAAATATAAAATTTGGACTCATTTGGAGTCATTTATGACTCGTCCAAACTTTATTATGCTATAGGAATAAAGTTTTATAAAAAAATATTTAATAATAAATAAATTTTCAGTTGTTGCAATTCATTAAATTTGTTTATCCCTCAGAGGGAAACATTTGGTTAGTGATTACAAGATTGACTTATATGCTAATCAAAGGAAAACTTTCTTGCCTGACGCCATGTGTTTTCCACAACTGTGAAACGCTTGCCTAAAGGATTTAAACGAAACCGATATACTTGATCAACAGAACAATGCAAATAGCACAATTTAACATCTCATTTACTGTAACGTTCCCACGACCTTTTATCAAACACGGACATAAATTGAACTGATAAAAAAAAAAGCCGAGACGCTGAACCACACAAAATAAGACTTTCCAAGTAATTTGATAAGAAGGCGAAATAAAAATAACGCGTATCCAATCCTAAGTAAAGAGCGGGGACGAACCCAAACTCGACTCAATAAAAAATATATAAATAAAACAAAATTAAGCACACACTCTTCGCAAGAAAATACTCTACTCATTGACACTTAGTTTTCAGTAAAAAAAAAGTAAATTAAATACGTATCTTTGAAGAAAAAGGCTCGATGTTCCATGTTATATCATGGGACTCCGGTCTTTTTGATGCAAAAATAGTTGCAGGAAAGGTGTTCGCAACATAGAGTTAAGAAGAAGATGGAGATGCTTGGCACGAAAAAAAGTGAAGCCATCAGAAAGTCGCCAAGCAATCCTGGCAAGCCCAAACAAAACGCTCACTCGATGTTGTTACATACACTCTTAAAACAAAAGAGTGAAATCCACTCCTATACGGAAAGTGCTCATGATTGTCGAGCACTTACAACGAAAAGTGATCTCTTAGGAAGTGCATTTGGCACGAAAGAGTGGAATAACTCAGACTGAGTTAAACCCGCTCGTTTGTTTTAAGAGAGTACTAAAATGCATCATTTTAATCCTTAAAAAGCGTTAATTAAAAATCAAAAAATGACTGAGCAGCTGAAGGCTGTAACACGAGATCTGAATTTACACAAGGTTATAGTAAATTATTTCACAGATGATAAGAAAAATGCGTTGTAATTATAGTTTTTATTCGAGAGCCAGAAATCGCCAAGTCAATGCAATAAGCTTATACAAACTCCATTGTAGAATAGCACCAAATAGCTTGCCGAGATCGTTTGTTCAGGCTTACTGCAAAGCGATCGATCGCTTCACTTGGCACACTGGTTTTTGTATTAGTATTTGCCCGGCATCATTTCTATCTTCTTCTGAACTCTTTGGTTCGCAACTATGGTGCCAGCCATGATCCTCTAGTGGTGTTTGTAAAAGTGGCACCAAGTGATGCGAAGTGTCGGCCCGAGAACTCTCAAGCGCCACTCTTTTGATCCAGCTCTTTTTATTCAGTGCCCTTTTGAATAGAGGTGGCGATATAATAGATTGTAATATATATGGGACCCTTTTTTTCTCCAGCGCCTGTATTTACACAGGAGGTTTTTGAGGGACATTTTTATTCTCTATTTCGGTTGTTGTATTTTTTTTTCTATGGCACCCATTCAGCTGTGTGGATCGGTATCCTTGTTATTTGAGACTGCCTGAGCGAGGGGTGCTGTGGAGGGATCTACAATATAGTATAGCTATACTGTAATTACGGCGGTGTCCCTTTGGAAAATATAAATAGATAAATGATGGTATAGAGTAGAGCAGATTTTTTCCCGCGTATGAATGCTGAAAAGGAATTATTTTCTTCGTGCTTATAAAATCGGTTTTATTAAGTATAAGGATTATTTTTCTGCATAACAACCGTTAAAAATGACAAAGGATAAAAAAAAAAGTTTTGATTTCACTACATTCCTCATTTTGAGTTTATAAACTTTTACTGTGTGGAAAGTAGTAAGCTTTTGGCCGACATTAAAAATATATTGGTAGCAGTTCATCGATAGAAAACATAGTTTATTTTCCTTGTAAAAATGTGATATTTGATGTGAGCTGAAATACGATATTCCATTACAAATTCTATTCGAAAAATCGTGACACTGTACAAAACTGTTACATTTTGATTACTTTCTAAGTTCGAACAATTTTATACTGTCAAAAATGTACTACAAAATTCAGCAATAATTCATGAAGTTATGTATAACAGGATAAATATTTATTGATAATAAAAAAGATTTCTACGTTTCCGACAAAGTCACGTAGCTCAAAAATGCATCATAAAATTCAGCATTAGTTCATGAAGTCTAGTATTTGAGGCTGAATTCTTACTGCTATAGAAAAGTTTACTTCCATTTTTACGTTTTCGACAAAGACACTTAGCTTATTTCAATACCTTCCAGATACAAAAGAAGATCCCAACAAATACATAAAGGCCTCATCTCCGCCATACACACTGTCGATCCCCAGCAACACAAGCGATTATCCGTCAGCTACAAGACGTAATTATCCGATTATTTTGTACTCGCTATAAAAAATGTACTGTAAAATTCAACATTAAATTAAGTCTAATATGAGAGGATGAATTTTCACTGTCCCCCCAAAAAAAAGTCGCAATTTCCACGTTTACGACAAAGTCACTTAGTTTATTTCAATACCCGATGTACCTTCCTGATACAAAAGAAGATCTTAACAAATACATAAAGACCTCATCCACACTGTCGATCCCCAGCAACACACGCGATTATCCGTCAGCTACAAGACGTAATTATCCGACCAGAGAACCCGACAGATGCCCTGACGAGTGTGACACGAAAGGTTGCCTATTGTGCACTGGCTTATCTGCTGAGCATTAGGACGGATGAAAAGGGGGATTATCACCCCTTGTGGTATTCATTACATGCGGTCTGTCGCCCATTGCCCACAAGCGAGGCATCAGCAACATGGAAGGCTAGAAGAAGATGGAGAGGCTTGGCGAGACAAATGAAATGAAGTTACCGGAAGAATTGATGTGATAGTTCTAAATAAATGGCACTAAGCACTCTCAATGAGGTTTCTATACACATCACCAAAATAATTACAAAGAGCAAGTTATTTAATACCAGGAGAAGAGGAAGACCCCAAATGAGACTTGGATTAACAATATAGAATTATAAGACTTAGCCTAAATGAAGATTAAAAACTGGAAAGGTTTGGCTTTGAAGCGGGACAGGTGGAGAGCTGTTGTGGTGGAGGCTGAGGCCTGCATAAGGCTGTAATGCCAACTAAGAAGAAGATACAGAACGTATTATTTTATTCTATGAGAATCTGTGATTCAAATTCAAAAACTGATAACAGTTGTATCTTGTAGTATAAGATCTGAATTAATAAAAAGTCTAATAACTAATAAAATCTAATACAGTTCGTAGCAGTTCGCCAGGCACGCACACGTGACATCAAATAACATCCACACCAGATGGCGCTGATTTACCACTGCTTTACTACAAGTCATCTAAAGATTACAACAAAAATATTGTACATTATAAGCAGAAAAATTTTGTCTTCATTTTGAGATACTTTTTAGAGGACACAGGTAGTCTTTAGCAACACTACACGCTGCGTTATCCATAAGAAACCTTTGAATGGTTGTATTCGATTCCACGTAGCGCCAAATATTTAGCCAAGTGTTTGTTTGGGTGTATCATGGAAACGATCATATGGGTTCACTTGGTAAATCGAGTTTGGTATCGAGTTTGACCCGGCAGCATCTCGATATTATTCTATCCTTCATAATAGTCAACCAACATCGCGAGCCTGGCTCTTAACGGTCATTGGATTACAATAGGCCAAAGATCCCTGATATCCTCCGTGACTGTGAAAGGACGGAGATGAGAGGTCCTTTGTGTTTGTGGTGTGGATAAAGTAAACTCGAGGGATCAGGCTCGGCAAAATAGAGAGTTTCTCTAAATGGTAGCTTTAAAATTTTTCGTGGAACGGAAAACTTGTGATGGAAGCAGGGCACTATTTAGAAATGGCAGTAGTGTAGGTACATCATTACTAAGGGAGTACTGATTTCGTGTATGGAAATGGTATTTTTGATAAAAGAATCAGCATTTTTTGGTAGGTTATGCCATATTGGAAAAATACAATGTAAGTTTTGTTTTAAACTACAGGCATTGTTTGCCTATAGCTGAAAAACTCACATTTTCCTAATTAAGATATAGGGTCTGGTCCCTTCATAGGGCGATTTCGTTTAATTGATTTTTTACAATTATCAAAAGTCCCCAATGTACGTATCAAACCATATATCTTAGTTATACTTTAGAAAATGTGAGATTTGCAGATGGACCCTTCATCTGTCAATGATTTCACTATAACTAAATTCGTTGGTCTTTGATTAAAGGTCTATTAATAATTCCAGTGGACATTGTCTGCTTCTCCATTAAGGTACATATTAATTCCCTTAATCTTAACTTTAGTGAAGTAAATAACTTAAAATGTGCCAAAATTATCTTGCGAATATTTGGATATTCTGTGTTCGGTCATATACTTGCCAGTTCGAACTGGTTTCCCATCTACCAAAAAGCGCACTTTTCATCTTATTATTTTTTAAACATTTGCCATCTGCTCCACCGATCTTCCTTTATTATACAGCAACTCTTAAACCTTTAAAGAAAAACCATTCTCTCTATACCTATCATGTTAAGTACACTGTGCGATCACGTTACCCATACTCAAATATACCCATACCCAACCTCCGCCCAGCGTGCTGTATACGGAGGAATAAAGAATACAGCCGGAATCTAGCCACAGGGGGCCGTATATTATATCCTCCCAACACGTATCCTGCTGTTAACTATGGATCAAAACGGTCAACGGATCCAGTTGCGTTCCCATCCCAGAATGTCATAGACTATACCTCTCCCCCATTATGCCTTGATGAAAAGACTATTTTTTGAATATCAGCACGCATGTGCCGTTCGATCAGTTTTTATACACAACCCGTGGTACTTCAGACCACGGTTGACTTGGTCTTAAGTCCTTCTATTATTTTTTTTTATTAATATTGCAGATATCTTTAAATATGCATGAGTTGTACGTGGGCAAGATGTGGATATTTCGTATGCATGTATTCCGGTAACTGTTGCTGAAATGCTGTCATGTGAATTGGGGATTATAGTTTTGAATTCCTAGTGAAGTCGCGAAAATAATGATGTCTTAAATCAGTTTATGGTCCGTTGAATTGGCATCAATTACTTTTCGTTATATTAAAATTTAATCATGATACAGCTATTTTCACTCTAATTTCAAAGTTTTATTCAAATTCAATTAATTTTTTACTACAAAGCTTCTAAAGATTTTTTTTTTTAAATTTTGCAGTTTAAGCTTGTTTAGTTTTTGGATAACAACTAATAAATGAGTTCTAAAATGATATGCTTTTGCTTGGAATCTACAAAATGCTTTTTATCATATAATCTGTTTCAACTACACTTAATACAAATTCCTTAAAAATAACAGAGTACGTTGCGGTTATTTTTTACATCACAGTGTTGTAACGCTTGTTTTACAGCAAATTGATGTTTTCACGTCGTACAGAGACACGTGAACAACTTACTCCAATAGCTTTCGTAAGAAAAATCGGGTGCATCTAATCACTGCCAATAAATCAAACGTTTTTTCCGATACCATACAATAAATTTTACATCATAAGTAAATTCACATGGCAGCACTTCTACATCATACTGTGATGGTAAATTTGAGGGATTTTTTTACTGTGCAGTTTACACTCTTTTCTAGACATTTTCTTTGTAGAATATTATTTCTAAGCAGAAGTTTCTGAAAAAAATCCAGTAGGTATATTTTATTTTCTATCAATTTTTAGAAGAATTTTCCAAAAGAATAAATTTGAAATAAAACAGAGTTATAAAGAAAAAAATAAGAACAATCACTTATATTCTTATACAAGTAGAAACTATTCTTTAAAACACCGTTAAAGTCTAATTTTTCTGCTACGAAACAAATTCTACTTTTAACTACTTTGATAAAAAAAAACTAATTTTGGAGTAATTAATAAATTCTAGCCAAACCTCTTACTTTGAATGAGTAAAAAAAAGCACAAAACAACTACTGAAAAATTAGAAAATTAAATAGGCGCCATTGGCCCCCTTAAAATAATTGAAAGTGAAAAGCAAGCTTCTTTTCTTGTTTACTAATCAACTCGAAAGAAGGTGGTTTCGCCAAGAGTGATCTAAAAAACCGAGGTGATTATCTTTTCAACTCAATAAAGATCCAAGCCGAGAAAAAAGATATTTTTAATGACAATAGTAATGGAGTTTTGTGGCTCGAAAAAAATACTTAAACTAAAAAGCACTACAATTGTTAATTGGAATTTGGGGTTCAATGCATATTTATTATCCCACCCTATTCATTAGATCCGCCTTATTTGGATGCAATTGTTATTTCTTGAATTTTTATTTATAGGTTCCACTGAGTGCTTATTACACATACTGGGTTGGCATAAACAAAGATGAAAATTTTTACTCCTTATTAAAGATCGTATTTTTTCTTGGTTTTCCTTAATAAGTTAATGAAATTTCTGAGTGTGGTGTTAGCAATTATGGCGATGAGGAAATTCGCTGAATAATTTGTCACTTCTTAGAAGAAATGGAGCAAACAATGGAAAAACGAAAATCAATTTGTTTCGAGTGCTTTTTATTTGAAGAAACAATCGGGCGGTTTGAATTATTTGCATTTGGGCTTTTGAGAGATAATAAAAATGGCGAATATTTCTCGAGGTAATTGTCCTCAGGTCTTTGTTTGTTGAGTAATTCGCAAAAATAATTTCAAAACTAAACCTCTCGAGGGGTAATTTAAAAACGATTTTAAAGATGTTGTGAAGTGTGCTTAATCCATTTGTCTTTAATTAATTTGTTTAATTTCGTTTATTAAGTAATTGAATAAATATAATAAGTCTTTTTGAAAACTGTTTTAAAAAATTTAACTCTTTTCTGTCGTTGAAAAGAAGCTGGAATGTGGCGAATTTTCTTTTGTTTCCGTTATTCTTTGAAGAAAACTTTAAAAAAAATTCAATTATAAAGAACTTTATAACGCTTTGAATATTTTTAAAAGTAATAATTTGACAACTGAAGAAGAATAAAAATGAAGAAACTGTAGTATGAGTTATCTTTTTGTGAAATTGATTTTTTTATTAAATTTTAAGGTGCCATTTAAAAGTGTTGTCAAAAAGTTTACAAAATAATTCTTCAAAAGTAAAGCTTCAATATATAAAATCTTAATAAAAGAAGTGCATGAAAATTTAAGAAATACACAAATAATCAGGTGTAATAGTGGATTTTCTTAAAATTTAATATTTCTGTACAACCTTCTCCGGTCTTCTTTGCGCCATTTTCTTCCTTTTTGCAGTTACTGCCCTTTCACTTGAATCCCCTATTAATAGAAAAGAAGTTACATTATTCCACGCTTTGTAAATTTATATTGGAATATTGAAAATATGTTCTACTTATGTTTATGTTGTTGGAGGTATTTATTTGATACATTCTATGAGGGGACAGTAATTACGGGGACAGGAAATTACAACACTTTTGATAAAAAGCTAACAAATGAATACCTCTTTATTACTGAAAGTCATAGTTTATAAACGTATTACTACAATACATTTGTTTCCTTGTATGTTAATTATGTCAAAGTTAGGTGAGGTTAAATGAATTATTAAACGATGTAAATAACAAAATCCATGAATTATTTTGTGCTTGTTGATTATAAATATTAAAATAGACAGTCTTATTATATTTTAATACAAATGAATTTATCTAAGTTAAGAAATGTAGTTAATAAATGTATGTAGTTGACACGGCATAGTACGTTATACTTCACTATATTTTTTCTTTTAGGCATAGTTTTATTACAGCAAAATGTTAGTTATGCTTACATTTTTATTCACTGTGAGCAGGGTCTGTTCTAGGAAAACTCAGACTATAGGCACAACCTATTTTGGGGCCCCTTTACGGAAAATGTTAGGTATGATTTTCAGTAATGATGGTGCTATATGAACCTATGTATCAAATTTAGCTACAATTTTATTGGCTTCCTTATAAACATCGGTCAAAACAATCACGTTAAGTCAATTTCTCATACAAAATCGAGCAAAAAACAAAGTGGAGCATCAGAATTTCTTTAGTTTACTGATATTTTGGGGATTTATAGCATTTAGCATAATAGAAACTGAAATTTAGGGCCCCGGCTTAACGGGCCTTATGGATGAACAGGCCCTGACTGTGAGTATTTTAAATAAAAACTATCAATAAACAACAAAAATACGTTTAGGTAATCAAAGTATGTAATTATAAAAATATATGAATTAAAAAAACTATTTTGAGAATCTTTCGACAACTAACTATTTTATTTCACTTAAAAGATAACTATTTTTGAAAGTCAACTCTTCAAAGATGAAGAATAAAGACCTAATCAATTAAAAAAAAACTATACATTATGCCACACATTAAAAAAAAATAAAAAAAAAGTATGTTACAACTACACAATAATAATATTAACTATTAATTTTAGTCTTGCTGAATATAGATTAACAACTCCTGAAATAAAACTAAAATTCTCCATAAAAAAATCCCTTATTCTTATGCTAATTGCATTTTTATTCCACTAATAAAATTACTGCGAGCATGCGACTCTTGAGGACCCAAACTGGAGATTGACTTTTAATTTCGAGAGGCTATCACAAAATGCAAAGTAAGCTATCAGGACGTGATACGGGAAAAAACTACCAAGGAAAAAAAAAGCATTCATCTTCTCTTCTAATAATTAAATTTTGTGGGAAGATTGTTTTATGCGGATCTTTAAATTGAATAGCTTAACATGTAAAAGGGATAAAGTCCATTGGATAATTTCCCCATAAGCTTCTTCTTCTTAATATTTTGATGTAAAAGAGGCATGTAGGGAAATCGGCCTGGTATCGTGACCCGTTGTTTCATTTTGAGGTTCCATTAATGCGATGGTTGGGGTAGAGTTTGGTTAAGAGGGTGACTCGGTGTTTTAATCTAAGAGAATTTCTGTTGTAATATTTTTTTATCGTTATAAGAGGCTTATATGTAGATGGTTTCAGTTTGAAAAACAGTGCTGTAATGTCAATTGCAATGGTTTTTTTTCTAATATTAGATATTTCTATAATTTTCAATAACACACTTTTGCTTCTTTCTGACGACAACATATTTTTAATTAATATCCAATTCACAAAAGATTTATATAATTAAAAGAAGTAACTTTGTATATAAACGCATATACTTTTAAAAGCTATTTCCAATGTCTGTTGGTTTATTAAAAAATTCAAAGTTGTTTTCTCTAATAAGCAACTAAAAAAAATCAATAATAAAACGACATAAAAATTCAATAGTACAACAAATCACAGTTCCTACTATAGACCATTATGAATCTGTTAATGGCTCAAACTGTCATCACCAAAACTTATTCCAGCATATGAAATCCACCATTACATCTAAAACTCTCCCAACTTTCCGTCCAGGATTTAATGCAATTTCCAACTAACATCCAAGATCCCTTCCAGTGGATTGCTTAAAAGCTATATCGGCGCTATGTCTATGACATGGAAAGAGCCAGTCACCCTGAATACCTGCTTTTAGGGGCTCCATTAAACATTATTGTCGGCAAGTGCTCGATCCCGGCCCATGTAATGAAGTTAACACGGGATGGCATCATAGGAAGCGAGATTATAGGATTACAAGTAGAAGCGACGGGTTGAGAGCTACTTGATGGTGAGAGTATGGACGTTGAGTAGCGACATCTGGTAGAGGAAAGACGCGTTGGTGGATTTTGTAGAAGATTATAAGTAGTTTGAAATTAGAATAAAATCTAAATGTGATGTGGTATTTATTGTACGTGAATATTGTATGAAATGTGAACATTGTATGAAGGAATTCCTGAGTAATTTTCTGTAGATACATCTCTGTGAATATTAGATACAAATTTATAACCTTATTTTACCTTTAAGCGATCGGTCGATACCCAGGATTTTTCCAGATATTATTAAAATTGAATACTTATTAAAAAGTAATTTGCACTTTCCAGAATGAGCTATTAACTTCCCTCTGACTTTCTTAAATTTTTAACAATTTTAAATTATAAATTTAATATATTTTACAATAAACTTTAATTCGTTTTTTATTCACAATGAAATACCTATTTAAAAGCACTAAAACTCAATGTTCAATGCACTTTAAAAATCCCTCTAATTTAGCATCACACAGTGAGGATTTTTTTCAAATCAGTTTGCTTCACTGGCAGTAAAAGAAAGACTCACAAAAAGAAACTGTACGCCTAAATTCTAGAACAACTAAAAAATAAATGGAGTAAATGGAGAAAGGAAAAGGGAATGGAAAATACTCATTTTGAAATATAAGAAAAATGATACTCATATAAAGAAATGTAATTTTAAATAAAATTAAAAAAAATTAAATTCCAGATTGAAAAAAGAAAAGTAAATAGATCATGTTGAGCCCACAAAAGAACAATTAGAAGAAAGGTAAAATTAAATTTCTGATGGTGAAAAGGGCAGATTGAAATAAAACATAATTTTTAAATTCTTAAAAGATATGAAAAAAATATTGTAGATAGAAAACAGTAAAGAGGAATAGTAAAAACCAATTGTTACGTAAATTTCATGTCTTTTGATTGTGAAGAAGAAAATAATACTAAAAACCTTATAGGAACAAAAGTCTTTTCATTATAATTTTAGAGTATATATTTATTATTTAAATCAGGATTTTCAAGGGGGTTTAACACTTGAAAAGTACTTCATAGAAACTTCAATAAATCTCGCAAAATAACCCTTCATTCTCCGAGCACTTTTCTGTTCAAGTTAAATATCAACACAAATAACAAACTCAACTTCATTAAAAAAACCATCTTCTATCCAACCCCTATTACACCATAATATTAATTTCTAATCAAAAACCCAAATACTCAATTTCATCGGCGCTTCTTACGGAAGAAATAAAAAATCCGCAATGTTACATTAAATCAAATTAAATGACCCCATCCAACAAGAACCTCCACAAAGCGACGCGTAAAAAAATGTCCCCGTCCTCTTCAATATCCTCCTCCTAAAGCAATCTCTGCACAGGAATAATGTAATTACGACAAGAACTATCTCTCCTGGAGACCCAATAAATATCTTCTTCAAGGCCTCTTCTTGTGCAACTGCATTGACAGATGAAATAAGATAAGATATAGAAGAAATCTTTTTCCGGGATATTTCCTGTATCGCCGCATATAAAAGAGGGGGTTGGGGAGAAGTGGCATATTCCCCGCTAAGCCAGCTTTATTTTTGAGGGTCGTTGGTCTAAGTAATTTTCCTAATTCTGCTCGTTCTCCTATAGCCACTACTTTTTAATTCTGCCTTTGGAGAGTTCCCATTTGCCATGTATCTTGTTGCAGCATCTACACTGTTAAAAAGTTTGTTGCAGGATTGCAAAGGAATCCTGGAACTTTCTAGCTTATACCACAATTTGGAGCTTTGATTCACCACTTTTGCGGTGCATCAAAGTTATGGATTTTTCCACAAAATTGTTAAATTCAAGCTCTAAATAGTGGAGGCAGCTAGAAAGTTCCAGGATTCGGGTGGAGTCTTGCGCCAAATTTTTTATCAGTGTAACATCTGAGGTCGTCCCGTCGTGATGCCTACATCATAATTATTGTACCCGCCACCCCAAACCTGTGCTCGCTTTCTCGGCCATTCATTTAAATAATTCATGTACAAACTTTCTTGGTTTAGGTAGCCACGCTACTATGATTCCTAAAATCGTCGTCTAAGTGGT
Organism: Oedothorax gibbosus; assembly: GCA_019343175.1. Lineage (NCBI taxonomy): Eukaryota > Metazoa > Arthropoda > Arachnida > Araneae > Linyphiidae > Oedothorax > Oedothorax gibbosus. The sequence goes on from JAFNEN010000484.1 coordinate 156,894, forward strand.
ATATTTTCAGAAATAAGACTGCAGACTTGTTTGCATACCATTTTTTAAGGCGTTAAGCAAACTGAGTTCAAGTCTGGCCCTTGATATTCTATAAGCATCTAGTTTAAACTAAAATAATTTCAATTAATACAAAGATATAAGTATAGTATATGACATGATGTTATTTGTTTACGGTTACGGTTTCGATGCCTCTTCAGTTTGCGTTTAGTGTTAGTACATGTGTTGACCAGGGTTATGGAAGAATGTGTTAAAACCTAAATCACAAATAGTACATAAATTAGCAACTAGAAGTGTTACAAAATTCATCCAGATTTCATTTCATGCCCTGAGATAATGCTACAAAACCGCTATGCACACATTGTACTATGGAACTTAAATGCCAAAACGACCATAAATTTCCATATTTTTTGCAACTATTGCTTTAAGAAGGGAAAATTAAGTGAATGCGATTTTTGTCTGTAAAATATTAATGGATCTATAGCATAATGGAACAATAAAGAGTAGTATAAAACATCTACCTCAAAGTAGGTTCAATATTCCATTGATCTAGCATTTTAAGAAAAACCAGTATGGATGAGAGAAGAAATGGAGTTAGGCCACTCTTCAAATGACATCTCCATACTTTTCTCCGGATATTTCGTATATCACCCCATATACGTCCCTTTTCTTTCCCGTTTTCACCTTTAGCCCTTGGAAAAAGATTTTCCGCCTCAGTATTTTTTATGCGATTTTTGCGACAGCTTATAGGAGCACAGCCGAGGCACAGAGACTCTATATATGCGCATTTCTATTGATTTATATAAGGTACTTTTTGTATTGTGGAAAGGGGAAGAGAAAAAATGTCATTTTGTCGCTACCGACGCTTTTGCTCCAAGATGGATTGAAAGCATTCCTGGAATTTATAACTCCTTTTCTTTTCCCGTTCCGCATCTTATCCTGGAAGCTTTTTTCGTTTCCAGATTTTTATCCTTCTTTTATTCAATATGGAAGTTGGGGAATATATCAGGAATATATCGCCACCAAAACCATATGCGTTGAAAGTAATATGAAAGCTGAAAGTTCTTGTTGAAAAGCATACTCTAATGCAAATTGCTGGCTTGGATTTTATTGTCATTCATATGTTTTTACTGATTTAAGTTTTATTTTTGAAGTATGAGATTCAGAAAAATTTTAGTATGAGTTTCAGCTATACATTTTTTTTGGTTTATGTTCATTTTTGGAAAATTATTTAATTTCAGTTATTTGATTTTTTAAAAGTTATGCTTTGAATCTAAGATGTCGTTACTTTCTTTCTGTTGAACAAAACTACACCATAAAAATGATGTTTGTTTACCGTGATTATAGCGTGTAATGTCACGCAAATTCTAAAGAACCGACACACAGACCTTTTACTGAATGCAAGTGTACTGCAAACATAAATGGTGTGAAACGGACATGATTATATAGGACATGATTATGAAAAGCATGCTTTCCATGAAGCCAGAGTTGTGGGCAAAGAGACGTTTGGGTAAACGAAGAGTTGAAAGATAAGTCTCGCCTTTTTTCTGGAGTATTAAAATAAGCATTGGTAGAGAAATTGTACACTTGTATGTATCGTGTCATACTCCAATTTTTGCAGTTAAATTTCACCATGAAATTAGAGGTATCAATGCTGACAGGTTTTTTTACTCTTTTTGAGGTAAAAACTCTTTTTGTGGAAAAAGCTTACTGCGAGTTGTTGTGTAAAACTTTTCTTTGCGAACTAACTTCTTTTTGTTGTAATCTTACTCCGATTTATGGGGGAAAGCTTACTCTTTTTTGTGATGGAAGCTTATTTCTTATTGTGGTCTAAAATTATTCCTTTTTATGTGGCGTCAATTTTATGGCGAAAGCTTTCTCTTTTTTGTGATTGAAACTTACACTCTTAAAACAAAAGAGTGAAATTCACTCCTATAGGAGAAGTGCATTTTCGGCACGGAAAGGAGTGGAAATTAGCTCAGACTGAGTTAAAACCGCTCGTTAGTTTTAAGAGTGTAGAAAATGTGAGGCCCTGTGCTGGTTTGCTTTCTGTTTTAGGTAATTTATTTGTTTATAATTTTTTTGGACATTTTTGCTCTTTGACGTGTTTTCATAAGAGCGCTTCCGTTTTGTGTTTTACTCCACGAGGGCTTATTCCTATACAAGGAATCCGAGATTCCTGGACTTATTCCTCAGACCCTGTTACGAAGTACGGACATCTATACTAGAAGCAGTTTTCGGTTTGATTCATTGAGTTGTAATCGTAGCTATACCAATTTTGAAAACAGCACGATGCCCTCTACGAAAGAACCTTTCTTGTACACCGAAGAGATGCACTGGTTAAGAATTACACGTAATGAGTGCATACTGTTCATCATTTGACGCATGGCTTCACCAAAATGTGGATCCTAGTATCTAAAACGGCTGTGTAGTGGAATTTTCACCATATTTTTCGTATTCGGTTGAACAACTTCTCATGCTTTTGTTTCCAAAACTTAAATAGCTCGACCAAATAATGAATACATAGTGAAATATTTCAGCACTCAGCCATTACAACATCTAAAAATGATTATTATGATGAAACCAAGCAAACAATTTTTAACGGGGCGGGACTATCTTAGAAATCTTAAATAGTTTTAATTTGTTTTAAGTTTTTTTAAAAATAAAATAGTCATAATTTTTTTGCTTAAACCAAACACAAAAAAGCATTTGACAATTTGACAGAGGTTTTTGGGCGCCCCCTTTCCGCACCCTAAACGAATGCATACCGAATGCAAATTCGAATCGACGCCCCGGTGATAGAATTTCCCACCAAGTGAAACCCCAAAACGAGAGAAACGCTTCGTTACAAATTGGGTTTAGAAGAGGAGGGGGCGAGCCCAATTGCTTTTAAAACACGACAAATTGCCAGACAACACACCATCCAAGACCCCCCGGGCCACCGAGGAAAAAGTAACAGAGATGTATCGCGGGATGGACTGCGAAATCGCGCATCCGAGGTAAGGGGTAAGAAGGAACAAATTGCGATCTTCAACCAGTTTTGGACCAGCCACTTCTTACAGAAATTTGTAAAATTTCAAAATAAAGCTAGTTATTTTACGTTGTTTTGAAAATCTAAAAAATCATTTCACCTTATCAAAAGCGCAAATTGGATATATTCTTTGAATATTAAGCTTGAGCATGAACACATCCAAGTTTAGGTTTAAATGAAGGTGAAATTTTCACTTCCTTTTGTTTTAAAAAATATATATCCGACTTTCTTAATAAAAAAGACTTAATGTTCTGTAGAAGAGTTTATCCTTTTCAAAATAAACTATACTTAACTCCTTAACGATAGGATAATTTCAAGTAATTGGTCATAAAAGTACCTATTTTTTTATTCTTGAAAATTATAAAAAAATATGTGTATGGACAGAATATATGACACCTACCTGGTTAAGTAGATAGAGGATCTGAATACCAACCAGTAGGACTCTGGTTCAAATCCCGGTAAGTGTACGTATTGATGTTTATGTCTTGTTAATAAATTGTATTTGCAGTTATATGTGTAAAATGAAGTCCAACTATCACGGAAACTCCAGGAACTACCTTCCATGGGATAACCACTGTCACAAATGCAACAACAAAATTGATATTTTTTTAGGAATATTGTTTGAATGACGTGAAGTAATCACCTAAACTTACCATTTCATGACGTGGACTATTGATGAAACATAATTTAAACACATTAACTTAAAACACGAAAATTTTTTGTTTTAAATTGAAACTCTTCATCTGTTACATCAACTGGTATAGTCGTGCGAAATTTTTAAAGCATAAGTTAAACATAAATATTTGAAGCAAAGAAAATATTAAATAACATAAAAGTTGAGCACCTGTTTCTATCAAGCAACATACTTTTCCAATCTTTCATACGATTGAATGTGAAGTTTTGCAGTCTAGCCTGCGATATATTCCTCCGCGATTCTGATTGCAAATTATCCATTGAATAGCGCTTTGATAGGTTTCAATGTGCTTGAGTGTGAAGTCTTCCCCCAGGGGCAGATATGCGAGGAAGTAGGGGAAGGGGGCGATACCGATATATATTCCTTTTTACCGCCCAGGGCAAAACAGGCGACCACGTAACGTCGTTATGTGACTGCAGAGGAGAAGCCCACGACAGATTGAGACGTTGTCGTCTAACGTCAACCGCCGGGATAGGTGGTTATTGTTATGCAAATTATTTTTATGGGGGAGGGGGGTATTTCTTTTAGAATTGTTTTCTTTTTTGTGGAGAGAACTCTTTTCGATTTTTGATAGGCTTTTTTTACCCTTGTGATATAGGAGGATGAAGAAACAGAAGATTTTCTTTTTGTCACTGGAGGGCTCAGTTCTCTTTTTGTTTCAGTTTTGTGGTTTTTGAGTGAGAAGTCATCCCATGGTGGTTATGGGAGAAGGGATATTTAAAATGGATATTTAAGATACCTTACATCGCTTTAATTGAATTTGAATATTTTGAGAAGGGCTCGGAAATTTATCTTTCTAATGAATAATAATATTCCCATGTTTAATATTAAAATGAGGGATATACTTTCTACATAATTTTTCCAAAATAAAAAATTCAGTTTTAATTTATATATTAAGGATTTAATTTAAAAAAAATTTAATTGGTTTGTTTTTTTCGTTTATTATAAGAATAGGAAAAGAAAAGAAGAAATATCCAGGACAAAAATTTTCGAAGCATATTGTTATAAGAAAACTTTTATACAAATAAAACAAATAAAGTTAAAGCCGTAGAAATTGTTTGGGAAATATAGTCCGATTTCCATATTACAAATTTTCTAAATTTTCTGAAACGTCAATGAAAAATAGAATATGAAGTTTTTTTAACAAAATAACTATTATTCTAAAAACAATTAGGTTTTTCTAAGGGATTTCATACTGAGGATGCACTTCTAAGGTTTACTCTTGAATAATATATAAATCCCTAAATAACAATTAAAAAAGTTTCAATTTGTATTGATATTTCAAAAGCAGATGACAGATTTAAACAGATGAAGGTAACCTATAAACAGAGTAGTAAATATAAAAAATATCTTAGACTGTATGTGGATCAAACATTTAAATTGTTGTGACACGTTAAAGAAGAAAATGATAAGCTACAGTTTTTATGCATATTATGCAAAAATTGTCTCAGCAGAACATTTTAAAAACAATTATACTTTGCATTTATGCAATCAATGATATAATACAGCATAATCTATTGTGGGTGTAGATTATATACATAAATAATATCATATCTTTAAGAAATACTCCATCCATATGGATTTGAATGTTAATTGTGAATAGAACATTTAGGTAACCAAATTTTAACTGTAAGAGAACTATCGTATATAATGTACTTTTTAATATTTTATAAAAACAGAATATGTTTCACTCACAAAGATTTTTCAGTAGTAACTAATTTTTAAAAAAAATCAAATTTAAACTGAAATATTTAAAGGCATCTGCTTCAAGTATCAAATCTCCCACGAAAGGGTATCAAGTCTCTCTTCAATGGAAGTGACTTTATTCCTTTTTTTTCTTAATTTTAAAAACAGATTATTCTGATTCTAAAAATATTTTCATAAACTTAAAAGTTACTAAGACAAATAAGTCCCTGAAGTCTTTCATACAATAATTTAATATATTCAAAAAGTTATTTACTATCTAAGTAAAAACTCAAAAACTCTAAAAGGGATCAAATCACCCGAGTCTTCTCTAATGATAAAATATAAAATATTTATAATCAATAAAAACTATGCTCTAATAATCTATATAATTCATTACTTTGAATATTATTTCATTTATTATATAAAAGTACTAGACAACAGGCAATACTACAAACAACAGGCATTATGAACATATACAAATGAACTTAACATTCAATAAACTTAATAATAACGCTCTTGTTTTCATTTTCCACGTACTGCAATTTCATTGGTTGTTTCGGTTTAACTATTAAAATAACCGATATAGATTATAAGAAACTTTTCTTTCTGTTCAAGCTTTCTCTAACAAATGTTTGGAACAACCAACAACACAGCAAGAAATTAGCATTTAAAAAATTCAATGCGTAAAATATTCTTAGAAAACTCATTTTCGAATACAAAAGTAATTCCATACAACAAGTGAAAACAAACCGTTGGAGCTGTTGCCATCGACGACGGGAAACAACCCCATTATACATTCCATAAATATAAATGATCATCTTTTCAAAAAATAAAATTGAATCACAATCGAACACTTTAACAATCTAACTGAACTTCCACATACATACACTTCATTTTTAAAAATCTATAAAGTAAAAAACTTATGCGTAGGAGTAAAGGGGTGGGGACGAAGAAGAGCAAACGATCTATAGAATCGCAGACGATATCCACCAAACGCTCTCCCCTCATTGGGCGTGACAAGGGCGAGCGACTAAAAGCATCCATAAGGGTCTTTTCCTCATCCGTAACGCCTTTTTTCGGCCCTAACTTCATCCGACGGCCCGGGCTTTTTACAAGGAGATGCTTCTGTGGAAGATAGGGGGATATTTTTAAAGGTTAGGTGTTCTTTGTATATGTTTGTGAGTTTTGAATTATAAACTGATGGGGTATAGTTCATTTGAAGGCTTCAACTGCTAAATTTACTTAAGTTTTCATCTCCAGAACTAAAACAGCTGTTAGAGATACTATAAAATTATAACACATTTTACGGATATTTTTTATATTAATGAGCTATAATGTTTGTTTTACAGCAAATTGATTTTTTTTGACGAACAGAGACACATGGATAACTTACTGCAATACCATTTAAACAGAGAAGGTGGGTGCATCCAATCAGGAATATAGTAATAATTTAAGTTCATTTTCAATAGAACATAATAGGCATATCAATCCTACGTTATTTTTTACGATCGCCAAAACTCGCTAATATATACGGGACGGCCGACCCCTATATGATTGCTGTGCCTAAAAAAAACCTCGAGAATGAGGCTTTTTGCAGTCAAAGCCCTTATTTCTGTCGCCAACTTGTATTATTATTCGCCAGAAAAAGCTGCACTTTAAAAATATTATATTTTATACATAAAACTCAAAAAACATTTTAAATGTTAATTTCAAATGAATTATAAGTGGTTGCTATGGGAGTTATGTAGTGGGACAACAGTTATGTGATAAAGCTAATTCAAATTGCTATATATAAAAATAATTTTAAATTAGTATTATCACGTTCAAGTTATGTTATAGAAGAGATATGGTTGGGATCAAAAACTATTAAGAATGAAAAATAATCCATGTATTTTACAGCAAATTCATAAAAAATTCGATTGTGTTTGGCTTGTTATGTGTAAAAATGCCTATTTTTTTTACAAAATTTCGTAAACCAAGTTATTAGCATTTTTTTTCGTAAAATACAGATCGAAAGAAACGTAAGATTTTTCTTTAACATCTTACTCAGATTCTCTCTCCCCATCCTCCTATTGGGGAGGGATGGGGGAAGTTTTAAAAATCGAATAAATGGGGTGTGACAGACGATTTTTTTCCTTTCCTAACTCCACCGGCATGTTTGTCTTTTGGTCGTTTTACCTTAGAGAGGGGAATTTGACGGAAAAAAATTATAAAAAACATGTAACTTTGCTTTAATACTCAGTTTTTTTATATATAAGTTAAAGAGAATGATTTTTTCATCGATGTTGATGAAAATAATGAATAAAAAATTTTGTGTCTTGGGGTATGAAAACTGGTTCGGGGATAGAGAGAGTGAGTTTTGCGTTTATAAAAAGAGATTGTTTCTGAAGTAAAACGGTGCTTAAAAATTAGCCCAAAACCCCCCTTTATCTTTAAAAATATTTGTTAAACAGTGGAAGACATAAAATGAAACTGTTTTTCTTTATGTTAAACCACATGCAGAATATTAGTTATTTCATTATTAGTTTCGATTGCTGATATTGATATAATTGAATTGAATTGAATAATTAATTTAAATTCAGTAGCACAACAGCCCATGGGATAGGACCAAAGCCCAATGTCATGATATTTCAACGATGATGATGATGATATTTCAACTCACGGTTGCTTTGACAAGCTGACGCAAAACCCACATTGCTTAGTTCCCAATCTACCTTGTTATTCATGTTATTGACCCACTGAAGCGATTAAAGTCTGAGTGAACCTTGCCCAATCTGATATTCAAAACCCAGACCTGTTGTTAGTAATACTTTAAACCGTTTTGAGATCACTTTAAATTGTTAATACTAATATGTTTTAAATTATAAACTAATATTTTGATGGAATTGTAAACACTATTTTACATTTTTATTACACTAACTGCTTTATTAATGTAGTTCTTAAAAAGACATTGTTTATTAAATTAATTTTGTTAAGGTTCGTCTAGAGTTTATTTCAAATTGAAATCATTTCTTTCATCTTCTTATTCAGAAAGAGAATTACAAAAAATTAATAATTATACAAAACAGCCCTTATATTATAAGAAAATATTAATTATTAAATTATAAGACAATTCATATATAAAATATATATTACACTTCTCACATCATATATTACACCTCAATTATAAGAAATTATAATTCTTATAGAAACAGCACTTATATTTGCTTTTCTGCCTTTTGAGTACTAGTGTAACAAACCAACATGTACAGATATAAACCAATATTCTGTAGTGGTGCCATCTATTGCACTTTTCAAAAACCTCGTATTCAAAGGCTACATTTTAAATTGCAATTTACACAATAGATGGCGATACCAGCGAACCGCCAAAAAGGAAAATGTGTATGGGTCATTCTCAAAAAATGTTACAAAATGGTGTCCCACAGCTTTCATTGTTTATAGTATTTTTATTTTATTGTTACGGAATTTTCACTTGGACTGCATAAAAGAACGAACTTTTAAGTTATTGTACCAATATTTTAAAAATATAAAAGTACTAAAACAAAAGTTGGAGACTTCATTTAAAGGAGCATAGTCGGTAAAATTCACGTATTTCATGACGAAAAATTAAAGAACAAGAGAAGATAATTGTAACTTAAAATAAATATTTCGTAATTATTGATGCTTATATTGATTAACATGTGTCTTGGCTATCAAATAAGCTTTTAACCACCACTTAATTTAAAAAAAGTTTTCTTTTGTAGCTTAATATATTGTGTCCCACAGAATCGAAGAATTTTGTTTTGTTGACTCTGTTACCAAAATTTCACGACAAAAAATGCAAAAAAATGAAATTTTTTGCTGAAATAAGTACCACCATAGACACTTATTTCTGAAATGCCTGACAATTTTCTCATAAAATTTTAGTTTATGGAGGAAAAAGACAAAAGTTTGAAAAATTAAAGTGAGTGTAATTATTCAGTGACTACTATGTTACCGTGTTTCTGTTAAACTGGAGCTTATTTAAGAATAAAGTCATAGTGCTGTTTAAAGCCCTTAAGTATCTGATTACGATAAGCTAAAAACAAATTTTAAGTTTACTAAACTTCATAGCAAAAAGCGATGATAAAGTATATTTTGTCCACTCTGTTACTGTCCACTCTGTTACCATAGAAAAAAAAGCTAACTCTTTGATGAGCACAGCGCCCCCAATTCTTAACTACGAACTAATTAGACATAAAAGTTTTGATTGTTGCTTGGCATATGCGGAATTCCAGATGACATGGCAACTTATTTGTAACTATAAATAATTGCGAGTCACATATTATAATATTTGATTAACAGAGAACTTTTAATCATATCGCATTTTTTTAAGCTTATCGAAGTCACAAACGATCACTGCTCTTAATCATAATTTTAAGAGACATATAATCACGTTGATGAAAGTATCTCCGTATGCCTATTGAGACGTAATTTAAGAGCACCCACATATCCGTTGAAATCCAAATATATTTGTAGCTAAACTTCGGATTAGGAAGCAATGGATGTATCTTCGTATACAAATGGATTTTGTAGCTTAAATTTTGAGTAGAACATGATTAAACTTTTTTAACTGTGTATTTGATGTCGTTTAATGATTCTTCGTTTTAACTCTTCGCTGCTAAAGCTTGTTTTGCGATTCCGTCATAGACATATTACTATTTTGATCTTAAGATATTGATGCTTTTAGACGACTCCAGCGAAGTTATAGTCAAGACATTGATCCTTTATTTCTTAGATAGATGGACACTTTACTTTCAGACGAATTAGTGTAACAGAGACGAAACTAGGATTCTCACAAAAATTACAGACGAATTAGGTAACAGAACAAACAGTAGAATTACAAATAGAAAAAATAGTCATTCAAACAAATCCATTTATTGTAAAATGAGGAAAAATCGTCTGCCATTAGAACTTTTAAAAAGTGGGCGAATTATCTAGTATTACTATCAAAACTATCTATTTATTACTATCAAAAAATAAATAATTAATTTTTAAAAAGTATTAAGCTATAAAATTATTTTTTGAAAACGTTAAAAATAAAAATATATAAATAATTAAATTTATATTATCAATTATATAAAAAAAATAATTATTAACACAAGATTCAATGGAGCAATTCATTTTTCTATAAAAAAAGAGGAAAAAATCGTTTGCCTTTTCCCGTTGTGGCTGCCGCTTTTTCTTTTTTATAGAATGAAAAACACAAATAAGAAATTTACGTTAATAAAAACTAAACCAATTAGTTCCACCCTGCAAAGGATCCCGTTGCAAAGAACCATCCAATAAGAAGCGTTGTCGTTAAACATAGTTCAAACTAAGAAATCAGGAGCGCTGCTATCAAAATATTTATACTGTAGAAAATTTGTAGTTGAAAGCAATTCGAGTGTGGTGTTTGTACGTACATTTTATCACGTCCGCTTCCTTACTCTCGGTATCAGCTTTGCGGTAAGTGAAAAATTTGAATAAAGGCATAAATTATTTTAAAAATTTACAGATTTTGTGGAGTTTCATTAGAGAGAAGAATTCTTAATGTAATAGTAACAAATATTTTATATAAAAACCAACTTTATTTTTTTAACATTGGAAGTTGGAATTGTAACATTTTTTGAGAATGACCCGTATGCGCTATGCGTTAGAGGTAAAATTTTATAAATTCTTATTCTTACCATCATAATTAGTTTTAATAAAACGGCAGTTTTTTTAAAAAGCTTGTTTTTATTAATGGAATAAAAATATTTTTTCTTAAACAAGTAGGCTTGTAACAGAATCTGTCACTTAACCCGCTTCCACACAACAGTTGTGTTTAACAGGTTAAAAGACGACAAACGCAGCATTAATATTCTGTATAAACATTAACATGCTAAATTTGGCTAGTTTCATTTATTTTATTTCAAAAATTCAATAGTTATTACTTATCGTTTTCAAAAATTAATTTATATTTCAAAGAATAAATATGTAATATTCCTCGATTTCAAATATAATTAAAACATTTCATATCAACGTACAAAGAATCTCGTAGTGAAATATATTTGACGTCATTTCAAACTAATAAAATAAATTTATTTAATTTACTGTCTAAAAGAATTAAAGTTTCATGAGCGATTATTGCGAATGGCAATGGTGATTAAATTCTAATAAAAATGGCTTCCTATGCTTTTTAAATGAGCATTAAATTTTCCAGTATTTTTTAAATAATTGAAGTACTTCGAATTCGAATTCTTTTCTGAAATTTTCAATGTATTCTAATTTCGATGCGCTAAATTTTTTGACGTATCACACTTGTCCGTAGCATTTGTAGTTTGGGCTATGAAAGTGGGTGACGGACAGACGGAGAGATAGACAGACGGACTGAACGATTATAATACCTTCCACTTTTTTCGTTATAAACGTAGTGCGGGAGCTAAAAAACTACAACTCAATTTTTTAAATAATTTGAAATGTTGATTTAAATAATCATTTTTAAGTGAATATGCTTTTCGTTATTAACTAAAGAACTATGAAGTTACTACAAAAAAATTAAAGTATTTTTAAGGGATATCTATATCGTGAGTTTAAATCCTTCAATAGATCTCTTATTGTACCAAAAATTAGCTTATTAAAAAAATTATAATTTATGAAAGTTATACTATTAGTCAACTTAATATTTATTTTTGAAAGAAGAGAGTTCACCTTATACACGTACAATACATAACCAGATAAACAAACTTACACAAATCAACTCCATGAAAATAAGCACTCACACGTAATTACAAAACCGTCATACCCATTACACGTAACAACTCTTTTCCAGTGTCGGAAAAAAATAACTAAAACATCAGTATTTTATCAGATAACGAGCTCGTGAATGGTCCACGAATATCACGTCATGTCATCGCCACTTTCTCAGTAAATAAAAATAAATCATATTGCTGTCATCAGATGGCGACACCAGCAGTTACCTCATTGTTTTCGCGTCATCCGTCTTTCTTTGCGCTATTAATTCTGTCATGTGTGGCCCATTAAAAATGATTTAGAAAATGCTCGTGGGGGTATCTCGGAATCGGAGATCGTAGAACCAACAGTAGTTTTCAACTCGTTAGTTCTGTAAATGAAAAATAAGTAAATAGAGATGGTAGACGTAAATCAAAAGTTGTAGACAAAGGAGACATTATGAGAGGATTTTCGGGGAAGTAGAGGCGTAAATTTTATTGCAAGTGACGTGAAAGTTGGTTAAGCTTTAGAAAATGGTTTGAAAGAGGTATCATAAAAAGTAAAACGTGCTGGGCGTATGTTTTAAAATATCACCTGTAAGCGTAAATGGCAAAATATTACTGTGGATTAGTAAAAATATATTCTTTCTTTATACAATTCTTCTTAGTTGTTATGTTGTATTAATACCTAATGTATAATATTTCATTATAATTCATAAAAACTAAAACGAGCTGACTATGTCGGAAAATATTATGTATCAAAATGAATAGTAAAATATTACTGGATTAATGGAAATATACACTTTTCTTACCCAACACTTTTTGCTGCATTTTTTAAAAACGTTCAAATGAAATATTATATAGTCTGTATTTTTATGAATACTATAAAATGATTCATTATGATGTTTTCTAAAATATATTAGGATGCTTGTCTACTTTGTAGGCTTTGAATCCATAGTTTGCCTTCTAAATTATCGTCCGAAAATAAAAGATTAGTAATTAGTAAAAATTATCTATTGTATTTACGAAGAAAAACTGACTATACTTTTTAGACGGAAATTATTAATTTGAATGTAAGTATCCCATGGTAATTAAGAAATAAATAAAATTTGATTATATACTTCTGGAGTGGTTGGAAATGAAGCAATGGAATTATATTTAAAAAAACAGCCGTAAATATTTAGAGTTGCCCCAGTAGAAACAAGTGAATAAACAATGTCTCACACTGTAAAAAAAACCCTATGTATTTCATTTTACAACAAATGGTGCTGGCACCCCCGATGGTAGCATCGTTGCACAAACAAACATTACAAACTGCTGTTATTTAAAGTGTAATTTTTCTCAATTCTCGTGGCACCATCTGGCGGAGACTTCAAAAAAAACAGCTAACATAATTGTCCACAGTAAACATAACTAATACGACGAATATTATTGCTAAGAGCATGCCTTACCACTGGGCTACTGAGACGTTACAGCCAAGCGGTACTGTTTTGTAAAAAAAAAAGTGCAGACTTTTTCTAGCTGTTGTGCACGTGACAGTTTGTTTTGCGATTCAATTCATTATTTACTGCAGTTGTTGCTTGAATCCGACTTTACAGAATCGGTGTTTAGTGCTTAAAATAATACTACAAAAATTGTAGGGAAAATCACAAAATTTGTCACAGTGCAGATTTGTAATTTATTGCCTTCCTGACCTAAACAGTGCTATTTCTCGAAGGGGTTTGGTATTTTGAATACCTCCATTGCATTCCAACAATTCAATCTAACATTTTGGTGCTTTTCCTGCAAGCTACTTTATACAGAAATTTTAATTATAACTTCTCAAGTTACTCTTCAGTCTCATAACTTCCCCAAAATTGATTTCAAAGACAAATTCCCAACGACGCCATTTACCATCTACCAATTCAACAAAACATGATTTTTTCTGTCATGAGGAACCTCAAGGGAATGCTTACCAAAGCACAGGCCTTTAGAATCATGCCAGAAATAATCAGTAAGGGAAGCCGGGGATAGGGTTTCTTGAACATGTTTTTTATGTCAGCCAGTGAGTGACGTTAAGAGATCATTAGAGCCCGCGAGAGTGGCAGTTGTTGTTAGTTGGAAAGATGCGGACCAAGCTTATCTTGGGAACATGGAGTCTTTGAGCAGATTTTGGTGGGTGGATTATGGTTCTTGTTTGAGAATGTTGTTGGTTAGATTTGTGTATGGTGATAATCGAAGAGGTCATTTGGATCGATTTCAGAAATATTAGATTAAACCGAGGGTTTGAGTGATAAAATTAGGATTTTACGGGGTGCAAAATTTAATTTTAAATTAATTCAAGCTTTTAAATGAAAATCGCAACAACAGACTTGAATTTGAACTAAAATGTGCGTTCTCCCTTAACGTGTCATAAAAATAGAAACTAACAGATTTTTTTAAATTCCTTTAACTTTTTAATTGATTTTTTGTCAAATTTTTTGTTACAAATTACCGAATCAACTAAGATTGCTTTTACATGTAGAATATTAAATTTCTTTTTTCGATTGGCATTGGCATTCACATCGATTGCATTAATTCCGTTATAAATGGGATTATTGTTTTATTCTATTGCCAATAGATGGCGCTACATTTATTCGCTAAATTTTCTTGTTGGATTTTTTAAATAAATATATTTTTATTTTCACTTATGGTAATTTGAGATGAGCAGGTTTCATTGTAGTACGTATTATATTTACCGAACTACAGAAAATTTTGGACGACAGAATAAATTTATTTATGTAATGGTGAAAGAGAAAGACAAAAAAATGTATAATAAATTCATATGACATTTAGTATGCATTGATCAAAGATATTTAGGAATTTTTGTATGAAGTATATATTCACACTCTATATGTAAATAACTGGCTTTATATTGTTAACTGTTGTAGGAAAAAAAATGTAAGTGTTTTTTTACTTTAAAACTTTGATATTTATACATCAGAGACATATTTTTACCTGTCTAAACTCTAAATAGTAGTTTCGCAAGAAATTCTGCACAGAGTAGCTTGAAAAAAAAAGAGTCGAAAATATATGACTGTAATATGTGTATGCTCATT
The DNA here is from genome assembly GCA_019343175.1 of Oedothorax gibbosus. Taxonomy (NCBI): domain Eukaryota; kingdom Metazoa; phylum Arthropoda; class Arachnida; order Araneae; family Linyphiidae; genus Oedothorax; species Oedothorax gibbosus. Next base: position 172,089 of record JAFNEN010000484.1, read on the forward strand.
AAATAATAAGAAAGATTTAATAAGAAAAGCAAGGCGTTTGTTGGATTTTTGCTCTCTTATAATTATGTTCAAACGGGCTGGTTGAATGCAGTATAGATATAAAATAAGAGTAAGAATAGTATAAACATCTATCACCAATAAACTTTTTTTTTTGGTAAATAAAGATATTTGAATTCACGTTAAGAAGATAGGAAAGAACAATATTAAAAATTAAATTCTAGAAAACAAGAACAACAACAAAGTTTACAGAGAAGATTCTTAATACTTCAAATAAACAGTCAAAATTGAAAATGGTTTTATGAAATTGATATATATTTAAAATCTATAGTTAGAATCTACATTTTGTTAGAGATAACTAGGTTACCTATTAAATATCTATTAAATATGCAAGTAGAAACAATCGCAAATGGACCAAATTTCCAATAACTGAAACCAGCTCAAGAAGTCAAACTTCACGCCTCAATTTTCATTTTGAATTCGGTTGCTGACACCCCTTGAGTGCTAAACACGGCAGTACGGCTAAAAGCCTTTCATGTATGTAAATACCAAGTGGGCAGGAGCGATATGCCCTAAACAAACACTTGTCTGACGGTTCGAAACCGCCCTTAATGCCCTCACAGTACGCTGCCCTGTGTGTCAATAGAGGCACCGCATTTTGCTCATGTTGGCTTACAGTCTGTCGGCAGATGTGTTTCCTGTGTTTTCAGTCAGTTTGAAATTATTATATGACTTTTATGCATATAGTTTAAATGCAAATGCACTGCATTTCGTCGAATGGTAGTATTTTCTTGAATTATTTTGTTAAGTTTAGAAAAATATTAGGTGCGCCTATGTAAATAACTTGGTTTCGAAGATTTATCAACATGCCTTATATGAGTTTTAAAAATTACTTTTTCTCTAAGAAACCTAAAAATGTTTTACTTAGGAGTTTGGAATGATGGAAATGTTTATAAAGAAGTCTAAAGGCACCCTCACAGTCAAATATTGTGTGATTGGTTTCACAATATAATAATAATAATCTGAAACTGCTAGGTTGTAAAATGTTTCACCATATTTTCGGTATTCGGTTGGAGTAGTTTTCAAATTTTGGAAAAAAACGCCCGAGAAATGGTTCAACCCAAAAGCCGTTTAGAAGAAGGATTATTAAGAACTATGCCTTCGAACCTGATTGGTTTAAAGGCATAGTTATATATAGTTCTTCAGTATAGTTCTTCAGTATAGTTCTTCAGTATAGTTCAGTAGTACAACTATACTTCAGTATAGTTCAGTAGTACAACTATACTGAATTAATAACTTTACTTTAAAATGATTTAATAACTATACTGAAAAGTACTTTACTGAAATAACTTTTATACTACATTTTAGTGAAAAATAGAAACTACCATAGAAATAATTACCAAGCACGTAATTGACATGTACGCTGTATTAGAATTATACTAAAATGTGTGTAGTAACTAAAAACGTCAGTTATATAATGCATGATATCTTCGAATCATAATAACACACAAACTACATAAAAATGAAGCAAAATATTTCCACACCATTGGTTGCAAAATCCTATTTTATTGGTGGAAATTTCTGGCACCAAAGTTGCCAGAAAATATTTATAACGCTACAAAACAACCCATGTTGACGGGATTTGTAATCAGTATCAAATATCATATTGACTTCATGTCACTTTTTTTATCACTTTTCATAAAACAGAATATTCCCATACCATTGGTTGCAAACCCAACAAGTTCAAACAGCAGTGTTAATTGAACAAAACCATTCTGACAAAGTTCTCAACTCTCAACACAGAAACTCTGAACTACATAGTCATCTAGTACGGTGTCTTCGCACAACCTCCCGTCGCTGCCTTCGCCCCACCTCCCCAAAAGAGCAGTCCTTTCGAACAATTACCCTGGCGTCATGGCAGTCACAACCCTTTTAATGTCCTCTCCACTTTTTCCATATACTATTCCATTCTAACAGAAACACAAAAACCACTCCAACATAGAATCTTCAAATTACATAATCATCAAGTCCGATGTCTTCACACAGTCTCGCACCCAAAAAGAGCAGTCCCTTTTGAACAATTACCCTGGCATAATGAAAGCCACAACTCTTTTTAATGCCCTCCCTACCTTTTCCATGTACTATTCTATTATAACGGAAACTCTAAAACAACTAAAAAATCCATAATCATCAAGTCCGATGTCTTCGCACCATCTCCCAAAAAATAGCAGTTTATCCAAACATTTAACATTGGCATCATGGCATTATCCTTTTTAATGCACTCTCTACCTTGTCATATACTATTCCATTCTAACAGAAACTCCAAACTAGAAACTCCAAAAACACTCCAACTAGAAACTCCAAAAACACTCCAACTAGAAACTCCAACGTAGAAACTCTAAACTACATAATCATCAAACAAAGCAAACTACATAATCATCAAACAAAGCAAACTACATAACAAAACCAATTTAAACAAATCCTCGATTTTCAACACAGAAACTCCAAACTACATAATCCTCAAGTCCGATGTCTTCGCACTACCTCCCAAACAGAGCATTCCTTTCCCCAGAATTACGCTGGAATCATGGCAGCCACAACCCTTTTTAATACCTTCTCCACCTTTTCCACATAGTACTACTATATTATTCCATGCATACTATTCCAATAACAGAAACTCAAAAACAGCAGTATCTTCGCACAATTACCCTGGCATCATGGAATCCGAAACACTCTCTAGTGCCCGTCTTCACCTTTTCCATATACTATTCCATTATAACAGAAACGTCAAACTAAAAACTCTAAACTACATAATCCTCAAGCCCGATGTCTTCGCATCGTCTACCAAAAAGAGCAGTCCCTTTCCAAAAATTACCCTGGCATCATGACAGCCACAACCCTTTTTAATGCCCTCTCCACCTTTTCTATATACTATTCCATTATAACAGAAACTCCAACATAGAAACTCCAGACTGCATACTCATCAAATCCGATGTCTTCGCACCATCTCCCAAAATAAGCAGCCCCATTTGAACAATCATCCTGGTATCAAGGCAACCACAACCCTTGTTTAATGCTTCCTCCACCTTTTCCAGTGTAATACATATTCCATTAGAGCAGAAACTCCAAACTTGAAAAATCCAAAACAACTCAAACTATAAACTCTAATACAACTCTCCAACTAGAAACTTCAACGTAGAAACTCCAAACTAGAAACTCACAAAACACTCCACTAGAAACTCAAGTAGAAACTCTAAAACTACATAATCATCAAACAAGCAAACTACATAATCATCAACAAAGCAAACTACATAACAAACCAATTAACAAAACCTCGATTCAACACGAAACTCCAAACTACATAATCCTCACAGTCCGATGTCTTCGCACTACCTCCCAAATAGAGCATTCCTTTCCCCAGAATTACGCTGGAATCATGGCAGCCACAACCCTTTTTAATACCTTTTCCACCTTTTCCACATAGTACTACTATATTATTCCATGCATACTTTCCAATAACAGAAACTCAAAACGCTATCTTCGGACAAATTACCCTGGCATCATGGAATCCGAAACCTCTCAGTGCCGTCTTCAACCTTTTCCATAACTATTCCATTATAACAAAACGTCAACTAAAAACTCTAAACTACATAATCCTCAAGCCCGATGTTTTCGCATCGTCTACCAAAAAGAGCAGTCCCTTTCCAAAAATTACCCTGGCATCATGACAGCCACAACCCTTTTTAATGCCCTCTCCACCTTTTCTATATACTATTCCATTATAACAGAAACTCCAACATAGAAACTCCAGACTGCATACTCATCAAATCCGATGTCTTCGCACCATCTCCCAAAATAAGCAGCCCCATTTGAACAATCATCCTGGTATCAAGGCAACCACAACCCTTGTTTAATGCTTCCTCCACCTTTTCCAGTGTAATACATATTCCATTAGAGCAGAAACTCCAAACTTGAAAAATCCAAAACAACTCAAACTATAAACTCTAATACAACTCTCCAACTAGAAACTTCAACGTAGAAACTCCAAACTATATAATCATCAAGACTGATGTCTTCGCACCGTCTATCAAAAAGAGCAGTACTTTTCGAACAAGTACTCTGGCATCATGGCAGCCACAACCTTTTTTTAATACCTTCTCTACATTTTATATATAGTACTACTATGCTATTCCATGCATACTATTCCAATAACAGAAACTTCAAAACAACTCCAAACTATGTAATCAACGATTCCGATGTCTTCGCACTGTCTCTGAAAAAGCCAGAACGTAGCCACGTAGAAACTCCAAACTATATAATCATCAAGACTGATGTCTTCGCACCGCCTATCAAAAAGAGCAGTACTTTTCGAACAAGTACTCTGGCATCATGGCAGCCACAACCTTTTTTTAATACCTTCTCTACATTTTATATATAGTACTACTATGCTATTCCATGCATACTATTCCAATAACAGAAATTCCAAAACAACTCCAAACTATGTAATCAACGATTCCGATGTCTTCGCACTGTCTCTGAAAAAGAGCAGTCCCTTTCGAACAATTACCCTGGCATCATGGCAGCCACAACCCTTTTTAATGCCCTCTCCACCTTTTCCATATACTATTCCATTATAACAGTGGGAGCTGTCATCGGGTGTGCATCCCGAGAGTGGCGCGAAATCCGATCATGGCGAGCGCTTCCCTTCAATTTCCGGAATAATAGTTTCGGATGTCTCCGGGATATCGGGTGTCTCGAAACCCCGATTCGAGGACCTGCGACCGAGGCATCGAGACACGCTGAAAGGTGCCAGACTCGAAATAGATGGTATTTGTGTTTAAAAAGTGTATTTTGGTTCATCATGTCAAAGTTTCGATACTTTGCAATGAGAACCTTATGCAGCAAAAGCGTTAAATGGATTATTTGATTTTGGACAGCTAGATTAACTTGACTTGATTTGAGAAGGTGAACAATTTTTAACGTAACCAATAAGGTCGTGTTCCCGTTATTGTTCGGAATAAGAAGCAATTTGGTGTTGTCTATCAACTCCATTAAAAACACCTATTTCACATTTCTATTGTAGTCAATTTTTAGTACCATACTACATTGATATCACAAGAAATACTCAATATATTAATGGCGTATATAAATACTTTTAATTTATCAAAAAAGAATACGACAAATCTACTTCGAACGAAGCCGTTTTTTATTCTCGTTCCAAACCTTTCACTGTTGTCATTCGTAACTCAACTTTTTAATTAAAAGTAAAAATAAGAAAGACACTATTCAGACAAGTAGAGCATCAATACAATCTTGAGAAGTGAAAGCAAAGTTAATAACCATCAGGTAGATTCATTCCAACAAACACACATAAATATATTCAATGAAAGGATTTTTTTCCCCTTCTGATCCTTCAAAGATTTCTGTAAAACGTTTTTTCCTACGAGGTTTGTTTCTTGACAGTTAAAACATGCTCTTTCTGAGTGTGGGCAACAATTTGTTTACGATACCAATTTTTTTTAAAGAAATTTCCAAGAATACTTTGGCAACAACTGGTTGTGTTTTAGTTTTAATTTCGATAGAAGAACACAGTTGGCGCAATAATTAGACTAGACAATAGCAAATTTTATAAATAATGACTAGTAAGTATAACTGCAGCTACAATGCCTCATACTAATAAAAAGAGGTTTTTCAATAAAAACTCCTGATCAATTACTTTTACCATTAATTATACATTATCAAATTTATTCTAGAAAATTTTGTTCACACTAAAATCTAAATGATCATCATTTTAAAATGTTAGAAATAAAGTTTTTTTAATGCAACGATTAGAAACCTAATTCTAAGCTTCAATGTACAGTTCAGCGTAAACATAACAATACAAAAAAATGAAAGAATCTAAAAATTCTTTATATAATAATTTGCAACCAATATACTTTCTCTGTTAGTTTTGAATTACATCTAATTTCCTAAACTAGGCGAGTTCGTTCATAGTTTGGTTCTTTTAAGAAAACCCTTTACTCCGTGTGTGGTCTGGTAATGCAATTGATAAAAGTGTCAGAAAATCTATAGAGGTTGTGCATTCTCCAATGAATTCTTACATAAAATAATTTTGCTGCAGAAATATTTACCGTGTTTCGTGTTAGTCGATTTTCACAAATGCACGTTGAAAGAAGCTATTACATGTTTTAATATTTTTTTTAATATAAAACATTAATTTTATGAATTGTATAAATATCTGAAAAATTTCCACGAACTTTTTTTTAACATCTTTGAAAAAACAACAATCTCTAAATGTATAAGAACCAATATTACAAAAATATTTTATTTATTTCTAAAAGCTGTGAGGTAACACTTTTACATGTAGAACTTGTAGCAAGCACAGACTTACTGAAACTTAGAAAACTAAATTGTTAAATAGTGTTTTTTAATAATGACTTCATCCGTAAATGATGTTTTTATTTTTTGACAAAGTCATATCGAACATATCCTACTTTAAATACATTATTTTTAATACACTTATTTGAAAAACTGTTTTGTGACATTTTGGCAAATAGAGAAAAATTTTCTTTTATCATTCCAGAAGAGGGTAGTGAAATACTTTATTGAACACTATTAGAAATTGGTCCTTTCTACTAGAAAGAGGTTCCTAAATTCTTTTTATTAATTAATTAAACAATTCTTATTTTTTTGAGATTCAAAAAGTAACTAAGTACACAGTTAAAATTGGTTCTCAAATTTGAGAATTTTGTTCTCATTTTTTTAGAAGATCAATGCTTCATAATAGTTGAATTTTAAGAACACGTATAATCTTAAATATACGAGTTCAAATATTTATTGTTTTCATAATAAAATGATAGTTTCTTTTTAGCAGTGTATAGCTACTTTATAAACGATATTTTTCTTTTTCAATAAACTATATCTTTTCACTTATTGTAATAAACATTGTGTAAAAGGCATGCAATTTTGTCAAGCAACTTAAGCAGTAGTGTAGGCCATAAGTACTTGACTGTTAATTCCGTGGTGTTTCGAAGGTATTATGGTACAGCTTTAATATTCATTAGAATTTTAATTCCTCAAACAAGTCCCGCTACTAACCAATTTACTTACAAACGACAAAGATAACCTTCTCAAAACCCGACAACAGCTGAACATCGCTGTTCCGTTATCTTCTGGTCGCTGTCGAGCAGGTTACTTGTCAAGGGAGCACTGAAGTGTAAGCAGATCTGGTGAAGAATCGCCGATCAGAAATCGACAGTGATGAATCAGGTGGCGAGAGTTGACCGCAGGCCGCGATGCCTATCGAAGATGCCACCCAGTTTGTCAGAAGAAAACTACCCTAGAAACATAATATACAGTCCCTGGACAAATTATTAGACGCACTGTATTTTTTTAGTAATGATGAAAACATAAGAAAGAATGTCATATCATTAAAAAAAACTAACGCACTGTATTTTTTTAGTAATGATGAAAACATAACAAAGAATGCCATATCATTAAAAAAGATGTCGATATTTGTATTAAATACAGCAGATAGTATTTTCTATTCAATAGCTTAAGTTTAGGAACACAAATGTCCTTCTAAAGGTATTTTGTTCATCATTGATTGATACATGAAATCTTGCAGTGCGTCTAATAATTTGTCCAGGGACTGTAAATACTCTGGAGGAAATAAAATTATGGTTTCTTAGTATAGAAGTGAACGGGACTGGTTTCTACGTTTTTTTCTTTTTGAAAGTATATGGTATCTATGAAAATGAATTATTTATCATCTATGTGTTGTATGTAATTTAATAAATAAGGCATTATAAGGCTGTGTTATCACTGGAAAAAATATACAAAACAAAACTTCTTAAAAAATTATATGTAACATTTCAAATGCTTTCAAAAATTTATCAAAACTCAAATAATGTGCTTTGACAAAACAAATATATAGTACAATCCATATTCATTACAAAAAAACTTTTTATCACCATCATATTATCTTCTCAAATTAAACATTTGATACGCGTACTCCATTTTAGTTTGGCATCGATTTCATATTTAACAATGCTATCATTATCATGCTTTAGTTTATGGATTTAATATCACAAAAATTGGGGCATCCATAAAAATATATATATATAAATAATAGACCAAGCCGAATGCCCGACCACTTATATCCGTCCCGTTCCCTTTTCAGTCCGACCCCTGATATCTAACACCAGGATTTCATGTTGGGCCAACACAAATCTAAAAACGATCTTCCTGTTTTCAAAAGTCATCGCAACCATTTGCCATGTTTTGGAAGAAGTTTGCCATTCTTTATGGAATATCCTCTCTTTGGCAAAATTTGTAGGATGTTCAATGAGCTATTTATTTAAATTTTATAAATAAAATAACTCGGATACTTTAAAAATTCTTCATTCAAAATGAAATGATGATATACTACGTACACTCAAAAAAAAGTTTAGTAATCTGTACTAAATTTTGGTAAAATCAACCAAATTTAAGGTGAAATAGGTGATAAATAAATATTTGGTAAATGCTACCATAAAGATTTAGTAAACGGCATTTGGTAAATTCTACCAAATATTTAGTAGCGGGCACAGAGGACAATTTGGTAAACGTAACAAAAGTATTTTGTAAATTTTACCAAATACGACACTGCTGTGTTTACTAACAATTTGGTAACTTATACTCATCTAATTTGGTATAGGTGTAACGTAAAGTATTTTGTAATTTTTACCAAAAATTTTGTTTATGAAATAAGACCCTGTTGTCTTTACTAAAGATTTGGTAATTTATACTCATCGATTTGGTAGGTGTAACTAAGGTATTTTGTAAATTTTACCAATCATTTTGTTTCTGAAATAAGACCCTGTTGTGTTTACTAACAATTTGGTAATTTATACTCATTTATTTGGTAGATGAAACTAAAGTATTTTGTGAATTTTATCACAAATTGTTATATTTACTAAAAATGTAGCTGTTGTGTTTAATAAAATGTGTTAATTTATATTCATTAATTTAGAACAAATATTACCACATATTAGGCAAACATAGCAAATAAATTATAAATAAGTTAATTTAGCTATACACTTTTTTTACATAATGAAATAATGAATTGTACCAAATTATAATTGTTTTGCATCACATTTTGCCATAAAATTATCTAATGAACTAAAATTTGTTTGTAAACTTTGCACAAAATTTGGTACAATTCAACATGAAAAAGTATGTTGCTACTATTTCAGCATTTTGTAAGTATGCGATGAAAGTAGAAAGTTTGTACTTTTATTTTATAAAAATAAACAATAACTGACACTATTTACAAAACAATTTATTAAATCAATGCAGGTATCTGACAAAAAAAAGTATATAATATAATCTGTATGAATTCCCACGTATTAACCCATAATAGAATGTAACATATCACAACTTTAAGTATACACAATAGGCAGGCAGTGTAAAAGTCCTGGTTACTACAATAATTTTGACAAAATATAAAGAATTCCTTTGGATGATTTCGCAACGTTTAAAAGTTACTTATCAGACAAGTTATCCAAACTGAAAACAAATTAGTTATCTAGACAAGCAACTGCTGCATCAGAAATTTGGTATCCTCCTACATGATCATTATGTTTTTAATTGTATTCTACTATTTTATAAAGATACAAAAAATGTTTATTACCAACGGCAATTAATTTTCTGACGCAGAAAAGTGGTAGCTCATCATTTTGACGGGAAATAACACTTTATACGGGTTTGTATTCTATACCATTAAATGTAATTAGTATAACGACAAATACATGCACATAAGAAACACTGAATAATTTTGGAAGTTGATATTCTTCCCATTTTCTATAAACAATCGCTCATCGAAAGATCTACCTGAAAATAAACGCTCACACATTTGCAGCTGACTAATTTAAAATATGTGTTTGTCGAAGAAAACATAAAAACCTCTGTTCTTTTAAATCCTCAACTTAATTATTTAAAATTTTCTCGTGATGAATCTTATGACCTTTCAAATTTCTACACTATATACATATACATAATTCAAACATTAACATCAGATTCGACCAAAATTTTACAATAAAAACTTAACTGAATTAGTCAGATATAATTATGTATATGTATGTTAGTTATTTATATGAGTTTTGTAATGGTGAAAAATAACTATTTTAGACAAAAATTATTCAAACGTGTATGTGACAATTTACTTAGATTGTTCCATTCAATTTCATTCGACGTTGTGTAACTATTATTTAAGTACACTACAAAAAAAATCCCGTTAAGGGGATACGGTATAGCCAAAACATTATTTCTAGAAATAACATGAACTTGTAAATTAAAGTGGTTTTATATAATGTTCACTCCAAATAAACATTTTCTAGCAATGAAAACAAATATTTACAAGTAGTTTTTCATTTATTTAAAAAAAGTCAACATTTTGAACTTTTTTTAAACGCTACTCCTCTTTCAATTATGAGAATAACTCCACCAAACTTTTATAAGCACTATTTGTTCAAGAACTGTGCATGGGTTTTAAAATGTAAGCTACAGTTAAAAAGTAACATGCATTTATGCTGAATAATCACAACAAAAAAATATCAAATTATTGAATGCAAAATTTAAAAAAAAAAAAACTATACATAGTATAGACCTTATTCCATGCACAATTTTTTGCACCATTTATATAAGAACACAGGTAAGAAAATTTAAAATTCTAACTTAGTTAGCAAAAAGGACTTAGGGATTTATTAAACACAAGAATTGAAAACGCGAAACAGAGAAAAAAAGGTTGAAAGCAGACGAAATACGTATTCAAACTTATAGGAATGACTGCAGAAAATATTTAATAACTTTTTTCTACAAAAGATATCATTTTGAAACTTTCAGTAAATGTTCAGAAAGATATTGTGAATAATAAGAAGTAAAAACTGAAAAATCGATATTTTTACCAATTTTTGGGTACCGTATCCCCTTAAATTAACAGTTTTAAATGGCAACCAAGCAGCCAAAATAAAACATGTAAGAAATACGGCAACTTTATGTATTATATACTGTAAATTCCGGTTAAATTGTGTTTTCCCCATTAATTGTTCGTACTTCTTAAAATAGAGAAAATGTTTCGCGTCAGGAGCGATTCAAGCCCATAACCAGCTAAAAGAAGCAATATTGTTGACTTGAATGTCTCTACAAAGTGTCCCCATTTTGAACAAATTTTTAAGAAAACGGTTTTAAACTGTAAATAGTTTAGAAAATAGTTTAAACCCGTAATGTAAACCAAAAATTAGATGAAGTAAACCCTGGAACCTTTAGCTTCCCGTAAAAAATACGGAAAGTTATCCTAAAAGTAACGTTAGCTTAGGAAGACTAAGTCTCCATGTTTAATATTTTGCAGAACATCTGTCTATTTCTTTCGGCACACATACATACTTAAGCCATTTAAATAAACAACATGTAAGCCATTTTAAATAAAACAACTCTTGTAAACGTTGGCGACTTTTGAATCTGCAACCCTGTTACCGAACATCCCTGCAGAATGGCCTTTTAACAAAGAAGCATTCAGATTTAGTCGTGGAACACAATAAACGCATTTACGGGTTTTGGATCTCTTCTTTTAGGATAGCTGTAACCCGAGCGTTCGAAGTTTATTTTATACCGTCACAGAATAGGGGGATGGCTTCCTAAAATGTATGGATTGAAAGTCATCCTTTTGTTAGGTTTTATGAGGATTTTTTTTATATCATTGTTATATCTCTTTCAGAGGAGAGTTTGCTTTCATGTCTGCAATTACAGTGAGGGAACCTGTTTTAGTTACTACCGAAGCAAATTTTAAAGTGTTGGTGCATTTTATAGTTGTTGAGTTATATAATTTTAATTATGAAAACCAGCTTTGAGTTAGTCTTTAAAGTGCACCTAAGCTTTAACTTTATTCTGAGAAAGTTATCGCAGCGTAAAAGAGTAAAGGAAATCGAAGCACTTTGGCGCGAATTGCAAATGGTCTTTGTATTTTTCAAAACATAGTTTTGAAGTTTATAATTTTTATTCTTGGAAAATTATTTTGAACGCAAATACTATAAATATAAGTAACTATGTCAGCAGTCAATAAGTTTAAAGGTAAAATATAATTTCAGTACACTGTTAAAAATTTTGTGCTTGGTTTCACCATGATATTGGTTCCTAGTAGCTGAAACGGCTGTGTGGTGAAACGTTCCACCATATTTTTGGTATTCGGTTGAACCACTTCTCAGGTTTTTGTTTCCAAATCCAGAAAAATAGTTCAAAGAAAAACCGAAAAAAAGTTAAACATTTCACCACACAGCCGTTGTAGCTACTAGGATCCAATATCATGGTGAAACCAAGCACAAAATTTTTAACAGTGTAAGACAGTAATAACTTCGGATTAATAAAAAACAGAGTAAATTGGTAGTAATTAACACAGTTCTCTACACTATTACAAAATTTGTGCTTGTTTTACCATAATAATGGTTCCTAGTAGCTGCAATGGCTGTTTGATGAAATGTTTCATTATATTTTTGGTATTCGGTTGAACCATTTTGAAGATTTTTGGAAACAAAAGCTCGAAAAATGATTCACCTGAATACCAAAAATATGGTGAAACATTTCACCACACAGACGTTGCAGCTACTAGGAGCCATATTATTGGTAAAATCGAGCGCCAGAATTTTAACGAGTTAGTGTTTCTCAAATTATTGTTGGAGTGATTTAATTTTTAATTTAAGGTGATTTTCTAGGGCATCCACATCATTTAAACCAATGAATATGTTTCTAATATTCAAACGCACTTCAAACATCAGCTTCCCATATCAGTGTTTGCGAACATGACTGTAAACAACACCACCACAAGTCACAACAACATAGGCCTTAAATTTCGCGGGAAAAGGCCCCTAACACAATAAAACAGTTTAACTACCCTAAATCACCGCACATTTTACAACAAAAAACCTCCAAACCTCCCCTGGTACCACCCTAAAACTCCTCCTACGAGAAAACCACAATGCCCGGACAGACCGGAGATATTGAGCAACTTTTGTGGCCACTTCGAAAGATCTTTTATTTTCTTCTCTAACACCACGCGAGTGTAAGGTGTGAAAGAAAGTAATATATTGTTCTGCTTGGCCTAATCCTTATCATAAAGTTGAGTTTAATAAATAACTATTTTTTGTAAACTATGTTTTGCCAAAAAAGTATTTTTTTAAATACAAAAATTATTGATTAATGGTTTTCTATGAAATTTTTCACATCCAAACCTCGTAAGAAGATTTTTTAAACGTATAAGGAAGAAATAGATAGTACCATTTATTAATTGAATTCAGTTTTTGATATTTCAACTTTGCTTCAGACTTACTACATGTATAGATTTCAATCAGAAGCAAACAAACCCCATATCGAATTACTTTCCACAAATAAAAGACTTTAATACTGGCCTTTTTCCAGATTTTATAAATGGGTTGTTAAAGCTAAAACATAAATAGCATGAAAATAGTTCAATTTAATTAACGAGACCGAAAGCGATGGTGTTCATTGAAGCAAATGTCGTAACCAGTTGGTCCGAATGATGAGAAATCTCTATTTTTTGCCTCTAAAGTTGACATGGTCCTCATTTTATCAACCCACTGAAGAAGTGAAAGGCTGTTTGAATCCTTTCCATTCCGGGGCTCGAACCCTGGACCTGTAGCATGGTTGTGCGAAGCGATATCACTGAGCCTGTCATGAAAAAAACATATAAGTTAAAAACTCCTCACAGCCTCTTCACTACCGAGAAAAAACGAAGCATATACTCTTTTTTAAAATATTAACAATTCAAATACAATTCTAATACAAACTAATACAAAACTAAACTAATACAAATTCTAATACAAACAATTAATATATTTAAATTTATGTATTGCAATTAATTTTGAAAAAAAATCATGTTTAATATTTGCTGAAGAGAACACCAATTCAGCAGAATTTTAGGTTTTGGGCGATAAAAATACATATTTGTTGTGTTTCATAAATAAACAAACAAGCTCTGTCAGTTTTTTGTAATTAATCGTCCATTCTAACATTTGCTTTAATGCAAAATGTCATACATTTGGTCCTGAAAAAACTTTGTTTTCCTTCCTCTATTTGGCATTTCCTACATTTTTTTTATACAATTAATAAATTAGCTGCTTCGGTATATCCATATATCTAGAAATCATGAACATTCTAGTTTAAAATAGAAATGAAAATTATGAAAAATTTCTAAATAATGTTATGAAGGGAATTCTACAAAGCCTCACGTATCCACTGCCAATACGTATTCACGTATCCAAAGTCACTTCTGTGAAGAGGATATATATATAAAAAGACCTAAAACGATATACAACTGATCTCTAAAACCAACTTATCGCCCGATTCGCATTGGGAAGGGGCTGCCTTCTCTCGGGGAGGGCCCAGGTAGACCACAAGAGAAGTCTGACACCTATGGCCTCTTGTTCAACTTGATTTATGGTGTAGCATTTGGGCTTCAAAAAGCGGATCCGACAGCCATGCAATTGATGGCGGGACGGTGGGGAACCGCAGAGCAGCCGCGGTACCCCCCGTAATTTTTTTTCACCTTTCATTTATTACTTTCGTGGCTGTGTAAAAGTTCACCCCCTTTTACCTATCTACCTAATGTACCTGTGGCGCGGGCTTATTTACCATTCGATGATGAATGCGGCGATTGGATTTAGTATTGTTTGTCGGGCTGTGCCTATTTAGGGGATGGTTGATGGTTGTTTTGGTTGGTGTCGGAATTGTAGGGTTTAATTTGTTTTTTGAATTGTAGAAATGAAAAGTAAATAGTTTGCGGAAATTTGAATCGAAAAAATTATTAATTTGCTTAAGTTATTTACAAGAAACAAAAAACAACTTTGTGATGGTAGCTTTGTTCGGATTTTCAGTTTAATAAATTTTAGTTATAAATTTGAGCATTATAAAATGAACGTGTCAATATGATGCAGTAGTTATACACACGCTTATGTGTTATTAATTTTCATAGTATTCATCCTTCTCATACACTTTAACATCCATGGCCCATTTTCGGGCGCAATAAACAACTTTTATGCCGCCGTAAATCACACCAAATCCCCTTTTGTGTCCAAAATGGATCGTATTCCGAACAGATCATCAACCATAACAAAAAGAAGAAAACCTCCAGCAGACCAACCGTTCAACACAGAATAGCCATAGTCCATTTCCATGGTCAGCACACGAGTCCACATAAAATAGACTGCGTGAGGGACTCGAACCCCTTGACTTCATTGATAAAAGGGTGTGAGCGTATCCACCCTTCTTGTACAAACCCTTATTGTGTGGCCGACTTTGTATTGAAAGAGGGTCTTTTCTTCATGCCTTATATAAAAAAGGGTCTGCCACAACATTGAGGACACTTGAATTTTGTATTGGGGGAGGGTGAGATTCGTTTCCGTTGCTTTTATTGGCATGTCCAAGGGATGTTCTGCTTTGTCGGGTTTGTGGAGAGGCATCAATGGGAGGAATGCTTTCTGTGAAGTGCTTTGAAGTTGTGTTTTTCTTTTTTACTTCGGAAGCTAAGGAACGAAATCAAACTTTATGGGCTATTTGGTAACTGGTTGATATTTTGGTTATACTCAAGGCCTCATCTTCTATAAGACCCGAGCCTGGGGCCCCCAAATTTGGGTGATTTTTGAGCTAAATTGTTTTGTCCCGGGAGCCTTAGTTTATGGTGTCATTTTAAAGCTCATATACTCCGTGTTATCCAAGATCAGGCCCTGGTTATACCATTTGCCAGATACTCACCAGTCTCTTTAAAAATATCCCTTTTAATTTAAAATTAGGTGATATATTTCTCCCTTGATAGCCCATGGATGAAATTAAACTTAATGGAATCACTGCCTGATATTATAGTTGTATTATAGTTAGGCCAGCTCTACGTTCGGAAAATCCCTTTTTGCTGGCTAGTTTTGGCTGTTCTAGTTTGGCACGATATCGTATACTTACATTAAATCTGTTAGGTTAAATGACCTTAAGTAAACAAACCATGCCTTACAATTTCGATGGTCTGGGCTGGACGTTCGAAATGTACTTTTAGAGATCATTCAAACTAAAAAACAGCTTTTAAATATTCTTTTAAAATTACTAGAGAGCCTAAATAAAAGAACGAACTTGTACTTACTATTTATCGAGGCACCCTAAACATTACTGATATTAAATGATTTTGAAGCTTGAGCTTTGATTGAAGCTTTTAAGTAATTCAAAAAATTGCCTTTATTTCTCATATTTCAAGAAAAAATTAAATGATATTATAGCTTATTTACAATTAAAAAAATTAAAATATGACTATACTTTGTAAAAATGTCTTCATAAAATGTTCAATGATCTCTTTTACCTTTTTTTCTGAGAAGTCTTTTAAAAAGCATCAGATGCACGATTAAATGCCATGAGTGCGAATGCCATGAAATCTGCGGAATTTCTTAAGTGTCGGTTGCCATTGCACAAAGGATCAAATAGTTGCACATAAATCTCGATTGTACACACATTTTTAAACACATTAACAAGATCTACCAAGAATCACTTAACAATATAAATTACATAATTAGTTTATTTTTGAAACTATTTATAGCAGTTTCTCATATGCAGTTTCTTCATTGCACAACCATATAAATTCTTTTTAAATAATATCTCCTTGAATGAGAGCAGTTCTTAAACATCCAATTCGAAACAAAGAACTTTCTCTAGCTACATTCTGAAGCTACCGCAAATCGCAATACCGAACATCAGAGAACAAACGTCTTGTGAGAGCACTAACTTTGACAAAAGACACTCACATATACCAGTATCATCTGCATCTACGGTCCTACACAAGTATTTTTTGAAGCAGAAAAAAAGTCGAAACCAGATAATATGTTACTTACGGTCATAAAAAAGCTTAGTTTGAGGGAACTGCGTAGATTTAAGCTCGAGACAAGCTATTACGTTTTCACGCCAAGTTAAGTACGCTTTGCAATGGTATTGTCAGGCAGAACAGAGCTCTGCTTGTAGATTTGAATCCGGACTCTGACGTCTCTTGAGTTTCAGACATTTGAGGGATGGGTTTCTTTGAAGAAAAGCGATCCTCGAATACCTGGGATTGCAATTTTTTAGCCATTTTTTTTTGTCGGCGTTAACAAAGTTGCAACGTTTAATGGCGATTGTCTCGTACATAAAACTTTATTAAAACAGTCATTGTCAAGTTAAGTATTCTCGACAGAGAAGTTTAGTTAAACTGCGTCTAGTCAATTTTTAACTTTAAATAAGTTCATTACTTAAGTTTTAGTAACCGTTTCTTTTACATAAACTAAATTAACTTGTAAAGAATGCTTTATGAAATTCATAAATATAAAAGGTGGCTCAATATCCAGATTCCACTTTTAATTTTTAAAAAAAATGAGGCTTACTAAATGTTAAACAAAATCTGCATTGTTCTTTAATATATCAAATAGATTTCAACTACAATCAATTATCTATCATATTTAAAATGCTTCTAAAAATAATTTAAAGGTATTAGACCACCTTCTTTATAAGGCTATTTACCAATTCAATATTCATCGGTAGTAATTATAAACATCTGTAAAATTATAATGTGCAGTAATTATAAAAAAATAATTGCAATCAATCCGAACATTATTAAGACTTCATATCAGAGTATGTAATAATATTTTTTTATTTCAATGTACATACCATTTATTAACTGGTGAAAACATAAATTTTTTCTATAAAATTTTATTTCAGTAGTATTCATTTAAACTATACTTACTTGTAATGTTTCGTTATGAAACTTTACAATTTAACTTTACTTTACTTCTTTTAAAAATAAACATGTGTATACTAATTTAGTAAAACTTTTTAATATAAAAAAAACTTTTTAAAAAAACGGATTTTTTTTTAAAACGGCACACTACCTTGACACAACCTCAATGCTGCCGTTGACAAAAATACCATACAACATTACCCTCCCACCCCACGCAAAAAAATATTAACGACCCCTCATTATTCAAGCTCAGTTTTCGATTGCACGCTTGAAGCCCTACACCTTCCGTTAAAATAAAAATAAACTCAAAACATTACCAGAAAATTACCGTTAATTATCCCTCACTGCAAACGGCATTTCCTGCAACCCAAAATAAACTCGCAAACGTATCCGAGCGCGTTTCAAGACAGCCGCTTTTCAAGCTAGTCTGACTGATTGGGATGTGGGACTTGACGTCATTTCAGAGAACAGTAGTTATTGATTTTGGTTTGTTTTTAAGCGAAAAAACTGTCCTATAACTTATATATATTTTTTGTTATATTTTTTAATGTTTTTTTTAATTTATAAGAAATAGTACTTCTCGAGAGAACTGTACACAATGTGAAAATTTTGGCGAATGCTTTTCTATGTTTCAAATTTTCTGCTCATTTGGGTAATTGAAATCTTAAAATTGGTTGTTTATATAACTTATAATATTTTTATATTTTTAAACAATTATTTTCACCTTTATCACATTTTTTAGAGACAACGTCTAAAAGTTCTCCTCTACATTAAATTTACCTTCTTTTTATTTGACACAATCATAGATCTTTAAAAAAACGTAATATTCCAAAATCCAAAATTCATTAACGCAAATTGCATCTTCAGACTTATGAATTTAAAAAATATTTTAGAATATTCTTGTACTTTTTTTTTTCAATTCTTCATTTTCTCAAAATTATAATTAAGTTGAAATGGGCAGGATTAGTAAAGTTAACAAGAAAACGCTTTAGATTTTTACATACATTTATAAAATTTAAGCTAGATAATAAGTTTTAGAAAGAGAAAAAGAAAACAAATTTGGATATTGTCAATACATCCCAGTTAAACATGTGTTTTAAAAATATAAGGAATAATCACGATCTTAGAAAATTCGAAGGAAATTTCATAATTCATTGAAAAGGCAAGAAACTTCTTAACTGAATAAATAGCGTTTTTTTATGTTATTGATAATCTCATTTCAAATAACAAGTGAATAATAGCAGGACACTATTTCTTTGTCTTCCCTATAACGGCTAGCATGGGTGGATGAGGATTTATCCGAAACAAGTGTTGTCAGCTACTCCTAAAAGGACGGTGGGGACGATTTTTTGATGCACGTGTCATCGTTGAGACACCTGATACCTCGTAACTTATCCCTTTTCGGCCCCCCGATCCTCTTTTATTTGGATTGTTTTTTTGCTGGTTTAGAGGGGATGTTTTATCTAGTATCCATTTAGTTTCCCGGTTTTTAAGTTTTTCTATGAGTGGGTGTATGTAAATGTCCTATTTTCAATGGAGGGTAGCACATAAAATGTAAGTTATTTTATACATTGCGGCTTTAATTAAACAATGGCTCTAATAGCATAGTCGGTGATCAGCCCTTTGATGTCTAAATGGCGAAATACCGGAAAGTGATCTTATGGAACAGTATACGCTCTAGTAGGGTAACTTATAGCTTGTGTTCCAATAGAGTGGCCATAAGAGAGTTAATAAGATAGGTTATCGTTGGATTGCAATAATTGAAGATTAAATTACCTTTATTTTTTTAAAAATACCATTTTCTTAATGGTAAGAAGAATATTACTTACTTACTTAATGGTATGACATTCGTTAATTATGCAAAACAAAATCTTGCATCTCTTATCATTACTCTAATTATAATAAGAAAATGTCCATCTGCCTGAACTATTTGTCTTTTTCTCTCTTTAAATGGCTAACATCGAAATAAATTACTTAAGTTTGAAGATATTTTAGTTTGAAATTATCTTCTTTTACAAGGTTTTCTCCTTGACTTTTAAAGTTGAAATGTTGAGGATTCAAACTCTCTACAAGAACGGAAATGTCACAACAATATTCCTCCTCAAAAACATCCCACAATAATTTGCAAACACAACTAAAAACTGGCCTTACATTTCCAATTTTTAAAGGCCACCAAGTGACGGACTCTTACCATTGGTGTCAAACTCCCAAACCGTGCCACAACATCGACCTAAAAATTCAAATTTAAAAGCCAATTGTTTCCCCGCATTCTTCCTGCAATTTTTTTTATCTGTTTATTACTTTTGCCTCCATCTAATTCGTGATTCGCACAGGAAGCACGGTTGTGTCTAATCTCCTCTTGTTTGGTCACGGCAGAAAGATAATGATCCTTTCGGAACACGGTTGGACTTTGCAAGAGCCAATGACTTCCAACGATACTGGAGCCGACCGACGAATGAAATCTAAGTGGGGTGTTATTTTCATCGAATCGAGGACGTCACGCTTTTTTGAGTCATTATCCATTCATCAAGTTGATGGTCTGATGCCCATGGTCGGCCGAAATAGCTTCTGTGACCGAAGAGGTATGTAAATATGCCATGTTGCGGTGCGTTTGCAAGGCTTCTGTGATTGAATCCCGCCATTGAAATAAATTTTGCAAGAATTAATTGTGACGGAATCAACGGAAGAAGAATGTTTCATGAAATAATGATTTTATTTAAGAACAAAAAAAAGAGGCCAAGTTCTTTGAAGCATGGTCAAGGGATCGTAAATCATATTTGCAAGAATAACAACTGTTTTCAAATAAACTCAAAATTGGGACATTTTCTGTTGTTTTTCGATGATTTATCACGGCGATTTTATTTCATAGTGAAATATTTTCCATCTTGCATGCACTGTACATTGTAGTTTTTCGAAAGTTTAAACTCTTTATGCTAAAAAAGTAGTCCAATTCCTTATCTCAGAACAAGAAGAGTGCATCTCTATAAATACAGCTTTAAGCAAATTTTAAATGCTTAAAAATATTCTAAATGTTATCTTAACATAGGTATTATTATAATCCAATTTCCAAAATTCAAGACCCAAAATGTTTTTTTAAAAATTAACATTTGGTAATTTACACTACTTTTGAAATAAGATGTAAAGCAAATGTGGAGACTTTCTGTTTAGTATAAATTAGTATTTTATAAATGAAAGTAAACTCTACACAATATTTTTTATTAAAAAAAATTATTGTTAGAATATTCAATTAACAGTAGCAAAGATAAGAAATCCATGGTTACCCAAAAGAATGAAGTACAAAATTTTCTTTTAATTTATAAAGATGATATCGATCAACGCACTTCCACGTTGAAAACAAAATAATAAAAATATTAACGCTTACAAATAATATGTCATTCTCATGTAATTGCTTTTCCTACATCCCATAAAAATGATTTCGCAAGTAAACAGATATAGGACTACACCTCGTATGGTCCATCTGGTAGCCATTGCCAAAATCGGAATTCGTTCCGGTCTTCACCATCCATTCTGCAGAGGTAACTAAGTTCAGGGAGTAGCCCCGTCTAACAAGACAACTATGGATTAACATAATTGTATCAAACGTCGCACTCTAAATGAGTAAAACTTTTTGGGGACTAAAATATGGGTTGTATCTGCTATGGGAAGGTTAACTACGGTGAAAAAAAAAATCTATGAATTTAACTATTTTGCTTTGAAATAATCAGTGATTATGTATACTTTCTTATAGTTTAATGTTATTGAGTGCTTGCATCAATGTCCAAGACATTAGTCTAGATACTGCTGGAGGTTAAAGGAAAATTAAAATATTCACTTTTTTCAAGTAAACATTTTTTATTATGAAAAATTTAGTAAAATATAATGATTTTCTGATAAGTATTCGAGAAAGTACTCTTTCGACACTGCACCTATAAAAACATCGTACATTCCTAAACCATTTTTTATAATTTATTAAAATCTTAATATTTAGCTAGATAGAGTTTAAACAACTTAAATTGCAATTTTTTTACCACACTGAAAACCCTGCAAAAAAAACGTCTTTAGAAAAATTTGGAAACATTGTCTTTACCCTAAAAATTCATCGACGTTAAAATCAGTTGTCGACCATCCACGTTCAATTTTGCTAAAAGTAGAAGCAGTGGTATTTTAAAAAGTATTTTTCTAATTAGATCTCATTTTTCACAAAAACTATCAGTTACATCTCTTTCAAAACAGACACCACCAAACTAACAAGACAGCCAGTGTGTTTTTTTATGACCACCAAGGCATACCTTTACACCTGAAGGCGTTGGGTCCAATCAGAGGAACAGCTCACTCGCCGCAGACAAATGATCTGCAGGAAAATGATTTGCATGCGTCAAAAAGTTCGGGCGTGGCGGCCATTTGCGAATATTCGCTGTCCGCTATAGTTACGGCCAGGTGAATAATTGCAGGCAATTCCGTGGGGCGTCGTTTTTCAATTGTTTTATGGTGGTTTGGATGAGGTCACATATTGCATTTGATAGTGTTTTAGTTGGTTTCGATGGGATTGTTATTTGATTGTTATTTTTTTTATGAAGAATCTCGTTGTAATGTAGAGTTTCGTTACACTGTAAAAAAAATATTATAGTTCAGCACATTTGCCGCATATTCAAAACACATTCTGCTGTATCTGATTGCAACTTTTGTTCTAAACACAATTCTGCAGCACAATGCTGTATTTTTCAACTTGCGTACGCGTACCGTAACCTTAGTCAGTGGAAAGCATCACCTTTTAGTCAATTAGGTCTAAAATCGCTTTGGGAAACATAAACATATAAATTTTAAAATAGAGTTCCATTTTCACCCTTCCTCCTCATTTCAAAAGCACATGTTATACTAATATAAAAACCAGCATGCAAAGACATTTCCAAAATAAACATTGCATCCTAACTAACTTCTCAATCTACCTGCTTAATTTTTTTAACGCTGCCATCCAAACAGTCGCAGACAAGCGCTGCTAAGTAAAGAAGTGACAGAGACACAGAAGTGCGAAATAAAAGAAATCAACAGCAGAAATTCCCGATGCAGCAGCATCGAGACACAAGGAGACCCTCTGTGCCAACACCACATCGTGTCTTGTCAAAGAGCTCTCCTGTTCTCCTCAGAATTCTAGGATACATTCTCAGAGAAACCTGATATCCTCGAAGAACGAACTGTTTGCCATGCAAAACGGATATTGCATTTCTCCAGTGCTTTTTTTTTCTTCTCTTGCTCTCTTCTAGGATTGCTTTCTGCTGCTTTTTTAACGCATTGCTTTGCTGTCTTTTTTTATTTTCTTCTAGGAGTGGAGAGGTTTTTTCTTAATTTTCTTCTGGCTGGTTTTCAACCCCCCTTCCCTCTTCTTGGCGGGTGCTCTTTCAGTTTTAGGTTTTATTTTGGTGTGCTTTTTCGATGAGTGAAAGTTATACGAGTTAAATTGAGTTGACGATTTTTCTACTTATGCCTCACTTATTAATCAGTGTTTTTCTTTTCAGTACCTCCGGATTAAGTGAAGGGAGAAATAAAGTTTGATTAACCCTTTCACAGTTTCATTTGTTCCTAATCAGAACAAATGACATTATCCGGATAGTGTTATTAGAGTTTGCTGATGATTCCAATAACTGTTTTTTAATGAAATATTCTTATAATAAGTTTTCTGTACTTGTTGTTGACAGCATTCATACTTTATTTCAAAAAATATATACGGTCTTTTATGTGTAGTTTATGTTAGGGTATTTTAAGGCAATTATTTTGTTGTTGTCAAATACTTTTTAAGCCCCTGAATTTTATTTCAGCTCGTATCACCCCCAATGTTGTTTCTCTACTATCTTACACTTCTTACAGAAAAAACAACTTTAGTGTGAAACTATTTGACATGCCTATTTTGTCCGAATCGCACTATTGTAACATTTGTTAAAGTATCGGGAATAAAGTTAAATAAAAATAAAAAGAATTTTCAAAAAATATTTTAAAATTGTACGTTCTAAAGGAAAAAAGTTCGAATAGATAAAAAGAAGCTCAAAGTACATCATAATAGGTTCAGAAAAATTACTTGTTAAAACTTTTCAACTTTTGTGAACTACAAAAACTATCTCTCTCCGTCTATATATTATTTCTACTTATTATTAATTTGTAGATTATTAAAGTTCTTTTATAAGCTTTTTGCAGTAAATTCGGGTTACATTGCTATCTATATCACACAGTTAAATTTCAATTTGCAACCGAATGTGCTAGTTAAAATTAATATATTGTGCGTAAAAACAGTTCTAGAAAATTGGAATATGTGTTGAAATACGCTTTTATATAAACGGTTTAAGTGTTAATTGTATGGCAAAAAAAACTTGTAAACATGTAAAAGATGTAAATCGTAAAAACAAAAGCTATATTTAAAGCACTAAGCTTCCTTCAATTTTGTGGTGTAAAGTTGCACAACGTTACTCTAACGTTGCACTCGTTTCAAAACGTTTCTTCAACGTCAGTGTGATGTCCATTAAGGTTCTTTATTTGATTCGTTACTTACTACATAACTAATCTACGTAAAACCATGCAATAATTTTTAAAAATCAAAAGTAAGGCTTAGAGCTAGGCAAATTAAAACCATCCCTAATAACTAAATAAAAATATTACCAACACAGACATAGCTTACTTGTCATTTACAACATACAAAAGGCCTCTTGTCAGAATCGCGAAGATTGGCATTTCATTCAACTGACAATGTTTCGTGAAAGAAAACAAAGTGTTCCTTTCAGCTATTCTTTCAAAATGAAGGAAACAACAAGTTTTTAAATTTTAACTAACTTTGTCTAGAATATGGTATTAAAGTAAGAGATTAATTATTGCCTAATAGCTTCGATAGTTAGAAGGATACAGATATTAGATAGCATTGCTTAATTTTTTAAGACCAGAAAAAATTTATATATATATTTTATTAATCTTTCGTTTATCATATAATTACAAGTCAGTAAAAGATCCTAGATCTGGTTAAAGAGAGAGATTTCTTACTATCGGCAAAATAAAATCTCAGTATACTTTGCATTCCCAGAGAGCTCAGATTATTTACAATCAAACTTTTAGGAGAGTTGCCTAGATGGCCCACTACCAAAATGGCTCTCAGTTTTCGTGCTTTTGCCGAATCTGAAAAAAAAAGCCTTCCACCAATTTGCAGCTCTATGAATACACAAAATACAAAAGATAATCTTTTAAAATATAACATGAACAAAAAATATATGTTCTCTATGAAGATCATAAGTCTCATATCTCTATATGTTCAACAAGATGGGTCTTACATTATGAGCCCGTTGGTCCCACACTAAAGCTGATAGCTATCAAGCGTCAGCTGCTTAATTTTAGACACGACTACTGTTCTTTTAATTGCGTGTTCACAGTCTGTGATTTTCCTCTTTTTTTATAAATAGGTCTTAGAACCAGAGTGGCACAAGTCCAAATTTGTAACTTTACAAGAAAGCCTAAAAAATCGAATAAAATCTAAGTGCCGCCTATTCAGGTTTAAGCATTAAATTTGCCAGTCAATTTTTAGTTTTAATTTTACAAAAATATGTAAAAGTATTCTATTATAGCAACAGAACACGAAATTTCCTAGGCTGAGACAGATTTTCTGAATGAGAAAATCGTCGGTACGCATGTCATATGATTATGTGGCATGTAAAAATCATTTTTACTACCCTTTTGGCTTGGATTCTTTCGGCAACGTACTTTAACATTCACAGAGAGCTCCGATTCAGCATTAGTAGCGAGAGCCACCTAGATGGTGCTACAAAAATAGCTCTCAGTTCTGAGGAATATGCAGGGTCTCCAAAAATCTTAACCGCTAAAAACGCAGCCCTGTTCAGAAAAAAATATGCGAAATTTAATTCTACATTAAAATCTACTGACAACTAAATAGTGTCCATTTATGAGATATACCATATTTGCTCTGAAGAACCGATATCATTAATTTCCCCTTTCTGTTTATGAGTCTCAAAATAAATTCTTCTGGGGGAAAGATATAGAGAAGGCTTGTATGATACAAAGATGAAAGCTGAGAGAAATCTAAGTATTGAGACATCAAGTGCTTTTTTAAGGATGGGACGAATTTATCAGTTTATCAAGTTACTGAATGAGGGTGATATTAAGGATTTGTAAGAACGTTGATGATTGGAATGGTGATAAAAGATGGATAAAACAATTATTATTGTTGCAATGAATTCAAAGATAAAGTAAGTTGTTTAGTTGTTTGTTTAAAAAGAAGCTTGCTTCAAAGTGAGACACTTTAGCAAATTAGTTTTATGATAATAAACACTTTGTTTAGATGATTAACTTTTGCTTTTCTAATAATTAATTTAAATTAGGTTTTAAAAAAATAATGAAAAATAATAATGTTTCAATAAAAATAATAATAAATGATTTTAACATTAAGAAAATGTACTGTAACTTTTATATGTTTCTGTTCAGATAAAAATCGTTTTTAATTTATTAAATGATAACCAAAAGGCCTAAAATAGGTTTTTAATACCTTAGATATTCTCAATTTTGGCCTTTAAAGGCGTTTAAAGCTAATGTTTATGCCTATATGCACCTTCGTTGCCTATACGCAATTTGTGTTGTCTTTGACAACAAAAATTTCTAGTTGTTGCAAAACAAAGTCTGTTATAAAAAAAAGTCCGATTTTATAAACATTCCTACTTTGTCTTTAGATTGTAAACTATATCTACTATTATGGCTACAGTTGATTTTCGATTTTTCAGTTAATGTTTTTTTTTTCTTCTGAGCACTATCTTTCCACTGAATATTTAGCATATCCAAAACTTCTGCAATATAACCATTTAAGAAACTATCCATTAGATCCATTAAAGCGTGTGCGAGTTTCAGCCAAACTACCCATGCAGAAACATTCTTATAGAGTAGCGTGCCGAACGCGAATCGGACCACTGCAACAAAGCAATCCAGCATCAGCGTCTTCCCCTAATAAATAGCAAGGATGGCCAAGGAGGAAACCGCGTGAGGAACAATCGTCCAGAAATTGTTTCAACAACTCATTTCGTATTCATCAGCGAATAATACAGGGGGTAATAATTCTGAGCCGGGGAATTGAAATGTTCAGCTGGTGCTATCCCAACGCCATGTTTCAACTAATAATACAATCAGCAGACCCTTGTGTGTCTGGATGTTCGAATGGTGTATGAGTTTTCTGGACAAATTACGTTTTAATGGTATTGAGACGCGTCTTGGGATCCTGGGATCACGCTATACGTGACCTATGATGTCTTGAGCTATCAATGCTGTGTGTGGAACAGCGTATTAAGATGCTACTTCTTTCTTGTGTTTTTTATTCAAAAACTTATTAAAATGAGAGCTTTCGTGTAAAGTATGTTTGCGTTTCAAAGGCTTTTATTTACATTTAAATGAAATATTAATTCATGGAGATGAAAACAAGGAAACAATTTCTATGTGATTGTTGGGGCATTAAATTGCTTTTTTCTTAAATATAAATTTGCGGTAGAAAAGGGTTCGTGTCGGCAAAGAACTAATCTAAATTTTATTAAAATGGTATAAGTTTGAGATATTACTATGAATTTAACGTAGGATTTTTTGCTTCAGTTTTGTTCTCCTAAAGAATAAAACCTACTATGAAAGCCATTATATTAGCACGATTGTGTAAAAGGCAAAGATTGTATGAAAATATTAAACTATATTAGTACAATAGTTCATGTAATAGTTTATTGTGTTTATGGAGAAATAATAGATACAATGTCTATCGTACGGGATTTTAGTAAACCTTTAACAAATTTTTTGTTGGTTTCATTTAATATAAAGTATAACTCGAGCTACATGATAGCTACTTATGGCCTTTTGGCTTTTTATTGTATATTATGTGTTCTGCTTTGCAAATGTTTTGCTCAAATAAATCTGTAGTACTCATTGACTTTATTATAAAAGTACGGAACCATGAGCAAATTTACTACATCAATAAAGTCTAAAAAAGTTCTTTAGACTCGAAACTCATACAAACTATTGGTAGAGGCTCCGTCAGTGTGAAAAGTCGATCAAGTAGAACCACGAACATATCTGCATGAGTAACCACCTCCAGACCTACAACTTCACCTGCACACCCTTTTCCTCAACCATTCACAAATAATTTCATTCAAGAAAAGTCAAGATCCTCAATGCACCAAACCTGGGTTACATTTCTCAAGACTACGGGTGAAAGTCCAGATTAACCTTTACTAACTTTCAACTCTCTTCAAAAGCTTTTTTTATTATTTCCCCATCACTGCGAAGAGGCGTATAAATATATTCAAAGCATGGTTCATTCAATGTTCTGGTCTCTTTTCACCTCAAATCCTATGTAATCGTGTCGACAATGTTTACAGTGTCCCACAAATAAAAGGTTATCCGTGAAACTACTGTTGGTAGCTCGCGCCTTTGAGGTTGGAGTGTCCCACAATAGGCGGTTGATGAAGCTGTTTGTGGTGCGACTATAGATTCCATACGGTGGGAGAATTACCCGTATCACTCCCCTCCCTCTTTTTTCTGAAATCACGTCCGTTTTCGGGGCCATTCATGGGCGCATTCAATCATTTTCAACCGCAATCGTTGTGTGTCACATGGTATGTTAGTGTGTAAACTCCGATGTGGATCCGAATTTGACTTTTTTATGGGTTTTCTGAAAAATTATATTTCTTATTCGACTGATTTCTCTAAATCTACTTAATTTTTTTTTACTATTGATACGAAAAAAAAGTATTCTTAAAGTAGTAAAGAAATCTGATTCAAATATGAGAAATGTAAAGTATAATTCAGTGTGAAATGATATACATATATTTTTTTACAAAGTTTTTTTCCTTAATAACAAAAAGTTTCCAAATAAAGTGTTGTTCAACGAAACAATCTCAACATTGAATCATTGAAATGGTCATATTGTTAAAACAAAATGTAGGTTTGTAACAGAATCTGTCACTTAACCCGCTTCTACACAAAAGTTGTGTTAAACCGGTAAAAAGGCGCCAAACGCAAGCATTAATTCTATATTAAACATTTACATGCTAAATTTGGCTAGTTTTATTTATTTTATTTCGAAAATTCAATAATTATTACTTATCGTTTGCAAAAATCAATTTGTATTTCAAAGAATAAATATATACTATTCCTCGCTTTTAAATAGAATGAAAATATTTCATATCAACATACAAAGAATCTCGAAAATTATATACTATCGTTGCAAAATATTATATTTAAGAATATTGATTCTCGTTTTATGATGCATTATTCAAACAAGGATCCTAGTATTTGTCGTCATTAAAATTAAATATAATTTTTTTAATTTATTGTCTAAAAAATTAAGTTTCCGACGATTTTGCGAATGGCAATGCTGATTTAAATCTAATAAAAACAGGGATTTAGCTATTGTAATTCAAACTTTTAACGCCAAAATTAACTATTTTCATTAATCTTCTTTCTCAGATTTAATAACTTAGATTAAATTCAAAATTAACAGTTCGAAAAATATATAATTAGTACAAATGATGCTTTAAAAATAAAAGCGAAACTTTGCAAATTTTTATGCCAAGTTAGAATTCTCTTTGCATCTTTCTTCATACATATATAATGAACCATCAAAAAAACTCTATTGTAATGTTACAACAATCCAAACTGAATTATATCACATAAATAAATATTCTTTCCAAAGTTTGTATTTTTAGCCTACTTTTCTTTTTTTAATTCGAAAGAATTAAAAAATGAAAAAGTAGGTATTGACATGCGGTCGATGTCCGTCTGTCCGTCTGTCTGTCTGTCTGTCCGTCTGTCCGTCTGTCCGTCCGTACCCCCCTTCCAAAATCGGTTCTAATCATCGGATCTTAAAAATTCTTTTTTTGTTAGAAAGCTATAACCTCAGATACCCAACTTTCATACTTTTTGTCCGTCTGTCTGTACGTCCGGACGGACATAAATCTACTATCTGTCGGCGAATTTCCCATTGAATTAGCATTGAAATTCAATTTTGAGTCATTTAAATCACTGTAGGTATTGAAATGCGGTTGATGTCCAACTGTATGTCTGTCCATCTGTCTGTCTGTTCGTATGTCTGTCTGTTCGTATGTCTGTCCGTCTGTCTGTCCGCCTGTCTGTCCGTTTGTCTGTCTGTCTGTCTGTCTGTACCCCCCTTCCAAAATCGGTTCTAATCATCGGAT
Organism: Oedothorax gibbosus; assembly: GCA_019343175.1. Taxonomy (NCBI): domain Eukaryota; kingdom Metazoa; phylum Arthropoda; class Arachnida; order Araneae; family Linyphiidae; genus Oedothorax; species Oedothorax gibbosus. Next base: position 202,083 of record JAFNEN010000484.1, read on the forward strand.
CTTAAAAATTCTTTTTTTGTTAGAAAGCTATGACCTCAGATACCCAACTTTCATACTTTTTGTCCATCTGTCTGTACGTACGGACGGACATAAATCTACTATATGTCGGCGAATTTCCCATTGAATTAGCATTGAAATTCAATTTTGAGTAATTTAAATCACTGTAGGTATTGAAATGCGGTTGATGTCCAACTGTCTGTCTGTCCAACTGTCTGTCTGTCCATCTGTCTGTCTGTCCGTCTGTCTGTCCGTCTGTCTGTCCGTCTGTCTGTCCGTCTGTCTGTCCGTCTGTCTGTCCGCCTGTCTGTCCGTTTGTCTGTCTGTCTGTACCTCCCTTCCAAAATCGGTTCTATCCATCGGATCTTAAAAATTCTTTTTTTGTTAGAAAGCTATGACCTCAGATACCCAACTTTCATACTTTTTGTCCGTCTGTCTGTACGTCCGGACGGACATAAATCTACTATCTGTCTGCGAATTTCCCATTGAAATTCAATTTTGAGTCATTTAAGTCACTGTAGGTATTGAAATGCGGTTGATGTCCATCTGTCTGTCTGTTCGTATGTCTGTCTGTCTTTCCGTCTGTCTGTCCGTCTGTCTGTCTGTCCGTACCCCCCCCCCCCCTTTCCAAAATCGGTTCTATCCATCGGATCTTAAAAATTCTTTTTTTGTTCGAAAGCTATGACCTCAGATACCCAACTTTCATACTTTTTGTCCGTCTGTCTATCTGTACGTCCGGACGGACATAAATCTACTATCTGTCGGCGAATTTCCCATTGAATTAGCATTGAAATTCAATTTTGAGTCATTTAAATCACTGTTGCAAAATCAACAATGGCATGAGAAACTTTATTTATTTAAACATATTTGAAGTAAAATAATATTTTCATGAATCAGTTTGAAATGACGTCATAAAATGTAGCACAATTTGATTCTTTGATTATTCATTAATTATCTAACAAGAAAGCGGCAAGGCATACTTTTGCATGCAATTATGCTAAGTTTTAATTTACATTTCTTATTTTTTAATGCAGTTTGGAGTTTCATTACTTTTGTTATTAATAAATATTTAATTATTCCTCAAACTACAAATAAATCGCGAGCAGACGATAAATAATGTTTAATTGATTTGCGAAATAATAATAAGGAAAATAGTTGATTTTGGCTTTTAGAAGTTTAAATTATAGCTGGATGCTGTGTTTCGATTTTTCTAATGTGTATAAATCTAGTGTAGAAACGGTTGTTGATGATATTTACTGTTAGGAACCTAGTTTTTTCCCGATTAGAACTTCAGTAAGTATTTAAGTAACAGGAAAGTAGGCTATTTTAGTTCATTATGAACTTCTTGTTTTGTAGTCCAATCTCTCCTAGTGACAGCTAGTAATTGCGTAGATAACTATACGGAAATAAAAAGTTTCAAACGTTCCATTTTGCATCTTACGAGGCGATTTAAAATGCGAGAAGAAGACGTGTGAATCGTGATTATTGCTGCTTTAACCTCAAATTGCAGCATATAAAAGTCTTCCGTTACGACTTACCCAAACAACAATCCCACTGCAGATACATGCCATGTGTGGGGATTTGATAGTTCGTGCGTCTTCTTTTAACATTTGAGAACTTTTTTGCAGCATGTCGAACAATTTATAAATTATTTTAATAGTCATTTAGTTTAGAAATAGTCATAGTTTTCATATATTTTTTTACGATATAATTTAGCTAGTGATATTTGATGCATTTATTTATAAAATGTTTTTTTATGAAGTAAAATAGTTTCTTACGATCCTAACTCGATCCTTTCCTTCGATATCTTTCTCTATGTAAGAAATTAAGTAAATATAATTTCACCCTTCTAAATGTGTAGTTACAAACTCACATTTAAGTATAAATATGATATAAAGGTCCAGCGTGTTCATTGGTGACTTTTGATAAGAGTAAATGTAATTGTATGAAGAATTATATCTTAGTAGTACTTCGGAAAGTGCCGTCAACTCGGAAAACTTTGGCATTAAAACCTAAACTTGTTACCAATTCATTGTTTGAAAATTTTGTACTCAAAGTCAAGACAAGTGTTACCACTGATTGACAATCCTTAAAAATTAAATAATAGTACTTAATGAAGAGTTGTTATGGAAAAAAAAGCTTGGACCAAAGTTACCATAAAGGAATAAAGTTGCCCTATTGAAGGTAGCTTTAGCATAATCACTGAAAGGTGTCCTTTTTCAATCTCCAAGTTATCATCGTAACATGAGTAACTCCATTTATTTTATGCTCATAATACCCTAACAGCATTTCTATTGTACTCTCAACTCCCCTCCCCTCCCACTCGCTTAAAAAAACTGTTAAAAAGAATGTAAAAATAAACATTCAAATAAACTCTTACAGTTTAAAATGTTAATTTTTTGAATTACCTTATATTTTATTATATGAGCGAGAAACTAGATTTTAGGGTTGATTTAGATAGCACGCTTCTCCGAACGTTATTGAAGATTCAAAAACGATTTCATTAGTTTCCATAGTAGGAATGATGTTTAAACCATTCGAATGACAAGGATTTCACCTTTTGCTAGATGTGATTCTAAGCAGGCGGTCCGTTGTTAGATTTGCTGTTCCAAATGGATGAAAACCGTGAGATTAGGTTTGCTACGACTAAAACAGTTATTATGCAAGAAAATTTAAAGGGGTAAAAAATCGTTTAAACTTTTTACAATGCCAATGGAAAGACGTTTTTAATGATTTTCGTTGGGATGTGATATTCGATGACAGTTGAAGTTCTTTTAGGTATCGGTCAAAAAACCCTTTTTTTATAATTCCCGATGATCAAAATTTAGGACGGTATCTTCATTATTAGGTGCGAGGTGCAAACTTAAGAATGAAGTTATTTAAAAATTAGCGTAAGTGGCAATTCTTCTATAAAAAAATATGACAATACTACTAAAAATCCTAAATACTTATTCAAAGCCTTAAAAATCAGTCAACAATTACAAGTCTTTTAGAAAAATTAATTTAACTTCATTATCTTGTCGTCCTTTTTTGTATGTAATACTGGTGTTTTTTTAGCCTACTTTTCTTTTTTTAATTCGAAAGAATTAAAAAAATGAAAAAGTAGGTATTGACATGCGGTCGATGTCCGTCTGTCTGTCTGTCCGTCCGTACCCCCCTTCCAAAATCGGTTCTAATCATCGGATCTTAAAAATTCTTTTTTTGTTAGAAAGCTATAACCTCAGATACCCAACTTTCATACTTTTTGTCCGTCTGTCTGTACGTCCGGACGGACATAAATCTACTATCTGTCGGCGAATTTCCCATTGAATTAGCATTGAAATTCAATTTTGAGTCATTTAAATCACTGTAGGTATTGAAATGCGGTCGATGTCCATCTGTCTGTCTGTCCATCTGTCTGTCTGTTCGTATGTCTGTCTGTTCGTATGTCTGTCCGCCTGTCTGTCCGCCGTTCTGTCCGTTTGTCTGTCTGTACCCCCCTTCCAAAATCGGTTCTAATCATCGGATCTTAAAAATTCTTTTTTTGTTAGAAAGCTATGACCTCAGATACCCAACTTTCATACTTTTTGTCCGTCTGTCTGTACGTCCGGACGGACATAAATCTACTATCTGTCGGCGAATTTCCCATTGAATTAGCATTGAAATTCAATTTTGAGTCATTTAAATCACTGTAGGTATTGAAATGCGGTTGATGTCCAACTGTCTGTCTGTCTGTTCGTATGTCTGTCTGTTCGTATGTCTGTCTGTTCGTATGTCTGTCCGTCTGTCTGTCCGCCTGTCTGTCCGTTTGTCTGTCTGTCTGTACCCCCCTTCCAAAATCGGTTCTAATCATCGGATCTTAAAAATTCTTTTTTTGTTAGAAAGCTATGACCTCAGATACCCAACTTTCATACTTTTTGTCCGTCTGTCTGTACGTCCGGACGGACATAAATCTACTATCTGTCGGCGAATTTCCCATTGAATTAGCATTGAAATTCAATTTTGAGTCATTTAAATCACTGTTGCCAAATCAACAATGGCATGAGAAACTTTATTTAAACATATTTGAAGCAAAATAATATTTTCATGAATCAGTTTGGAATGACGTCATAAAATGTAGAACAATTTGATTCTTTGATTATTCATTAATTATCCACCAAGAAAGCGGCAAGGCATACTTTTGCATGCAATTATGCTTAGTTTTAATTTACATTTCTTGTTTTTTAATGCAGTTCGGAGTAGTTTCATTACTTTTGTTATTAGTAAATATTTATTCTTCGAACTACAAATAAATCACGAGCAGATGATAAATAATATTTAATTACTTTGCGAACGAATATTAAGGAAAATAGTTGATTTTGGCTTTTAGAAGTTTAAATTATAGCTGGGTGCTGTGTTTCGATTTTTTTTTCTAATGTGTATAAATCTAGTGTAGAAACGGCTGTTGATGATATTTACTTTAGGAACCTAGTTTTTTTCCCGATTAGAACTTCAGTAAGTATTTAAGTAACAGGAAAGTAGGCTATTTTAGTTTTTTTATGAACTTCTTGTTTTTAATAAAGTTTCTCGTACGTTTAACGAAATTGCAACAGTGAACATATTGAATAAAAATGGTATTTGCATGTTATTTCAATCTGGATTAAATTTTAAGTTATTTAAATTTTAAATAAACTTCCAATTAAAATTTTTTTAATGAAATTTGGAATGTAGCCTAATCTGATTTTTTGATTCAAAATGACGTATTCCACTTGACTGTGAGACTTGTGGATGGCAAAAGTGAAAATATTGAACAAAAATGGAATTTGAATGTTATTTTAATTTAGATTAAATTTTCAGTTATTTAAGTTTTAAATAAACTTCTAATACAAATTTTTTAATGAAATTTGGAATGTAGCATAATCTGATTTTTTGCTTCAAAATGACGTATCCCACTTGTCTGTAGGACTTGTGGATCTTTCTGTGAAAGTGGGTGACGGACGGACAAACAGACAGACGGACTGAACGATTATAAAACCTTCCACTTTTTACGTTATAAACGTAGTGTGGAAGCTAAAACTATGAAGCTTAAAGTTAGTTAACTATCGAGATATAATTTTTTAAAAACAAAAAAATATTTCTTGAAGCTTTCCAGGTAGCACCCCCATATGGGCCCACGTGGTTTCCTAGTGGGCTCCCATATGGGGCCCAGAAAGAAACGACCCCTTTTTTTCTGTGAAACCACGTCGGCCCACATGGGCCATCCCACATAGGCCCATATGGTTTTCTTCCACATTGGCCCACCTGGGCTTCTCCACATTAGCCCAGTAAAATTTTTCATGAGCAATCGATTTTGCCTTTCAAGTTGAACGATCTCTTTATTAGTTAATAATATACCGAAACAATTAATATATATTTTACTAATTTGAATAATATACAGTTGGAAGATAAAAAAAAATATTGTATTTGGACAGCAGTTCACTTTATAGGACAGATGGGCAATCCATATAGATTTAGATGGGCCATGCCACATTGGCCCACCTGGGTTATCCCACATCGGCCCACCTGGGTTGTCCCATATCGGCCAATTCGGGTTCTTCTATAAAGCTCTGTTTTATTAAAATAGCTATAAATTGTACTAATTTTTTTTCTAAAAATACATTAGTACTGAACAACATCAATTATTACACCATGAAATTCACGGTATTGATTTTCTTTATCAAATATAATTTCAATTTACCTCGAGGAATTAACTTAGAATAATATACGGATGCATATTTTTTATGGTACAATAATTTTTAGTTAAGAATGAAACCTATTTTATTTGAGTTATAAACAGTCCATTTGACTAAGAGTGAAAACCGAGTTCTAAACTACTTTAATAAATGTCGTGGGCTTGTTATGGATAGCCCACAGAAATCTATATGGGTTGCCCATAATGTCAAATGTAGATCCACGTGGTTATATTTTTTTCTTGAAAAAGCGTAAAATAAAATTGCTTCTAAATACATTAATGTCACCTAATTATTACAAAATAAATAATATTTTACTCATTTTTTATCGTAATTAACACATAATTTGCTAAAATTTAGTGCATGGGATTCACATGGTTTGGTGATGGGCTGATGGGGCCCACCAGTGCCCATCTGAACCACGTGGGCCCACGTCGGACCATATGGATCCCACATTGGTGTGCTGCCTGGGTTAGTTTCAAATATTTATTGAGATCTCTAGAGCAAAAATGTTTAGTTTTTGTAAGATTTTAAGTGTTTTTTGAACACTTTTTATTGTATTTCATCGTCCTTTATATACTAACAAATATAACATAAACGCAAAAGTAAATCAAAAGGACCCATCTGCTAAGATTCATTATTAAACATTACATAATTAATTTGGCTTTCTGCTTATAAGATGGTAAAAAATATGTAGCGAAACCAATGAAAAGTATACTTTAAACATATGCATTATATTATCATATATAAGAAAATAGTTAATAAAATTTTTTAGTGTTGTGTTCCTTTATAAATATTTTACAACGAAAGAGAAGAGAAAAAGAAAGGAAAGTTTTTTTTTAACTGGATGGAGTTATCAATAAAAAAAACATTTAAAATAGAAAAATTGTCATTGAACGTGATATTTATATGGTTATTGAAAGTCAATTTAAAAATCATAATAAAGTACGGAAATTGCAAGAATAAAAGTATGCAAAATTGTTAGAAACTAAAAAAAGCTATTTATTGTAAGATCTATTGAAGAGACAGGTAGGGAGAAGGAGTTCACAAACAATTAAATTAATTTAATATACAAATAACAATTCCGTCAAACGAAGTTTAACGACTTTTACAGCCACCAACACCAATATATCACATTACAAACAAAACACCGCATTTCATATCATCCTATTCCCGATAAAGCTATTCAATCTGATCACGCAACACTTTTAATCCATCCCCGATTGGCCCTTACCAATTTCCCCTCATAAAAACCACGCACCTAATTCATAACCCGGCAAAACCACCACAGGCCCCTTTTCACAAGCCTCCGCTCAACTGTAATGGGTAAGAGTACATACACTACATTGTGGGGCGTGCGTCTTTTGTGGGCCCTAGAGTGGGAGCCCTATTGTGTGGGGCTGCCCTTTTGATAATGTTCCTTGTAGCGTGTTAGGGGACCTCAATGGTTGTCAAATGAGGAGGTTGAGCTGATAAGGTTGGGGTATGGAAGTGGGAAATGAGCCAATATTTGAATGTGTCGCCAAAAACTTAATAAGAAATTGTTGGTTGTTACGAGTTAGTTTTTGATATTTGTGATGATTTTCGCAAGCACTAATTAAAGATCAAGAAAAAATATTATTATTCATATGCATTAGTTCAAAATTATTTTACAAGTTTCGTTCTTTGAAATACATAGGGTGAAGGGAATTAAATGTAGTCGAGTGATAAAATTAGAAAGAAATATTTTAAGTGTTTGTTACTTATTTTATTAGTATTTTTTTAATTATTTATTTTAACCCTAATTAACATAATTTTAAAATGTCTTACAGGGGAAAAGAACTTTAAGCTATGATAACTTTAATGATACTTATTTACTTTACCTTACCAATTACTTAAACGTTATGTAATAATGCATCACCAAAATTGTGGTAAATTAAGAAAAATGAAGTGTTTTTATTTTAACAATGAAAATAATAGTCATATTTAATTTAATATTCTAAGAATATACGACAAAATAGCGTATTTGAAATTATTTGTTTACAATTTCAAAGCAAATAAGTTTGAAAAAGTTAACTAAAAAAGTAATTCACTACAATACTTTAATTATTACCATTATTCAATTAAATATTAAACTGAAAAACGTGATCGTTAGCCAAAACGGCGAACTTCTTTTCCAAAAATACTTTAGGGTTACAATCTAGATATTCTTTCTAAAATCGTACTTGGCGAGACATGGGAACCTCATCGGCAGACATTCGATGACAGAAACATGATTTGAGAAGCTTTGTAGAACATTTTGTTTGGGGTTTTAAAGATAAAGATCGACCCTTGGGAATGAAAGGTGAAGGAAGTAGAGAATTCTTTATGTGGTCAAAGGGGTTAGATGTTTTGTTATGAAGACATTATATTGTCAGCATCTTTGTTACGGTATTGATTCTCAAAGATTAGCTTTAATCTCTCTTTTTAATCTCGGTCTATATCATTACCATACCGGTTTTGTATATAGTAACCTAGTAAAAATACTTATTTGATTTTTATAGATATCAAAGTACAGGGTGAAACCGGAGCTAGTTTTCCTTGGTTTTTCATTCTGATTGTATATTTTTTAAATGTAATTTATTTGCAAGAAAACAAGATACCGTTAAACAATATAAGCCTTCCACATGTTTATCTATAAACTGATATTACTACTTTTCTAAAAAAAAAATTATACTTCTTAGCAATAAGTGGTTAAATCCAAGCACGTTAAGATGGGAAAACTAACAACAATATCCTTTATACATTAACACATAATACTTTTTTCATTTGAAACTTTTTTATTGCCAGTGAGCAGAGATTTGTATAGTAAGAAAATCATGACAATCATAAAAACCAGGACATATTTTTTTTCTGGTGCAGTAATTTTTTAAAATATAATTATATTAAAACATTCCCAATAGTCCTCAAAAGCACTGTCCTTTTCCACTTATTATAGTGTGTAGGATCTAAAGACATATTTTAGTCGCACCTGATATTATGAAATTTAATACTTCATTACATTTTACGATACGGCAATAATTGTAAAGATCTCCGACAAACACAATAACATTTCACACTGTATCATATGACCCACAACCGAATAATATGACTTTGCCAGTGCAAACATCAATTACTTGCACATGCATCACCATAAAGACACCCAACATGCAGCACACCAGGCGTTGCAAAACTGATACCCAGTCTCCGATTTCATAGCCCGAAACGAGATCCACCAAAGCACTCACTAACTTACAATAACTCACTAACTCGTGATGGTATGGGGGGCACACGTAAAAAGTCAAAAGATTTCATGTCTCGCAGCAAATCCCTTGAGTTGCCCTCCCATCGGATATCCGCAGAGTCAGAAGATGCGACGTAATGATCCCTATTCTGTGCTTGAAGATTGTAGAGGAGTCCTCAAGAAGTGCTTATAGAGGCAGATTGCAGCAACCATCAAGAAAATTTACACCACTTCGCCCCTAAGAAGTTGATGTATGATATTAATTTTTCCATAGGACTGTTTAGAATAAGAAATGGTGTAAGTTTGCTTGGTGGGTTACTTCACTATCCTCCGGAATATGTTAATAGTGAGAAATTCTAGACATGCCGCAAGAATGGAATAAGGGGAGGGGGGATTAGCACCTGAAAAAACATTCTCCTGAAGTACCAGGATCGTCTGAAAACTTGTCAAGGGACCAACGTCGGCCCCTTCATGTTTTTTGAAGGGCTGTCCGTGTGTGGTGACCCGTTGAGATTCTGCAGTGAGATTTTGAGTCAGGTACTATTGCGTTGATGAGGGTTTTTTTAAAACTTCTTCAACAGTTTTCCAATAAGCTTTCGACTACATATATAATTATATATTGGGTCATATCAAATACTCGTATTTAGTCATAAAGTTGCATAACAAAACTAATACAAAATTAAAGCATTAAAAGTTAATTTTAATCATAAAAAAACTTTCACCGAATAAATGCAATTAAAAACTAAAATCTGCGTTCGTTTCTTAAAGCTCTATATCTAAGTGTGTAAATAAAAGTAATCGATCAACCTCTGTAATTTATGCAATTTATAAAAATATTTTTATGAAGTAAAAAAAAATGTTTATTTGGTTTGCAATTCAAATCAGCCTTTAAACAAAATCAAGGGCGTGATGAATGCAACGAACTCACATAGAAAGAAAAACAAAGATCGTTTTATATCATTTTTTTTTCAATTACAATATACGTTTATACATTGAAATAGTAAAAAAAAGATACATAGTTCATAACCATTGCAGTTCCATGTTACCCTAACATTTTTATTCGAATCATCGCTTCAAATTGCACATCGCATACCCTCATCTAACCCGACTACAAAAGACGAATATACACAAGAGGACAAAAAATCTACAACAATTCGAAATGTCCCCCAACATAGATTTGATCTCTAAATCCAGGCTAATCTTCCTTTTGAAGGCCCTTGCAAAACGTTAACTCCCACCCAGCATTGTAGGAAAAAAGTGTTCGTACACAGACAGATTTTGTACGAAACTTTCTCTGTAACAGATGTTATAGGCTCGGCGGAAGATCCTGTCCTCAGATAAGGTGTTATTGGACTTTTTCCCAACTTTGTATGGATTAGCCAGAGTAGATTGTATTGTGATGCAATGGGCTATTGGAAAAAGTGGCCTTACAGCATGTATCTGGGAGAGTGAGTTGGATAGGGATAAGGTAGTTGGTATGCTTTGCACTCAACATGTGTAATGGATTATGACCATATTCATTTATAGGTCGATAAAGGCAGATGCTTGGAAAATATGGGTTCCTGATAACTAGACAATCTAGCCCCCAGAGTATGTTTGGCAATGCCCATTAATTTTCCTTAGTTGTTTTTTGATAAATGGTAATGTTATGAAAATTTTGGGCATACATTTAAATATGAGTTTAAATAGTTAAAAATAATTTCAATGTTTTTTTCTACTAACCAACTAATTAGCAGACGAAACCCAAATATGTCTGCACTGTAAAAAAATCACAGGGAGATGGTAAAGAACTGTCATGGCTCTATTCTGTGAATTTACATAGTTATAAAATTCATTGTGTGGTACCGGCAAAAACGTTTGCTTCACTGAAGTGATTGGATGCACCCATGATCCCATCTTCTCTATTTAAAACTATTGGAGTAAGTTGCTCATGGATTCTGTACGTCGTGAAAACATCAATTAGCTGTAAAACCAACATTTGAACATAGTGATGTAAAAATAACATTGAAATGTACTGTAATTTTACAGAAAATTTTAAATTGTGTGGGACAACCTGTCTGTGACACGGATGGTAAAGTCTGAACAGTCTAATATATATTTTTTTATTTCGCGCGTAGTTAAAGTTTATGAAATTTGTCCTCTCATATTAGAATCACTTTAAACTAGACACAACGTTGCATATATAAAGCCTAAATTTTGTCTTCAAGATAAGGGTTTGAAAGATAAGCATTTTATTATCACTATAAATTTAAATTTTTAAAAGTGCAAAATAACAAATGTTATTTTTTTAAATTGCTGTGTTGAAACCTTGCAGAAGGCTTCAAAAATTCCTTACACGACACAATTTCCTATTTCAAACAAATAAAATCAAAAATGTAATTAATTTTAAGTTATGTATAAAAATGTACGTTTAAAAGCAATTATATTAGCACACATCTTCCTTTCGTAAACATATAAAATGTTACACAAACAATGGTTTACAATATTATTTAAGTATCATACTTTTAACTTTTTAACTACACACGGAATAAAAATATTTATACCTATTTTCGACCTATTGAATGCTTATGCACCATCTTGAAAACATCTCTTTCTCAAAACAATGACTGATCACGTAAAACTTTCCCAAAGTCCCACCCTCTTTTAAACTTGTAATCTCACTTCCCCATAAACACTTTAAACATCCCTCCCACAACAAAATAAATTTTAAAATCCCCTTATTTACTTACTTAAAAACGCTAAAAGGAGCACCGTCCTGAGAGCCATGTTCTCCACTTTGCAAGGCGGGGGAGGAAAAAGGCATCGGTCCTGTAGGAGATTTTAGTTCCTTTTTGGGAACAGTAGTTGTTCGCTTATGCTTATTTTATTTGATTTTTAAAAAATGTATATTTTAATGTTTGAAAGTTAACCCCAAATTGAGGTTTTTAAGGTGAGTTACACAATGTTAATTTTTTTTTTTTAAAAATGATTAGGTTAAAAAAATTATATTTTTTACAGGAGGATATGATATAATTAAAACGTAGGAATTTGTGTTCTATTCTAACCTTAATTGAAAATAAAATAAGATATGGCTTGTTTTAATTTTGTTTTGAGACAATTCAAAATTCAATGTCAGAACTAATGTTTCCATTAGAAGGCACATTTAAATGCTTTCCAATTATTGAAAATTGTTCGCTTATATTCCGATCTTTCGAAGACCAAAACCAAGTTATATTCCTGAATAAAACAAGTCCAACACCGAAGTTAACTCTTTATTTTTATTAAAAAAATCAATTTGGCATAATAAAATTAAGTTTTTAAAGCACCAAAATGCATTCTTAAAACGCCAATTTCTAAATTTCCAATTCCGGGTGAAATACAGCTTACTGTTTATATTTTGCATCCTCCTCAGCTGGGGATGGTGTCAAATTTCCCCCTCTAGGACTAACAATAACCCTGGGACATCCTATACGTCTAATACAGGGGGAGAGAGGAGAGGAAGTCACAGTGGCGGGGACTTTTTTGCTCTTAGGTCAAGTCAATGAGTGAATGGCGTTGTCTTCTCTTATTTTTTATAGATAAATGGTAGAATGAAAAAGCAGACCTGCATACTTTGGGCTGTAGTGTGACGTTAATTTAACAAACCAAACGGCTAACTATCCGGAATTAACTCGGAACTAACCAATTACGGCCTCTCTTTGGAGAAAATTTAAATGTTTCATCCTTCGAAAATCCATCAATTGGCACATAGAAAGCGAAAATTCAGAAAGTATTTAAAAATCCGGTGAGTTGGAGGATTAAATTCGGAGAGTTGGCAGGTCTGAAAAAGTATCAGAGAGCTAGCCTTGTTTGATATTTCACCTTTTCATCAAAATACGTTTCTTCCACACCTCCTTTACGTAGAGTCCTAAATCAATACTACGCTGAAAAAAATGTCTGAAAAATTACAGCACATTTGGTGGTTACTTTTTACATCACAGTGTTGTAATGTTTGTTTTACAGCAGATGGACGTTTTCACAACGCGCAGTGTACCATGAACAACTTATTCCAATAGAGAAGATGAGCGCGTCCTATCAATGCCAGTGAAGCAAGCGTTTTCGCCCAAAACACAATATAAATTTTGCATTACATGTAAATTCATAGAACATGGTGATGACAGTACTTTTACCATCATACTGTGAGGGAAAACACTTCACATTGCGATAGTAAATGAGAGGTTTTTGTTTCTTTTTAATGTGTAGTCTTGTTTGGTAAACTTTTCACCATCATAGGTTTCCGCCAACCGTTATATCAAGTCCTGACGCAATGTATTGCATATGCAAAGAGAAAAATAATAATTATATATAATCTTAACGATCTTTCGTAACTTTGACCGGTTGTACCTTTGTTTGCTTTCCCATTTAATTTTAAATATTTTTTTTTAAACCGGAGCTTCATTTCGATTAGATCAAAAAAAACTTTAAAAGTAATTAGCTCAACTGCTCTACATTATTTGCACTTAAAAGTCAAAATCCACAACATTACAATGCCCATATTCTATTTCAGAAAGTTTAACAACATCAACACACACTTTATCAACACAGAGCATCTCACACCCAAACCAACATCACGTTGTTGGTTTTCCGAACTTTTTCTATCTCCAACCCATACCAACGAACCATTCGGAATTGCAGATAAATCGCATAATTCACGATTTTACACACTTCCTGCTCCAAATCGTCCTGAAAGATTTAGCAAAAGCAATCAGCACTCGTCACGCGTTGTGATGCTGACCATAAACCTTTTCTTGTAACGCGTGACGAACGTGTGGGGGGCAAATGGAAGCCTAGGTAAACCTAAACACCGCTACTACACACCCCTTTTGAAGTAGAAAACAAATAGGAAGGAGTTATGGGCAGCCTTTTAGGACATGTTGACCCAGCAAATTGGTGTAAAGGGTTCACGTGATGCACTACATGTTAAGGGCAAAACGGAAGACTTGTAAATTTATTTGCACTTGATAATATAAATAACTTTGATCCATTATTAATAGAAATATTTTAGCTGGGTCAACTTCAATCATGTAATATACATAAATTGTCCGAGAGAGCAATAAATGTTTTATTTATGCTTAAAATCAAGCCCTGAGCACAAAGCAAAAGCACCGACTTAAGTTATTTTTTGGGATTGCAATATAAAGTACGAAGTATACGAATTGTCAACAATTTTCTATGACATGTAAAATATATTTATATTTAATCTGCTATGCGATTTTGTATTATGTACCTTAAGAATGTTTTCTTCTTTTCATCTTTATGTATATATGGTGCGTGTGGTACATCCCATTTATGAAGAGAGATTCCATTTTCGCAATCGAACCGAGCTCGTCATCTTGCCTTATTTTCCCAACTCTATGCCTAAATTAATCTTTCAAAATAATTATTTTAAGAAACAGAAATTATGCACTTATACGATAAAAAAAAACTTCCAAATTAGTATCTAAAATATGAGTCGCATATTTAACGAATTAGCTAAAATAGCAGTAAATAACTATACAAATGGGCATAGGAGTGTTTATCGCAATCAGAGTTTATTCAAGCATAAATATGAATATCAGGTTACCGGTATCTTGTTAAACTAAAAGAAAAATGGTAGTCCTTATTTCAAAACAATGGGTTGCACTTTGTTTTCCAAGGTTTGTACAATTTAAAATAATGCGAAAAACAATAGCTTTAGAGGTTTACCAATCATGAAGGGGAAAATACGAATTTTCAACTATGCGTATTATTTACTTGGTCAAGGATAAAATTAATTATAAGAAGTGTATTTTCATAAATTTTTAATTTCCTCTTTATGAAGAGTATTTTTTTCTAGAAAGATAACTGATTATGAAAGTTAAAATAAATTTTTTATTCAAAGTTAAAATTTAAAAAAAATCCACACACGATACTTTTTTTACGAGTTAAATTGATTCCATTAAAATTTTAAACAATTATCCAATATTTTATTTGTAAAAAAAATATATACATTATATACCAATCATTTGATGCCTCTGACATATTTATTAATTATGAATTTATTTAGTACTTTTTCTATTTTACTATTAGCATTTGGTTAACGTACAAAAATAATTATTTAAAAAAAAGCAAATTTTAAGTTTTTTTTACATAAAAACTCTTGAAATATATATTATTAAGGATTATTTTAAATTTTAGATCTTGTTGTCTCAAGGAAACGTAATACATGGCGAAACTTTGATAATTACGATTCATTCATAAAATACCAATTATAAACATTAATAATATCCCTCCTCTCACCTTTTTTCTTGTGACTATAACAGTTTAGCATTAAAATATTTTAACTTAAATTCCATTCTCAAAAGAAAAAATGTATTCAATTACATTAACGCACCGTAATTGTTTCAATGAATCACCAATGCTTCAACAACAATATCGCGGTCAAACATTAACAACCTTTCTTCATCTCAAGATCTTCCATCTTTCGTATTAAGTGCAAACCCAAAGAATAGAATGATTAAGTAAATATTTCCTTACATCGGATCCGACATTACTTCTATAAAGCAAGCGCGGAGGCCCAAGAAGAAAAAAAACAAAGTAAACACAGCATCTCTCGGTTAACAATGCGAGCCAATCCAAGGAGGCGGGGCCTAAAGCCGGTAAGATTGGCAGCGTCGTCATAGCAACGCCCCAGCCTGCCATCGCTACCGTCAGCCAATAAACGGTCGGGAAATCCCTTCCCTTAACAAAACTGAAGCGCTGATGGTAAACGATAACAGCAATTTGAATCAGCTGTACTTGAAGCCGCGGAGACTTTTCGCTGCCTTCAGTAGCAGTCGGTGGGATCGGAGAATCAGGGGAAGACTTTCTCTCGCTGTGGTCAGACAGCTTTTTTTCTTCATTGGAGACTCTCGTTAGCAATTTGTTTATCTTTCCCGTAGGCTCTCGCTTTGGAAAAGCACGATGTCGTATTGGAAGTGATTGATTGACGTTTGTAATTATGTGAATAAGTTTTGGACTGACTTGAAATAGGAGAAAGTTTATTAGTCAGTGTAGCTTTTGTTACTGGATGTCTATAAGAGAGCATTTCGTTTTATAAGGAGTGAATAAAATTTAAAGTCATTTTAAAGTATCTTGGACTCAAGAAAACATTCACGATGAGCGTTGATAGTGCTACATCACCTTGCGGTGCATTGACTTTAGATCTTCGTTAGTAATCAAAATACCAAAAATACTGTTTGGCTACAAATGATATTTGTACTGATAAAAAGACTCAATGGAATGAGGATGGCCCATTGAATCCAAGACAAAGCAACTTATCTTCAAGCTGGCTTCCCGATTTCTCCTGCGTCCAGTCTGCGGGCTGCAGGATCGGGACTGGGATCGAGTCAACTACTGCCACCCCCACCACCCCTTAACTCCGGGCGTGGTCACCCCCACCGGACACTTGTCATCAGACGATCCGAAGACAGCCTCCGACCTCATGATCGTCAGCCACATGGCGGAGTCAGCTGCTCTGGCAGCAGCGGCGCAGCTCCCCTCCATGAGCATGATCCCAACCCCGACACCATGTCCGGTCAATCCGGCAAGTCCGGTAAGCAGCACCATGCTACCTTCGTTCGGCTTCACCCAAGAACAAGTGGCCTGTGTCTGTGAAGTCCTCCAACAGTCCGGCAACATAGAAAGACTAGGGAGATTCCTGTGGTCCCTGCCCGCCTGCGAACACCTCCAGAAGAACGAATCGGTGCTGAAGGCCAAATCCTTGGTGGCCTTCCACCGAGGGAACTTCAAGGAACTGTACAGGATCTTGGAGAGCCACAACTTCAGTCCGGCCTCGCACCCGAAACTGCAAGCGTTGTGGCTGAAGGCCCACTACATCGAGGCGGAGAGACTGAGGGGCAGACCTTTAGGGGCCGTGGGCAAGTACAGGATTAGGAGGAAGTTTCCTTTGCCTCGGACCATCTGGGACGGTGAAGAGACGAGCTACTGCTTCAAGGAGAAGTCGAGGAACATCTTGAGGGAGTGGTACGCCCACAACCCGTACCCTTCCCCGAGGGAGAAGAGGGAGCTGGCCGAAGGGACGGGACTCACCACCACCCAGGTCAGCAACTGGTTCAAAAACAGGAGGCAGAGGGACCGAGCAGCCGAAGCCAAAGATAGGTAAGTGAAGATTATGTTTAACATAATGCAATCAGAAAAAAAACCTGTGTTGACGCTCAATCCAAAAAATTGTGTTTTTTCCCAGTTATTACAAATTGTGGTGAAACAATACGAAAAAAAATGCTACCAAATAATAATGCATGGTTAATACAAAAATTGTGTTGAAGTCGTGGTACGCATGTATTCTTCCATAATGTAGTTCAGTATCTGCTCTTTAATGATTCGGATAAAAAGCTATACTAAATCTTAAAAATATGCATTACGGTACTATAAAATAAATGTGTCATAATTTTGTTGAACATCAGATTACAATATTGTTATCATTTTTTGTCAATTGCGCATGGATATAATAGTCGTCTCCTCTGGCGATCTTCAGTTGGGTTGGAACAACACATTTTTGTGTTCGTATACGTCAGCAACCCAATCTTAGTATTAAAATAACACAATACTATAATGTTTTTATTTTTTACACAATGCGTGTGTTCTATTTGTGCGGTTTCAACAGAAGTTTTTTCTGAGTGTATTTGGTACATTCACCATATCACCTACCGCAATATTTGATACATTCAGTCAAAATAAAAATAAAAATATTTTTATAATAATAAATAATTTTTCGAAAGATAGCTTCGACTATTAATTAAGAAAATGTAATGTTTAAGCCCTTCGATAAATATATTAATCAATAAAATTCTCTTTTAAAACTTCAACATCGGTTTCTTTTCTCTAATTTTATTGTATACTATTACAACTATAGCACATAGCAAGGTGCAGGTAGTAGTCCACCCTAATTGTTTTTTCGGTTTTAAGAAATGAGTGTCGTCATTATTTTGAGTGGCATTGTGCTTTTATCGTATATCGTTATTTGTTTACGGATATCTGATAGAATAAAAGCTAGTTGGGAAGCAAGTCAAATTTCAAAAAGTTACAAATGGTATGCATTGATATGAAAACAATAAATAGGGCAAAAAAAATTAAATATGGAGCTGCCGCAATATCTATTTCTTCATGGACATTGGTGGACAATGTTCGATCAAATCTGCAATCACCACAGTCTTCGTAAAGTTAACGTTCAAATTGTGTTAGAAATTGAGGAAGAATTTTTATTTAAAAAATACATATTTGTGTCGAAATGTGAATTGTTGTCGAAGTAAAATCAGATTGTCGATGTCCTTATTTCAATCCAGCAAGGTATTGTTAAAAAATAATTACTCTGTGAATGTGAGAATAGATAGATGAAAGTAATAAAAATATATTATTAAATTTGACGCTAAGCAAACTAAAGAATCTTCAATAAAAAATATAATTTTTCCATGCTAGTCTATAATAAAAGCTGAAATGCTCACTCATATTCATTGTAAACAAAGCCACCTCATAGCATTATAAAGCAGGTTTTTTTTTAATTAACAGTACAATCGATGGTCTTTAAATTAATTGTTAAAGCTTTTCATTAAAATGGAAAATATTGCAACTGTTTCTTGCAAATTTAAATACAAATTGGACTTGTTGATGTTTTCTGTTTTACAACGTTTTTATAAACATTCATTCCACTTAAATTACACAAATATGTTAATTTAATTTTATTATACAATGATTACTGTAGATATCTAATTTATAAATTCGTAATAAAATGTAGAGTCAAATGTGTTAGCTGAGAAACGCATTTTAGAGATAGTTTCAATTATAATTTGTGTTGATAAGAACTTTTTCTCTTGGAAATTAGTCAATGCCTTGACTTTGAACGAAAATTAAACACTTCTTTCTACAATTCTTTTAAACTATTTCTCTAGCAAGATATGTATACTTCGATACTTTAATGACTTAAATTAAAAAAGCTACTTTTTACAAAAACGCACAATAAATTTTGTTGAAGTTATTGTTATTTTTTTAGCTTAATAAATAAATTCATTAAGAAATAAACAATTCGTAAAGAAAATAACTACAAGCTATAATTTTTATTATCAATGCATGTTAGAAAATTAAAAATGAACAATAAAGTTCGAAGACGAATGTAATATGAATCATAGTTAAAAATGCTAGGTTTATTACTAAATTTTTTTTAAATATATGGTTATAAGTTTCTATTAAAGAAGGAAAAGCATTGACATTTTATAAAACGATTAAAATACATTTCATAATCTGTAACAAAACCAAATATTTGTAATAATGTGTTGCATCAAATTATAAAATTAATATTAAACATGAAAATTTGATTTGTGCATTTTTAAAATAAATAAAAACGTACAAAATATAAACCATGCAGTCAAAAGGTTTTTATAATTGTAATTTCTAAAAATTGGATTTTTCTTGTAAAGAGTTTTTGTTTTCTTCTTAATGAAAATGTGATTAAATGTTATATCAAATCTAAGTGAGATAATAGAGTTACTCGTCCATTTAATTTTACAATTACTCTTAATTTTAACGAAAGCTAAGTTTGCTGAGTAATTTTTTTTTATTATTGACATCTATTATTGGTATCTTGGGTTTATCTCATGTAGTTTTAGGATAATAGCAATTTTGTTGAATAACATTTTAAAAGTATTAACCTACATTTTCGGGTCCAATCTTCTATATAAATATTTATCAAAACTAAAATATAACATAATTAATTGTAACATTTATACTAAATATGACTTGAGACTTGCATTGGTCCTCAAAATGCAAAAAAGTCAAATATTTTCCAGCTCTGTTCATATAGCGCTAAATGTTTTTTTTTTTTTAAGATTAAAAAAATAACATGATAAACATTAGGTTTTTTTTCAAACAAAATATCGATACACAAGAATAGAAAAGATTCATATAACGTTATTGTATTTTTTTAGAAAATAATAAGAAATAAATTAAATACATGGTGATAATATTTTCGATGCTTGAATTGCATTAATAAAGCTTGTTTGATAACTTTTTATTTCGGCATAATTGGTTACATTAAAAATAAGACTTTTCGTATAATAATGTAAAACACATATATTTTTTAAGTTTAACTAAAATGCACTTAACAACTGCACCTCAAAAGTGACGTTTTCATTATAATTTTTATTCCTATTCCATTTAACAAAAATTATTATAATTTTCTTAGAATCCTATATTACAGTCACCCACAATTAAGTTTCTTCAATCTCTTCCTACTAGGCTATCGACAGCAATCAGTAATTAACTAGGAGATTTTATTTAAGTTTTTTTTTTTTTTACTTGGCATAAACTCTTTTTATATCTCGTTCCCATCTTCCCTATGAAGTTTTCATTTCTAAGTCTCACCTACTTTTTCTACTGAGACATTAAGGATGTACCGCTCAAGTTATTTTTTAAAAACTGCTATGAGGAATTTTATTTAATCCTTAAAAAAGTCTAATATTTGTTTTTGATGAATTGCACTGATTTCTGTTTACCTGAAGTGTAACTAGAAGTAAAGTTAAGAAACAAATGTCTTTGTCGGATAACTTTTTTTTATTGGTGAAGGTTGTTCTAATGGGCATGTTTCAAGTCTTGAGTGGCAACAAATATGTTGCTTGAAAATAAATTCTTCTTCGAGCTTTGATGTTGAATCAATATCACGTAAGAACAGAGCACCAATCGGGACACGGATCGAAGGTAGTGAAGGAGTAAAAGCTGGAAGGAGCTACGTCACCTGAAACAAGCCAATTAGGCATTTAATATTTCGTTACGGAACACATTAAATATGGTTAATTTAATAACTAATAAAATAATTAAAGTAAGTGAAAAATAATGATTAAATAAATATTCGTCTTTATAAGCATATGGGTAAAGTAAAACTATTTTCATTTTGAACTTCTTAGTTTTACTTAGTATTAAAACTATAATGTTTATTAAATTCAATATATCTTCATCAAATAATAAAAAGGGATATGAGGTATTGATATGGCACCTTTTTATTTGAAAGACTGACAACTTAGTGGACGACAAATATCTTGCAGTACTGTTTCTATGAGTAGTTCAATGCATTAGCTTGTATCAGGGGATTTATTTACTTTCAGTTTTTATTCTTCCCTTCCTTCAATCGATGCTCCTGTTGGTGCTCTGCTCCCACTTAACTTTCATTCACCAATCGATGATTAAGAAAGAATTTATTTTCATTCAGCATTTCCCCTGCCCCTCAACACCTGAATTCCGCCCCTTGAAGAAAACATACCTGAAAGTGCAAATCAATATTTTCTTTAAAAGATTCGTTTACTTAAACTAACAAGCGCTAAAGAACACGCCATTCCTAGTTTTCCAGAGTCATTACTTAAACACCCATTGGAGCCGACGGCTAATTTCCAGCAAACTATTTTCGGAAAGGTATCTCACCAAAAGTCGAGTCTCCCGTTTTTTCTTCCGCTTCCTGTTGTAAATAAGAATAATTACTAGTGGTGGCTCGGCAAAAGAGCTCCCGGATTGCCCTTATCTCTTGCAGTGGTAATGTTCTGTGAAACGATTCGCTCTTTTATTTAAAGTAATATTCGTGGGCCTCCATAAATTTCCAACAAGGTGCCCGTGTTATCTCGGGCAAGAATAGAACACAGTCGGGCCGTGGAGGGCGATGCTCTGTAATATGTTAAATGCTGTTGGTGTCGGGATTTTAGAGGAGTGCTGTAATTGATGTGGAATGCGTTGTAGGAGATGGGGAGTTTGCATGGGATTGACATCTGTTTGGATAATTCTTAGCCAAAGTATAGTTTGATTGGAAACGTTCGATTTTTATTTTTATGTTATTAAAAAAAGAGTTGTAACCATTCAATATCTCAATTACATTGTTGAAAATAGAACAAATGACACAGCCAACAAAACAAACCAATAATCAAAAAAGCTTTCATATTTTCTGTAAAAAATCATCTTCTGAAGCCACTCCCACACTTGCATAGTATAATTTTTATAGCAATAATGAAACAAAAGACATCCCGTTTATCCAAAACCATGCGATCGCATTAAAAAGGAACCTATGTTTTAAAGCTAAACTTTAAAAAAAAACTCATTTGAAATTTTTTTGAGAGTTGATGTGTAATTATTCTTTTATGATACATAAGCTTGACATCTAATTTAAAAACCACATTTAAAAAAAATGAATATGCAGACTACAGTTTGTGCATTTTCGCTACAAAAATCATTAACTAGAATATTTAGTTAAAACGTAAATAAAGTATTAACCTTATTATTTTATTTCTTTGCATTATTTTCTTCAGTATCATTCTTGAGTGAGAATTCTCGTACATTAATCTTCAGAGAAATAACCTTCAATCCGATATTGTTGAAACAAACCACCTACTCCTACTCCATTAGCCTCCCACATTTCCTAACTCTAAATTACTCCCTTAAAAAAACAATATAAAACAAGCAAGGTAACTAGCTACCACAATTCTAAGATCATTATTGATTGTTCTATCATCTTTTCTTCTATGATTGAAACGGAAGCTGAAAATTACGCCTAAGTCTAACCACTGCGGCCGTCTAAAACTCAAACAATGGTTTTTCTGTGGGCTGGTCTCCTCTTACTAGAGCTGATTGTTTTCTTAGTTACTGTCAGATTAGATTGTTTAGTTGCCATGCTTTTTTGTGTTGTTATTATTACGGAGTTGGAGGGCGGCGCTTTTTACGTCACTCAAGTTGTCTCTCCAATGAAATTGGGGTATGAAAGCTTGTTAGACACGCTGCTATTAGTTTGATTTGACTTGAAGGGAAAGGATTTCCGTTTGTTGGTATTAATTTGCATCGATCATGTAAGCACCGCATACGAGGTAATTGCTAATGAATTTTATATGCTATGGAAGCACTTATTTCAGTGGATTAGGAAATGATAGATAGTTTTATTCGATATTATCAGTTTCAAAATTTTAGTTGATTTTGAAAATATGATATGTATAATTTCGAAATAAAAATTTGCCCTTAATATTTTGCTTTTAATTTTGGCCTTTATATATTTTTTGAAAATGCAAAGTAGCAAGAAAACATCTATAGAGTTTTTTTTACAGATAAAATAATTGTTTCTCAACAAGAAAATAAATGAATTTAAGCAAATGGTAAGAAATGAAGATATGAAGGAACATCCATGCATAAATAGCCTTCCTCCATGATAAATTTTGAGTTTGTACTTCATAAATTTTTCTAACCCAAGGAGATGGTGCATGTTTGTTTCGTTCTCTTTTTTCATGCTTGGTACAGACTACATAAGTCATTGATTTAATTGTGTAACATATTGTAGAAAATCGGATTATGCTGAATATTTCTCAAAAATATCAACCACATCTCCACATATGGCAGTTCTTGTGAATTAGCAGCAGTAGGGGAACTGTTCAAATTTGTCGGTTTTCTTCATTTATTGAACAAAGTAGTTCTCTGTTTATTAAAAAGGTGATTTTCATAAGGATCAACGGGGAAGTTCTCAAAGTCCTCGAAGGGTGTAGTTCAAATCGATTTTTTTAAGGATCACATCAGCAGTTGAGATTGGAGAAAGTATGACTATAATATTCTTATGAGGCGCTGACCAAATGGGGATTAGTTGGCAAAAAATAGAAGTTTCCATAATACAGAAATCCCCGTCATTAAGGGTGCATCCGTGCAACACCGGATATATAAATCTAGTTAAACATAATTTCATATAAAGCTTTATTATATTCAACCCCTTAATAATCTGATAATTTTTAAGAAAACGGTAAAAAAATATTTTCCCCTGAAAATTATATAGAAATACGTGTAAGAATAATACAAATGTGTTCAATTTAAAAATTTTAGTTATTTTTTAGTTTTAAATTTACAAAAAAATAGTTAATCTTATTGGTGTTTTAATTGATGGATTTAAGTTACACTGCTCAAAAGAATTAGGGGAATGCATGGTTTAAACCCTTTCACCCTTCATCAGTTTCCGATTTTTTTTCTCACTAAGTTGACCTCGCAGTTATTTATCGTTAGATGGAAGAGTCATGTCTTTTGAAAAATTAAAAAATGTTTGCTTTAATTAAATGAAAATCGGAAAAACATGGTAAAATAAAACTTACTCCCAAAAATAGTTTTGAAATAAATTGACCCTAAATTCTTCACGCTTGCATTATTAGATGTTTAAAATTGATTTTAACTTTTTTTTAGCAAATAAAGTTTTGAAAAATTGTTGTTATAATTTATTCAAAAGTTATGATTCCAATATTTTTCCCTTAAATTTTAGTTAAAAAATTAAGACTTTTTTCCCGTTTTTTGACCATTTCATTCTATATGCATAATGAATCTATTTCACAAATTTCGGATTTTTAAAATAAAAAATAAAAAGTGGGAACTAAAAGGGTTAACAAAAGTACGAAACGTGCTCCCCTAACTGTTTTGCGCAGTGTAGTTTTAATCGTATTGGTGCGTTAATAATAAACATTCCCCGTGAATATCACGGGAACGAGAAATCGAAGAGGGAACCTCAGCCCGTAATTTTTATTCCCGGAAAGAGAAATAATGGGTAAAGAAATAATTTTATCTAGATCTGTTTTGTGCAGTTTGTAAAACAGTTAAAAATAACATTTTAAATCCCACGAACTTCAATAATATATTATACATTTACACACTGTCAGAAAGTTGCGTAAGTACGACAGTAAATTCGAACTTTAGGAAGAAAAAAAACGTAACAAGACTAGGCGAAGATAGGGCAATCCTCCACTATCTTTGTAATCCCAACAAGATTTAAAGGTGTATCGCCTACCACCTCTTAGGGGATGCCTAAAAAATGGCGCTAACAGCTGTTGCAGAAAAGACATTACAGTAGCTTCAGATACTCCACAGTTGTGATTTATTCCTGAAGCAACTTCTCGAAGCTGTTTATGTTTCAGACCTATCCATTATCCGAAGCATGATCTTCAAAGCAGATAGAGATTGTGGGTGATGAATCGTCACCCAAGAAAGACGCAGACTAACGCAAGTCCTGATCCTGCTGGATGATAAAAGCGGTGCCGATCGTATGTTTAAAGCCTAATTTAGGTACTTTTTAATGTGGCGGGGTTTAGGATGTCAAGGAAGGGTTACTGCGAAGTAGCTGTCGGCGAGGTTAGTTATGAATCCGTTGCCAAATATTCTATTGAAAACACGAAAACATAACAGGCATTCTTTAACCCTTTCGTCTGAAATAAGAAATAGGGTCCCAAATAACAATTCAACATGCATTGAGTAGAACTGAGATATCGTTGCACCAGAACAATATAAAGGCTATTAGCGACGGGCGTCATAATTTAGAACTACATTCAAGTAATGAGCCGACACAACTATTAGGAGAAAAATCGTAAGCAGCGTTGGCATTGTGAACATTTTTAGCATGCACTCTCCCTGCACGGGACTTTATTAGTCGGACTTTTCGGCTGCACAGACCGTTCATAGGTCGGCAGTTTATTTTCTCTATGCAAGGGCAAAAACCTGGGACCTTCCGCACGCAACGTGGCAAGATTATATAGAATGAGAAAATCTGTAACATACCTTAAATAAATTATTTCTAGAATGCTCAAAATCGTAGCTCACATTGGATCAAATTATCCACAAAAAAAAAATTTCTTTTGGTCTAACCGAATTTTTCTCAATGCATCAGTGCACCATTGAAATTTCCATAGCCGGGAGGAATTTTTTCCCACTAATGTTCCGAAAAGGCATTCGGTGCTGTTTGTGAATGAAAATCGCACACAATGCATGAATGGCTGTTTCCTTGTTGTCACTCCTATTGTTTCTTGAGGCAGCCGTACAATTTCGTTAACTGTAGCCGTCGCAGTGTGACACCTCGGATTCGCTCGGGTTTTCTAGATTTTTTGTTGGACTTAAAAATTCTTTGCTTTGTTTCTTGAAATAGAATTCTCTGAATTGGTGATAGGTATTTTATTTCTCTTTTAAAAATTTCAGCCCTTTTTAACATGAATAGTTTTACTAAAAAACTGTATCATTGGTTCCTCTTGCAATATAATGCTCAATATTTGTATTTTATATATGTTTTTTTTTAAAGAAATCATTGCTCTTTAATTATCAAATCATCCATACATCAAAATTTAGTAGAATATGGGAAAGAATAGTGAATTTTATAAAGACAATTCTTTAATAGTTAAGGGATTCACACAACCAGTTAGAGAGGGGACTCGAAATTAAAATTCCTCGTAGGTACAGATTTCCCTCACTCACCACGTAAACAAAAGTTCACATTATTTGGTGATTAATAATATTTTTTCAATTAGCGTTTTTTAACATTTCGTGCCAATCCCGACTTAGCTGCTTCTTGCGGACAGCGACGTGTCTCTTTACCCGGCGTGACAGGTCACGCAAAGACGTACTCTACGCATTTTATTATATTTTTAAAAAACTAATTCATTGCTCTTTAATATCAAATCATCCATATATCGAAGTTTAGTAACGTATGGGAAAGAAAGGGTAATTTTATATAAACATTT
The DNA here is from genome assembly GCA_019343175.1 of Oedothorax gibbosus. Taxonomy (NCBI): domain Eukaryota; kingdom Metazoa; phylum Arthropoda; class Arachnida; order Araneae; family Linyphiidae; genus Oedothorax; species Oedothorax gibbosus. The sequence continues at coordinate 228,530 of JAFNEN010000484.1, forward strand.
CTCAAGTATAGTTTATAGAAATATTTAAGTTTTATAGAGAGGTGATGCGAAATTAAATTTCTTCTTAGGTAATTTCACCCACTCACCACGTAAACAAAAGTTCACATTCATCGATTAATAATATTTTTCAATTGGCGTTTTTCAACATTTCGTGCCAATCGTCGACTTAGTCGCTTCTTGCGACGTGTCTCTTTCTCCAGTGTGACAGGTCACGCAAAGACGTTCCGCGTCACGAACCCGGTGACGAAATCTGGTTTGCAATCGGTATTTACACTCTTGGCCAAAAAAAAAAATGTTGATTAAAAAATTTGCTTCAACTCGTCAACACACGCAGTGTTGAACACACGTTAGTGATGGAGCGGAGTTTTGCGTGCGTTACATACCTAAAAACTTTTGGTTGACAAGTGTTTTTTGTTGGATAACACCATTGGACAAAGACTTTAACAACTGGAAACATCGAATTAACGCCTGGCAGGACATTCATTTCCGTTAGCAGGAAACTGTTCGTGTGGGTCTGCCTCTATTAGTGGAACTTTTAACACTTATGAAGATGTGAGGCACAGAGGTATATCTTCTATGTTTACTCAATGGAAGATATATCCTTTTCTGAGGTGGCCTAAGTTTGTTTTTCCGAAGAAATTGATTTACTGCTTGGTTTTGTAAGGAGTCTTATTGTTATTAGTAATTTTTATTTGGTGGAAAATTATTTGTATCACTAAGCTAAAGATTTTTGTATCTTGAGTATATCACAAAAAAAGGGCGATTTTCTTTTGTTTTTTGATTTTGATAATTTGTGTTTATATCTGGTTTCAAAAGCAATATATTTTGAAAACAAATTAGGTGGTGGAATAAAATATTTCAATTTCATAAGCAAGAATTGAGATTTTCTCCAGTTTTCTGCTCTTTCCCGTAAAGTTAAGAAAAAGGAAACAAGACCAATCTGACAACACCGTACAAATAATGAATAAACATTGTAAAGTTACTTGATCAAACAATATTTATTTTATTTGATAAAACAATGCCTTACAATAACAAAATTAATATTTTAATTTTTAAATAACTATCGTTTTCTATTAAAATATTTTGTATAATATTTTGCTGCTGGCTTTCATTTAACTTTAATATAAGAGCATCGCTTCTTTTAACATTCATAAAAGTTTATTTGGCACTATCCATTACTTTCATATGATCATTGGACGAAATTAATGACAACAAAACCCCATTTAATAAACCATAAAAACAAAGTTTAAATAACAATCACACAACCACTAATTCACAAAACCAATTCAGTTAATTAAAAACACTGACTTTCCCCAATCACACTACAATTTCACCAACACTCACACCATAAAATACCCTAATTAATTACATCACCGAATCATTATCACCCTTGTATTTGCACTCTAAACACCCGGTTTCTCCTAGATAAAACAACATCACGCACACAACATCTCGGAGAAAAATACCCTCCTCGAAAAGCAAAAATCGAAGGGCAAGCCAAAACCCAATTAAGTTCAACGCCTTCGTATATCTATGGTCGGGTATTTTGACTGAAGCACAATGGGTTCGTCGTGATCTCGTGCAAATCAAACATTTATAGGGAGCTTGGTGCTCTTTTCTTGGAGTATAGGATGCTAAAGAAATAACGATATAAGGTTTTTCTAACAGTTTTTGTATTCGCAAAGTAGTAAGTGTAAGAAAATACGTGCATTAAGTTATAAATATAAAAATAAAAGTTGACAAGAATGATTTCAATAAGTGGAAACAAAAACATTGATACGAAATGAGTGACTGTAGTTAAAAATACAAATCACATACTTTACAATTAATAAGTTAAAGAAAAAGAGGACGTTTTAAAATATAGTTGCTAAAATAATTAATTTTAAAGTATATTCTATAATAAAGTTCAATAAAACTAAACATTATTTAAAAATACACATCACGTCTGTGCTAGTTACAACTACTTTTTCAGTCAGTTTCATGTGCGCTTAATACATATTTACAATAATTTTTTGATTATTTACTTATGGAAAAGATTTTTAGTTTCAGGAAACTTCTTTGATTACAACCATAAGCACTCGTATAGTGATTTATTGTTTCGCCTCTCAATTATTTTTATGTATTTGTTACATAGAAACTATTTTATCTTCGCTTAAAAAAAATCCAAATATTTAGGGAACAAAACCCTTGAGTTGTTAGAAAGGAAAGGACGTTAATAGTATTGAATTGGAGGTTTAATCTGCTTCCGAAAGAAGCGTATGAAAAGAATAAAACTAAAATAGAGAGATCGTAAATCAATATACAATTAAATATTTCTATTTCGTCTAATATCCCTACACAATGATAGATTGAATAGTACGATTGCTTGTAAATTCATTGAACCAAACTACTAGTTTTTATGTAGAGTTATTTTAAATATTGAAGGCGCAAGTTAGATGAAAAATATCTGATAACTCGATTTCAGTTAACGGATAAAGGTTACATGGCCATTATAAATTGCCATTCACCTTAAAAATAATTAAAAATTAGTTTCGAACAGAAAATAAAACAGTTAAAAACTTCGCTATCTCTTTTCTTAAATGAGAAAAAAATTTCACCTATTTGAAAAATTGCACCTAATTAAATTTAAAATTAAATTCTCGATTAAAAAAATGCGTTTGTTAAGTGTTGCTATTTTATTCCGATTTTTTAAGACATTGAAATATAAATTATTGATGAACAGATAGTGATAAAAAAATTATTATTTGGACACCGGCTCTCTTATAATAACTAAAATATTGTTTTCCTCCTTAAAACTTAAGTGATGATTGTTTGTGTGCGTTGGAATACTTTCCCATTAGTTCGAAGGCGGGAAAAGGGTAGTTTTAAAGATCTTGAAAATGTGATAATGGGAGAAGGTTTTTCTTTTCGTTTCATCCCATTTCAAGAGGTTGCGTGCGAAGAGGTTAACACCGAGGATGCTCGAGTAATCCATATATCGAGAAGCATTATCCGCAATCTACCATTCCTGTTTATTTAAAATATTATATCCATTATTATTTGGGGGTATTTGTAAGGGATATTTTGAATTATTATTTAATTTGTGTTTGTTTTAAGCATCTGTTTTATTGTGTGTGGTGAATTTGAGGACATTAAAAGGTTCGTTTGGAAAATATTTTTCGCTGAGAACAAAACGGGATTTTTTTTTCCGTGTGAAGTTCGCAGCTTTAGTTTGTTTTGCCCTTGACAAGCTACATATTATTCAGTCTTCAATTTCGTAGCCAAATTTATATCAACCAAAAAATATAATAATATGAATAACAATATGATTGGTACGATTCATGCAAAAAAAAATCTTTTGTATGTTCCTTTATCTAAATTGCACTTATAAAAAGCGCATTGAATTGTGTTAAGAAATGTAATGCTTAAAAAAAGTATTTATTCACTAAAATATACAAGTACGTTACTTAATAGAAACACATGAATTTATCATTAGAGACACTGAAGTTAATTTTGGCCAAAACTCTTAATATGAAATAAATATTTTATTTTAAAAGTTTCACTTTATGTAAGTTAACAATTAACTAGAAATTCTTACACACTATAACTACATAAGGTATAATAAAATAGATGATCATATAATGAAAAAACGTCGTAACGATGTCGGGAAAAATATAAATTACTATCACAAAGCATTTCACATGATTTTTTTATATCAAATCTCATGGCCAGAACCAGATGAGAAGAACAATGAAGCCCAATCAGACCCGAAAATTAATTAAACATCGACCAATCACAGGTGCTAGGCAACGCGTGAATTTGATTGGACCAATGTGATAATCGCGTGCTTATTTTATTGATGAAATATCAGGGGTGGGGTACGGATATGTGCGGGGTGGCACCCCAAATACGACTATTCAAAATAACATACGGAAAGCGAATAAAAGAAGTTTGGCACGCAGAAGTGGGAGTCTTTTACGGATGATTTATTGCTTGGACGGATAAAATACATTATTTTTTCGTGGCGTGATGTGTCTAAGAATATAGGACTGTAAACAAAATGGTTTTAAAATTTGTTTTGATGAAAAGTTATGAGGGTTTTTTATGTTTTGATTTCAAGACATGCTCATTGCGAATGAGTACGAACGTTCAGATTTCTAAAGTCATTAACAAATACTGGTTGGAAGTTTATCATAAATCATGTAAATTTTCAATAATTATAACGCTTAATATACATTGTTATGGGTAGGGTAAGGGTAAAACAAAATGTATGTAAATGTATTTATACCAAATACAAGTTAAAAAGTCGCTGTAAGTTATTCCAATTGTCAAATCCTTTAATTTATATTTTAGTCCGGATTGTGTAAGGTCTATTTGGCCATCTTCAAACTAAGTAGGAAATACTAAAAATGGTTTTACTTAAAAAGCTTATCAAAAGAATGTTTAAACTAACCTTTAACTACCTTTAAGTTTAACTTTACAAAAATCGTTGTTCTTACTAATTCTACTTTTAAAACTCCATCATTCTATAAATTGTTGTTATTATTTCATTTTACGTTAAGATTAATTTTTCTGAGGGGGAAGGCTTATGTTTTGAGTAATATAAATAAAACATTTTAATACATTTACAATCAAAGCTGAAGGTCGTGATGAAAAACCACTATCTATATTGTACTAAATTATATGTATTTAACTTTTCATTCTTCCACATTTTGTATTTGTACTCATCGCTTCTTTCTGTGTTCTTCAAACTCTTATACTCCTAAAAATTGCTTTCATGCATCCCTAAAAAACGATCATACCTTTTATATTTAACACATTTATCCTTAAAAAACTTCTAAAACCATAAAAAAAGTGAAGTTATCCTCAATCTTTTACTCAATATTTTCTTTTTCCACAAATATGAACACTTAATCTCAACTCAACTTCTGTTATTTTGGTTTAAAAATTTAAATGCAATTTCATTTCAGCTGTTTTGTTCCTTAAAAAAATGAACCCAAATAAACGGTAGAAAAAACTTGTCTTTCATGCCTCTCTCGTTAGGAGAAGCGAGTGGGTGCTCATCCCGCCGATTCAGCAGGGGTGTTAAATTTCGGATTTTCGGCGCTGCTTCGTGCCAGTGCCAAGAGACGGCTTGTTCTGTAGAACAGGGCTGCCGATACACAAATGTCGCCAAATTTAAGAAAAAGAAAGCTTATCGAATAATATTTGAAATTGTGTGGATATATTAGATAGGGCAAAAACCTTCTTAGGGTCCTTCTCTACCCGTTCTTCTACTCGCTTCTGCCTTCCACCCATACTGCACTATAAGAAAATCCCTCTAAATTACCATCGCAGTGTGAAGATAAAAGTTAGTGTTGTTTATTTACATCTAACCTAAAATTTACTGTGCGGTACCCTTCTTCTCTGTTTAAACGCTGTTGGATTAAGTTGTTCATGTGACTCTGTACGTCAAGAAAACAACAATTTGCTGTCAAACAAATATTACAACACTGCGATTTAAATAGTTATCGGAAAACATGGTGTCCAATTTTACATTTAAAAGAAAATGGTATGGACTTGCTGAATGAAGGACCAATTCATTATTACGTTACTACAGCGAATTGAAAACAACTAAAACTAAACAAGTTCAAATCTTTTAATTTGAGGACAACACCACGAGTTAAGAACCATCTCAAATCTTCGCCAAGACAGTCACTTTCCGCCAACCCTGGCGAGAAATACCTGCGGTCGCATCTCGTGTAACGAAATGTCGCGATTCAGGATGGATAGTAATGCATTGTAGGTGTATTTTGTCCCCGCCGTTGACAGGTGCAGCGGCGAGAGCCAGAAAATTAAGACCGCAGTTTGTAATTACATGGGCTCGAAATGCGGCAGACCGTGGGCTTGTATACACGTTACTTATCCAAACCGGAACGGATCGTCTTAATATGGTTAACTAAAAATATACTCTCTAGAGGGGGCTATAAATATATCCATCAAATCCATGGCTAATCGTTTTCTTATGCTGGAAAGAGAATATGTGGGGTATAGTTTCTTTGTTGTTTAGTTTAGGTAATGTGATATGTGGCAGTCTGTTTCGAAAACATTTCTGCTGGTTTTTATTCGAATTTGTGAGGGATGTGTACTGTCTATTTTAACGTTTTTGAAGCTGCGGCTACAACATCAAACTACCTGCACTGTCATGAAAAACAACTCGAATTTAAGATCACAGCGCTGTCATAATCCTGTGCTGTGAATTTACATATGAGGAAAAATTTAGTGTGTAGTAGAAAATGTTTGCTTCACTGCCAGTGATGGGATGCACCCATATCCTCTGTTTAAAGGCCATTAGAGTAATTGCTCATGAGACTCTGTACAGCACGAAAACATCAATTTGTGAAAAATGAGTATCACAACACTGTGATTTGAAAATGTACTACCAAATGTGCTGTGATTTCACAAAAATAAAATTACATTGGGAATCGGAAAATTAAATTTGTCTAAAAAAAATTTAAAATTCTAAATCTGTGTAAAACAAAGAATTTTGTTTAAAAATCCTTTCCAAGCTATAGATAAATCATTCAAAATAAATAAAAATAACATAGATTAAATTCAAAAACCTAAAAAAAAAACACTTTCTTTTATTCGTAGACCATGATACCATTCACAAGTTTGTAAGTCGCCTACTTCCATTTCCTCATACTGCATATCAAAAAACAATTTCTACTTTCATCATCCTCTATGAGTTTCATATACAAAAGGAGACAGAATTACAAAAAACGAGAAAAGAATCCACATTTCCCATTATAATAGCTGTTCCGAGTGGGGGGAAATAAAAATGATCCCTTAGCGTGAAACAATTTTCGATGCGGCTAAGTAATCGAGCTGTTCATTTGGGTGCTGTGCATAATTTAGAATGTGCTTGGGGGAGTGTAAAAGGTGATGGGGGTCGGAAGGTGAGGGGTTGAGGAAAAATGGTTGTGTGGAGGTTGGTAATAGGAAACAGTTTTGTTGTGATACGATTCAGGGGAATGACTGGATAACAGAAAAAGGTATTTCTACCTGTTGTTGCACTTTTAAAAAATTTAATTATTTTAATATATTTGAAGCGCTTTCTTTAACCCATTATCGCTGACTTCGTGAACATCATTAACATCTTCATTTCCGTATAAAAACGTTAATTTTAAGGTTTTTTTTATTCGTTTATCTTAATTAGTCATATGTAAATTATTCAAGACAATGGTCATCAGTTTTCTCATATTTTGTTTACTTAGATAAACTTAAATAGAAAGCTCATCTTTGCTTTTCAAAGTTTTTTTCCAACCGTCGGTAATGAGTTAAAATTCATAATTCCTGATACTCTTTGTTTGATGAAAAATTTACATGTGCACATGTAAACAAATCCTCAAATCACAGTCGTAATAAAAATATTTCTTTTTTAAGGGACCAGACCCCAAAAATTTTCAAAAATGACATTTCAATGTTTTTAGTGTTTCTTAAAATATGAAATTTTAGCTTTTCAACGATATCTTACATTAAAAGTTACGAGTACTGGAAGTATTTTAATATTTTTAAAAGCAAACGTTGTTTAGGTAAAATCCAGTCATGTTTTATAGGTAAGAAACCACTATTGTTTACTTTAAACGGTTATATCTCAAAACTTACTTTTGCAATGTTCATGTACCTTTTTCTCAAAATCTACTGTAAATATCAGCCTGAAATTTTTATATGTATTTTAGAAGTTTGTTTCTAAAAAACGCTGGAGGGATTTGACTATAAATATCTTACTTTTTTTTCTTTTTAATATTACTGATTTATTCAACAGTTTGTTAACAAACAAACTGTAACAAAGAAAAGGTGTTTTCAAAACACAACGTGTATATCATAGAATATTTGGTTTTAAAAAATGCTATATTACTTACTGTAGAGTTTGGAAAAAGGTGGATAGAATACTGGTAATCGGTCGATCAATTTAAATAAATACCAAGGAAGCTCCATTTTTGTAAGGTATCTATGGGCTTAGGAAAAACAGCCGCTGGAAAAAAAGTAACCGATCACCGAGAGCAGTGCCCTCAATACATCAACATCATTGATAATTTTTCTAAATTCCATTTTTTTCAAACCTTCGAGGGTTTTTTTTTTGTAAAATATAACTAATTTAATTGAATAATTTTAATAATAACATAAATTGAAGAGCTTAGTGGAAGAACGTGCTAAGTGACATTTTTTGAAAATTTGAGATTTTTACATCAATGAAGTTTCCTCTTTTTCATAAACTTTAAGTTTAGCATATTTTTTACGCTTTAAAAGTACCGTTTTCAACAGATCTGAGTGCAAACGAAACACTTTAAAGCTCATTTTCTCGTTTTCACCTTTTTGTCACTTAGCACGTTCTTCCACTAAGCTCTTCAATTATAATTGCATTTAACAATTTGCACGAGCAAATACACTGAATCGCGAAGATAAAATGTTTCGGATCATCACTTGTAGAGAAAAAAAAGTATTCGATCACAGACAAAAGTTAAACAAGTGATATATGCAAATGTCTTACGCGTCTTGAAGATATCGTGACTCTTTTCTTATAGAACTACTTTGCCCCTTCGAGGGATAGGCATATTAGCCACTGCTTGATATATTAAATTTCGACTTTACATTTACTTTTTTAAAAAAATATTTTAAAAAAAATAATTGGTTTCAGAAGACTTTTTAATGCTTTACATATTAAAATTAAATAAAATTATAATTTAATAGATAAAAAATGTATGTTTTCGGAGAAATTGGCGGGATTTTTCCAGACGGGATTATTATCTACCTTATCTGGTAAAAAATTTACTCCATTTTTGATTCTATTAATAGGCCAATCGCCAATTTATCTCAAAGGTAATTTGAACTAATTTAAATGACTACAGTAAAAGGTTTGAATTATATGTAAACTTTTTTAAAGCCCCATATTTTAAAAATAAATCAACTATTATTGGCAGTATTGAAATAATATCGCAAAAATCAATTTATTATTCATCATTACTTCTTGTTATTAAGTAATTTAAATTTTGGTATTCAGTTTATGGGCACCCTATGCCGATTTTTAATATTTATTTATAAATTAAGTTTCAAGGCATGATAAAAGAATAATATTGTACCAAACAGATATTTAAAAAGGCAGAACTATTTTCTATCAATATCTTGTTATCCAAAATTATCACACACAAAATATAATCTGCCTCATTTTCATCATTCCTTTAATGATATCCGTGTTCAAAAATTTCGGAAATTCCATCTCTGCTCCGGCATCCCGGGAAATAATTACCTGACACATTCTCTTACGAAAAGCATTGTTTTCCCGAAGTCAGAAAAACAAAGGAGAAGAATCAACAAACAAAAAGACCTCGGGAGGGGCGGGGAAATTAGACAAATAGATACCGATACTACGAAAAAAGAAAAAAAAATAGAGGATGGAGTATCAACAAAAACAAAATCGAAAACCTCATAAGCATTATTATATTTCCCAGCAAATCGTGGCGTATAGTTAATGAATCTCCACTTGCTAATAGTTTTGTGGTTGTAATTGTGTTTTAAAATGAGCGCGTGAAAGTCGGTGGGAAAGAATACCACGAGTGATTTATTTACCCCAAACTCAAGACGAATTTGAACCCTTGGCTAATTAAAAAGTAGCCAGGACCTGGTTTTAAAGAGATTAATCGCATGTTGTGGGGATTTCCCCAGGAATCGTGTTGGGTTACCAATGAGTCTAGGGCATGAGAGTTTCAATTATTATTTATCCCAATAGGGAGATATTGGTCACGATTTGGGCACAATGAATCAGTTTTAATTAGTGGATTGATAGAAATTCGTTTTAAAATAATAAAAGCCGTTTCTTTGGTTCTCATTATTCAACGTTAAAGCATGATATTGTTTTCGTTTTAGTTAATGGATCTGGATAATGAATAAGGAAATGTGAGATAATAGGTTTGTTTTTAATGAAAGGAAATGTTTATTGCAAATTAGGACTGTTATTAACTCATAATGTTTTGAAAGTAAGGTTTATTTTAATTGTTCTTTAAGTTATTTTAATAAAAGAACAATTAAAATTATACATTTCTTTCAAAATATTATGAGTTAATAACAGTTCAAATTTGAAATAAACGTTTTTTTTTTAAAAAACGAACCTATTATCTTATATTTTATTCTTTATTCATATATAAAGAATGAAATAAAGGGAATTCTTTTTTTAAATACATTTTTTTCTTTAAAATGCATGTTTATATGCATATTTAATAATTTTTAATTGTTATTTTGAAATTCTTTATAAAAAGTAGTTTTAATAATCCATAATTATTGATTTAAACTTAAAAACAAAAAAAAGGACCACAGACGTTACTGATTTCAATATAATATTAAAAACACTAGAGTAAAATTTAAGAAATTGGTGGAAAAATAATTGCTGATTGAATTTTTTTATTTTATGTAATATTACAACTTAAACTCTGCTGTAATTGGAATATTTGTTAAAAAGTACACTAAATTATGATAGCTAAGCACTAATTCAAACATTTATTGCTGTGACCTATATGCTTAAATCATATAAAGTATATTGGAAAAAGGATCTTAAGTTTGATAACAATTTTTACGAATTACGAAATTTAGGAAAACATGTAGGGTTTTTTTTTCAACTTATTTGGATAATTTAAACATAAATTTTACATTAAAATTCTTTCAATAATGTAATGTAATATTTCAATAATTTAAAACATTCCGACTATTTTATATCAGTACGAAAAAGCTGAAGTCCTTTGCACGTTAGCCAATCCTCGCTAAATACCCAACAACAATTATCTTCTCTACTTGCATCAACACTCTTTAAGTATCCTCGTTAACATGCTCACCCTCCATAATCCCCTCATCACAATTTACAGTCAACCTCCAAATCCCGACCTCTCAATCTCTTCATCCCAAAAGGCATCCTTCCACCTTGATCAACCGACATCCCGCTTATCCGTTCTAATTATACTCGCTTGTCTGATGGGATGGGGAAAAAGAAGATCGTTTTGGTGAATTTTTATTTTTACTTTTTTCGTGTTGGCATCGCTCTGAGCATTTATTTATTTATTTTTTGCCAAAAGAGTACCGTGCTGTCAAGTACGATTGACATCGGGACTGTCTGTTTCTGTGAGGGTTGAACCCGCTGAAAGAATTTTTTTTTTGCTGTTGTCTTTGCTCGTTTGTATAAGGGTGAAGGATACAGTAGGAACTGAATGGCGTTTGGAAAAGAAACCTCCTCAAGTAATTTTTTTGTTTAAATTTAAACAAACTTGCTATATAGGAATTTCGGCTCTTGGAACGCCATTAAATATAATAACATGTGACACTTTTATATTTGCAAGTCAACTCAGTAACGCAACTAATTGAAATAATGCATGATTTGTAATGTTTTAGGATTTACAGGAATCCTATTAAATTTTTAATAAAATTTTAAGGAATTTAAGAATCCTTTTTAAAGACCAAAGTTATCTTTAATGCCAGTAATCTCACACTGTTTAAAATTTCGTGCTTGGTTACACCATTATAATAGTTCCTATTAGCCGCAGTGGCTGTGTGGTGAAACGTATCACCATATTTTCGGTATTCGGTTAAACCATTTCTCATGTTGCTCTTTAGACTTTAATTTTTCATTTTACGGTGAAGTTGCAGGATTAAAGGATTATATTTCTAATTATTCAATCATATAATTATTCTTTTCTTATAATAAAATTATTAAAAAAATGAAATTTTATTAATCACCAATAAATTTGTATTTACCAAACTCCTAACATACTACAGCTGAAATAACTTTATTTCTACAAAACTTATTAATTTATTTATACAAATTTTGATTTTTGTACAAGAAAACTATTAATTTGTATAAGAAGTAATATCAAAATCATTAAAATTCCATATCCCACTTAATGACGCGGAAAACATAAATAAACAAACACATGAAATGGCACAGCTTACATTTTTACTTTCTTCATAGACTCATTTGGCTCTAAGACAAGTATACATTCAGTCAAATTAGAATACTTTTATAAATATTTCTTACAATGGCACTGTGCCTAACATTTATATCCAGAAGTGTTAAAACACATTATTTTATTTCCATTGGAGAAAACAAAGCCTCCCTTGATTCACTTTTTCATTTCTTCAATCTTCATACATTTCTGCTAAGGTGCATGCCTCATTATGCTCCGGTTTCAATACCTCTCACTTTGTCTAGCTCCATATACACCTCCAGTCTTTTGCCAAGGGACTTTCCGACAAAGGGTCCATGCTTCTTGGCTCATGGACTGGAGAGCGCATTTGGGGACGACACCTTTCAACTCCGATTCGGGATTGTAACAAATAATGTGCAGCTGTTCTTGCGGCGAGGCCCTTGAAGAACATTGGAGGGGGCTGCTTGAATTTGGTTGCATAAAAGCGTCAGTGAAGATGAATAATGAAAAAAAATGAACAATATGATGTTTTCACCAGTTCTTTGGTGTAAATTTGGTGGAGTGAAAACAAGTTTACAGTTTAATCTAGCTTATCCCTCAGAGGATTAAAAATATGCTTTTTTATAGCAATTTGTTGCATAAGGTTTTTGGGGGCGAAACTCTTTTTCAGTATATATTTTTAAATAGTTTTTTTATACTGAAAAAGGCATGGTTACAACATAAAATTTTTTACAAACAAATAATAAAGTGAAATTATGTTAATATTCATTGGCTTGTTTTATAAGAGACTAAAACACGTTGAAATTTATAGTCTAACAAACTGCGTAATAAATCTAATTCGATATCGTTGATTGGTATACTTACGCGAAGTATGTAGTTTTTCTATATTTATGTCTTGCTTTCGATCCTTGTATCCATGTAACTCTTGACTTTTTATATAAGATTATAAAAATATTTTTTTTAATTTAGTTTTTCTTCTTGTTATACTGAATATTTTGACAGTTCAATTTTCGAGTAAATTTACTATTTACGTTTACAATTAGGACTACACTGTATTTGTGCTGGTTCATATAATATTTCCTAGAGCTGCAATGGTGGAATTCATGTTATTTTTGGTATTCGGTTGAGCCATTTCTCAGGTATTTGATGGTTCTATCAGCTGCAAAGGCTGTGTGGTAAAATGTTTGACCATATTTTCAGTATTAGGTTAAACCATTTTTTAGGTTTTTGTTTCCGAAATCTAAAAAACTGTTCAACCTTATACCGAAAATATTGAGAAGCATTTCACTACACAGCAGTTGCAGCTACCAGGAACCATAATTTTGGTGAAAACAAGCACCACATTTTTAGCAGTGTATATGTTTCAAACTTTTGCATTTTTCAATGCTAATACATTCTTCAAAATAACCAAAACAACTACTAACAGCTCTCTAAAACCTCACATCCCATCCAGGAAAAAAATAATTAAAAAACCCAACTATCTACCTCCCCTAATCCGACATACACAACTCATTACACAGTATAAACAGTCTCATATCTCCCGGAGAATGCCTCAACAGAAACCGGATAGCTTCTTGGATAGGATTCAGGAGCACACAGAAAAGGGATTCAGTGCCAGGAAAGCTGGATTAATGGATCCCAGAGGAAAAATTTATAGGCTGGTGATTAATATCAGGCCAGCTTGGCGGCTGGCTTTGTGTTGGATTTGTCACAATGTTGGGGGATCCGATTGTGTTGAGTTGGTTTCGGTAGGGTGGGAGTGGCAGTTTGGGTGAAGGATTGGTGTTTGGGAAAAAAATTAAAGAAAATTTTGGATTTTTCCTAGTTTGAAATTTTGTTTTTCTGGTCGCATAAATTTCGTTTTTTATTCTTTTGATATCACTCTGTCTTGTGATATCGAGCTGATATCGAGAAGTTACACTGTAAAATTTTTTTTAAATTTAAACACATTATGAGGTTGATTTTACATCACAGTGATGTAACGTTTGTTTTACAGCAAATTTATGTTATCATGAAGCAAAAATCACATAAACAATTTACTCCTATAGCGTTTAAATAAAGAAATGGATGCATCAAATACCCTCAGGTGGTTCCAAGAAACTATCCGGTTTCTGTTGAGGCATTCTTCGGGAGATATGAGACTGTTTATACTGTGTAATGAGTTGTGTATGTCGGATTAGGGGAGGTAGAGGAAGGGTGGCCCCCCTCACAATACATTTTAAATTATACGTTTGATTCACAGCACAGGGGTGATGGCAGCGCCTTTACCATCACACTGGGATGGTAAATTAACGAGTTTTTTTTTACAGTGTATCGTTTAAAATAATATGGTATATGATCGTGTTAATTTGAATCGTAAAGATAAATTAGTTGCAAAATTATTGAAGCTGTTATTCTTTCTGGTTAGTCTTTCTCTTTATGAAGATGAAATAAAAGTATGAGTTTGTAACTTTTAAAAAAATATGCATAGCTTTATCAGTCAGAATTTAAACATTTTACTGAAACAATAATGCAGTTAAATTGAAGCAAATATTAACACTTTGATAGTAAAATATAAATATTAGCTAGGCGTTATGGCGATTAAAATTAAATTAAAGAATTTTTGATTTTGTACCTTGAGATAAACGAGTTACAAAATCATTTATGAATATATAAAGTTATTAAACTCAAGTAAGGAATTAAGCCACAACTTATAATTTTTGAAATTTTGTTTGTTGAATATTGTTTCTCAAATTGTGTATGAATTTTATTTAAACCATAAGGAAAGAGTTGTTGATTAAAGATTTCTTATTAAATTATAAACTAGAACTAAAATAGGAAATATAAGATCTAAGAAATTGAAGAACCATATAAGTATTATTCAGTTCTTTTAACTATTAACCTTTAGTTACTTCAACTGATATTCGTCAGTACTGATTTACTTCATCACTTAAAATATTATTTCTCAGAGCATGATTTTCTAAATAATGCTAAATTTATGATGGCATATTGCATCTAAGTAAAACAACACATTTTTAATCGTAAAAATATTTTACTTATGAAACATATTCTTCTGAAAACATGTTATTTACAATCAATAATGTTCAGTTAATGATATTAAGTTAATTTATCAAAATAATTGAACGACATGAAAAAATATTATTTCGAAATATTTTGCCATTAAACTTTACTAAATTACTTAAACTTAACTCATTATGACGACTTTGTGAATACCATAAACGCCTTCATATTTCCGAAAAAAAAATTAACTTTGAGGTTTCCTTAGTTCCTTTTTCGTGTAACCTAATTTGTTTTGTATAAATTGTTCAGATTATGGTCTTCATTTGTCTCATATTTTGCTTATTTAGATAATCTTAAACAGAAAAATCATTTTCATACTAACAGTCGTTAGTTGCTTAAGGATTTATTAATGCATAAAACTATGTTACTATTTAAAAACAATCATATCTAACATCACTTTGTCTCTTCCAGGGAGCCCGGCGACAAACCCAAGACCCCCAACTCCACGGGCAGCCTCAAAGCCGACAGCAGCCCCTCGGACAAACACCGCCCCTCCTCCTCAGACCCCAACCCGCACCACGCGGGTCACTTGGCCAACCTGGACTCCGACAACGCCCCGCTGGGGTGCTCCAGCGACAGTTCAAACGGCATCTTCAGCGGCAACGAGATCTCGAAGCTCAGCGGCACCCCGCCGGCCTTCGCGCCGCCCCCGAACCCGCAGCACTCGGCAGCGGCTCTGGCGGCGGCCGCAGCGGCAGGATTCCGAATCGGCCCCATCGGGGACCTGTCGGTGGGCCTGCCGCCGCACCAGAACTTCCTCTCCGGCCACCACCTCGGCGATCTCGGTTTAGGCTTAGGAGGGGAGTACCACCACCAGAATTTATGACAACAAACGGCCGGGAGCGGTCAGGTGACCTCTGCCGGTTCGACTACTAACCCGATGTGTGTGATAGTGACCAGTGAGGGGCTGTTGCCGTACAGGAACTCGTTAGCTGCGTCTCAGCCTGGGTTGATGATGCAGAAGTACGGAGAGACGTCCCCTTTTATATCGAACTACTTGTGAACTGTAGATAGTGGCGTGGGTAAGAGGTACTATGTCATATTTTCGATAAAACCGGTTATTGATTTTTATTTGTGTTGTTGTAGGGCTTTAGATACAGCTGATTTATAAGTACTAGATATTTTTCAGTCTACTATTCAGAATTTTTTATGACATAAGTTGAAAAAAAATTGCGATTAAAAAAGCTTTTAAGTCTTTGAGAACTGCATATACACTTCAGAAATGCAGAAATTGACAACGCGAAGCACAGACAGCAAGTCAACTTCTATGTTTTGATTTTTTGATAAAACCCGATTATTTATCCTAATCAACCAAGTGAAATATAGAATATTTTTTCCAAGCAAAAATAATTTAAAAGTCTTATTTATTTAGGTGGATTATATATTTTTTTATCTTTTATGATATAATTTTTATGTTTGAGTATGTTAGAGAAAAATGTACCAAGAGAAAATTTACTGATATATACACTTATAACTTTGATACACTAATTTCTTTAAGTCCAAGAATCTGAAAAATACTAAGTGCTTATAATGAAAAAAAATATCAGCAGTTTAAGCCAATACAATAAACATATTGTCCTCTAAAATATGTATATAGATATTTTATTTGTGACATAGTAGCTTTTACCTCCGAGGAACAATATAAAAGGCTATAGAATTATTCACGTTTTTTCACTGAACTTTTCAAGTGAAGAAAACATTTCACAAAGTTTGTTTATTTCAGAGTATTTTCTAATTTATGGGTTTTTGTGAATCTATATAGATCAAAAATTTTCTCATAACTCAAAGAAAAATATTGCATTAAATCTTCTCTCTTAATAACTTCATGTTTACATTTTAAAAGCATTTCTCCTTACATCTAGAAATATATTGATGGTTAAGAAATCCCAGATATGAAATTCTAAAAAATTTTATTCATCTTTCATACACACATGCACCGGTATTCAATTCAAAATTCATATATTTTCATCCTTGGCGTCCAAGCATATATTGAAATATTAAAATAGTAGTTTCTATTTAAACTTTAAAATAGTTATTTATGTCAGCATCATTTGCAAAGTCATTGGTCAAAAAATAAATTTACACTATAAAAATAATTTTACACAATTGTAACCTTAGAAAGTAGCTCCGGAATTACATGATCAGGTGGATTATCTCAATTACAATAAAGCTTCCTTATTCTTAAAAGTTAGAATTCATTTAAAAAACTGAACAAAAAGGGCAAATAAAAAAAAATCTTTAAAATTAAAAGAAAGGGAACAGATAATTTTACTATAATTATAAATGTTTTTTTACTTAAAAAATAATATATTAAATTTAAAATTATCCATTTGTACTTCAATTATAAATTTTTGGGTTAAGACTCATCACAAGCTAGTATGTTAAAATTTCTAGAGATCATATGCGTTTTAATTTCACACTGAAATATAAAGTTTTATTTTTTGTAATATTTAAAAGGCTTACATTAATAAATATTTTTTGAAAGAATTCAATTATAAATATAATGTATTAAAAAAATTGGATTTGTATAATATGCACCATAGATAACGATTGATTGGATTTAGTTTTCTTAAATGATAGTAATAATTTAATATATATAATGGTTGCTAAATTATTAAAGTAAACATTCATTAATTTTTTATTTTATAGAACATAAAGAATAAAAAACAAAATCGCTTTAGAAAATTTCTAAACTTTTTTTCAAATGTTTAAGTAAATCTCAACTTATTGTTTAAAATAAATCGTTCAGGGTATTCGAGGCAAATCCAAAATAGGTTTTCTTACATATCAGTGTTTCCTATCGCTATGTTGGCAGCTTCCCAATACGAAGGCACAGTTTATCGTTTATCGGATAGGATCCTGTGTGTATCTTGCATTACAGGAGTTTTAAAATATGATACAGACGCTTTAAAATTGAATAAAACGGCGCTTATATATAAAAGCTTAAGCTTTAATATTCTAAAATGAAGATTTTTTTTTCTTCTTATCAAAAATCGAGTACCTAGATTTCATCCCAGAAGATTAATGTTGTATAGTATATCCCCTTATGGGTTTTGAAGGTTGCTGTTTACAAATACAAATCAATATTAAGAAATATTATATTGCATTATTATTTTTATTAATTTTTATAATATATGACACATAAAACGTCTAACATATTTAAATATTGAAAATAAAATTAGTAATTTAAATATTTAAATTTTTATTAAACATTGCTTTTTTACAACAGGCTATGAAAATTGCATGACATGTTGATTTAAATCTCATAGCTCTTATTGATTTATATAATAAGAATGTTTTATTAATTTATAAATTAATAGAGGTACTTACAAAATTGTTATTTCCATTATTAAACATGACATTTGTTATTTTATAATATCGACTTATTTATTTGAAATATTCAATATTCATCATATTTTGTTATCTTGTTTCGAATTTTATCTTAGTTAAGAAAAACCATTTTCAAAAAATTATATTTCATGACTACAACTTATTTTTAAAAAAAAATGGTGTAGTATTTCTATTGGTTGAAAGTATCAATCTTCACTCAATTTTTCTACTCAATACCGTCTTCTTGCTACATTCCAAATATTAAAAATATTGATTGTGTATAGCTAGTCAAATGCAATCTAAGTGGACTTTGGAATGCACAGGAATTCTTTTTGTGATAAAGATTTCACTCGTTTATCATATAATTGTACAAAAATTGACTTGATGAAATAAAATTTCGTGATAGAATATAATTCTTGTTTCATTTTTTTATATCTTTATTTCTACACTAGCAAATAAATACCCGTACTTCGCACGGACTAAAAACACAAGTTTTAATTGATCCAAGTATATGTACAATTTAATCCATTATAGGATAATAAACTTATGTTATTATTCCCGCTCGTTATAAAGTATAAAATAATGTTACTACGCTATAAAATGTATGCATAATAGTTATCGTAATTTAAGTCATAAACATATAAAACCTTCTAGCTCATTCGGGGCCTATTTGGTAAGAATTTGGCGAGAAAGAGATAAAGCTACAAACACACTTATCATACAGTTCTAGTACGACGACCTTCGAACAATCAACCAACATTCTAAAAATTTTAAAAAATGGCTCATTTGGCGCGTTTAGGTAAGAATTTGGCGAGTCCGGCAACGTATTTGGCGAAATAACGAAAACGTTAAACCCTAAGTTATAATTCACGGAAATAGCTTAAATATGCATTTTGCAAACAACAGAACCATCCATGAAAAAATCATTACCTAAACCCACAATAAAATCCCGTAATGGAGACTAAACGGAATTACGTCACTTGAAACCTTTCAATTATTTTTCAAATAATGAATTTAGTTTCTGAAGGTATTGGCAACAGAATAAAATAAACATTTTTAATTTTAATTATTTTCCTAAAAGTTTTATTTAATTTCTTCTGCCGAATGGCATCACGAAAGGGAAAAAAATATCGGATTTGAACGAAAGTGGTGTATTTCTTTCAGAATATTAGAGTTTTTTCTAAAAATAGAACATTTTGAGCTCTGAAAGTTCAAAATCTGTAACTTAAGTATGAACTACACATTTGTGCCAAGTTACGAGTTAAACAAATGTATAGTTTATGAGTCTATATAAGGGACATACACACAAACACACAAAACTTCATTTTTATTATTATAGATTTCAATACGTACTAAATAATTACTAAAACACATAAAACTCTTTTAGACAACAATATAAGTATCACCCAACTTACAGACAAATCCCACATTTTGCTATTAATAGATTTTAATTCTAGAGATACTCATGCACAGTTTAATTTTTGTTTTGTCATTCTTGCAATAATATAATAATCATCTCTCGCGATCGTCAGTTGTGTTGAAACAACACAATGTTATACGGTTGTCAGCTTTACACAATTTGTGTGCCGAATGTTCTCTTTGAACACAGGTTTTTTTTCCCCTCCCAATTTCCATGGCATGCGAAATCAAAGCTTCTGAGCAGCGTGCATTGATATTGGTAATTCTAGATACCTACTGGCATTTGGTACCAACGTGATTCATCTTAAATGTCTTTTTCGTCTCAATGCAAGAACTAGAATTTGATAAATAAGCAAGAAACCAAATAATATATTAAAAAAAGTCCCACAGAAAAAATTCCCAATGAGGGATGCATTTCAATATTCATAAAAATAGATATATAAGAAATTCAAATAATAATTCTTTTTACTTTAACCGTAAAAAAATTCGAAATGGTGGCCTACCTGGTTTTTGTTTTCTTAAATTTCTACAAACTCGTGGGGATGTTTAAAATTTTTATGAAAACATATTTGTAAGCCACTTAGCTCTATACAGGTATTAAACTTATAGCTTTTGCATAGTTATTTTCAAATTTCAAACCCTATCATGTCTATCTATACTATAAGAATAAATAATATCTCAAATTGATAAAAAAATCACGCCCGACGAAACTTTTTTCAATTGGGAATCTATTTAACTACCCCATCTTTAAATTTTCTACACTTTAAAATATTAATTTGGAAATTTTCTGAATATTTGGGACAGCTACGGTGCATGAAATGTTCAGAAATGTTTTCGAGTATTTCGGAAACTTCTTTCTGTAATACAAAGAAACATTTCTGGGAGTTTTAAAAATATTTTCTATTGCGGCCAAGGAGCGATTGTAATGGCGCCTTCTTTACCACTTCCCTTTCATGTTGACAGTGATAGGATAGATTATTTGCTCATATGCATAAGAGGCATTCCGCTTTTCAACTTTAAAAATAAAGGAAATGTTCCCCTACATTCCGCTTTTCAACTTTAAAAATAAAGGAAATGTTCCCCTACTGATCGGAAACATGAGATTAATAGGAGGTCTCCCATATTTTCAGAGGCATTTAAGTTACGGCAAAAAAAGGTTTCTGAAATTTTTTCATTGTATATTAATTTAAGTTTAATAACAAACCCACATTTTGGACTTTATAATACCTGAGTTTCCGTTATAAACTTTGTAAATAATTCTATTTATTTCATTAGACACTAAACTCTCAAAAATTCTATACAACTTCGATTTAAAAAAAATCATGGCAGGCTTCATGACAAAAATGATCCTAGTATGTGCAATGGCAATATTTTTAGAGGTCTCAAAACTCCCAAAAATTCCATACAACTTCGATTTTAAAAAATCATGGCAGGCTTCATGAAAAATATGATCCTAGTATGTGCAATGGCAATATTTTTAGAGGTCCCAAAACTCCCGAAAATTCCATACAACTTCGATTTTAAAAAAAATCATGGCAGGCTTCATGAAAAATATGATCCTAGTATGTGCAATGGCAATATTTTTAGATGTAGGTGCAATATTTTTAGAATTCGGTTGAATCATTTTTCATATTTCGGAAACCAAATCTGAAAAGTAGTTCAACAAAATTCAAAAAATATGGTAAAACATTTCACCACACAGCCTTTACAGCTACTATGTACCAATAGTTTTTTTATTGGTGAAACTTTGTGCGAAATTTTTAACAGTAAGTATTCAAATACCAAACCTCAAAGAGATCCCGCCGATACCAAACCAAACAGAAGCATTTCATACAAAAATATCCTCAACAAACCAAATGTCTACAACAAAAGTCCTCGCTATAATGTGGAACAAGATAAGATGTAGACAATAAAAGAAAGGGTTCCTTGTTCTTAAAACAGACCAGATGGTCGATTAGAATGATGATCTTTTCTAGGAGTCGCGGAATCAGCCTGGAAATAGTCACATTTGAGCATTAATCATTTTTACGCTTGCACGTTTGGTTCAAAAGGGTTAATGGTGGGTGTCGATATGGATACTTTGTTAAAGATATTCTATTTAAAAATCAACCAATGCAGATATATTTCGTTTTATCATTAGGAAAAGCAAGGTGTGCTCACGTTTGTAAGATTAGGTTTAAGTGTTAAAATCTATTATGTTATTTCCTAAATACAATCAAGTTTTGGATGATTTAAAATAAATTCGATTATTTGTCAATTTTTACTCTTATATTTTTTAAATTATTTTTGATATTTCCAAAATTCGGTTACTTACTAAAGTATTTTAGTTTTTTGGGTTACCATCACAAGAACTAAGAATTACTACAAAATTTAAATCTGTCGCAATTTTAGCTCTTTCTTAATGTGCAAAGCAATTAATAACAAACTAAAATATTTTTTAAAGATTTTCTTTGATTTTTTTACATATAAAGCAACCTATCTATCTTTCAGTACTTACATTATAGTATTATTTTGACCTTTTGAAAGAAATATTAGACGAAGAGAAAAAAAAGTATGTTAATCAACTTTTATATCATAAACCATATTTTAACGAAATTATAAAAGCATATTATACTTTATTATACTTTAGTTTATATACTTTATATACTTTTTTTTTATACTTTACTTTATAGCATTATACTTTAAACGAATATCTAGTAACACCTAAAAAGCTCGAAAATATTATGTATCGATTTGTGTGTTGGAAATTGGTCATTGCCCAAAGTATTTTATTTACCATAGTTAGAAATTACAAGACCTGTTAATGTGTTTAAGCTCTGTAAAGAGGCTAGAAAGGGGTGACTACAATAGTTCCCAAACATGATAGCAGATCTATATTTTATAGTTTCTGTTCCACACTTACAACATTTAATTAAGAAAAATCCCCCCCAAAAAAAATCTTAGGGTTTCGTAAGAGACTGTGTCTTTCTTAAGAGATTGAAATTTTTTTTAAATAAGGAAGGAATCAAAGTAAGAAATCAACATATAGATATGATTAACTTTAATAACTGCATACAAATATACCTTATTATTTTGTTGGAAGTTAAAAGTTTTGGCCAAAATTTTGCGGATTACCTGCTTCAATTTATTTACTTCCGCAAATAACCGGCTTCGCGATACTTAGAAAAGCCCAACAAAAACTCTAAACTGGAGCAGCATACATAAATCAATCAAAATCTTGAATGGGAGTCATCCCAAAAGGGTTAATAATAGAGCTCGACACAGCAATATATAATGGCTAATTGAAAGGCAGGATCAGATTTTACGATCGAGGGGATGAGACCGTAAATTTATATTGATATCGTCATAAAAGTGTAATTTCTCGGGTTATATCTATAGATGGATATTCGAGGATCATGTAACTGAAAATTCATCAGTTATTAATTTGTTGTGAAAACTGGTGTATGTGTGTTTTCATTGATTGTAAAATAGACTGAAAAGATCTTGAAATGTAACTATAGATTTTTGTTTTACTGTTAACTTACGAATTGTACTTGTTCAACGCCGTTGAAAATATTTAAAGACGACATTTAATTTCGTTTTGTAGAATAAATATTTGCTATATTTCCGAACTAGAACTTTCTGTCAAATTCAAATAGTATGTGGATAAATCAAAAAGTTCGTACTTTTTCGCTGCTTAAGCACATTTTTAAGAAAGTATATGTGCTATTTGGCTTAATTCCAAATAGAAATAATAATTTAAAATCTCATTTTATGAGCCACCCATCGGTAAATTTTACTTGACAGAACTTAAACATAATAATTCTAAAGTACTCTTCTGTTAAGACAAACTTAGTACAATTATTTCCAAAAGACTCTCGATTTTATAGAAAAACAAATCGATAAACAAGTCATTTATGTATATTTCTAAAAAATATACTTTTGCTGGTAAATATGTACCAGACTTTCCAAGTAATTACAGAGACACTAACAATTTGTTTGAGACATACGATTTGAGTTCTCTAAAATAGGCCTTACACAAGTATTGA
Organism: Oedothorax gibbosus; assembly: GCA_019343175.1. Taxonomy (NCBI): domain Eukaryota; kingdom Metazoa; phylum Arthropoda; class Arachnida; order Araneae; family Linyphiidae; genus Oedothorax; species Oedothorax gibbosus. Next base: position 252,294 of record JAFNEN010000484.1, read on the forward strand.
TCGTTTCCTACTTATCATTTCTAAGTCATTACAAAATTTTCAATTTATATTTTCTTTTTCGTTGAAGTTCTTTAGAGAATCTATATACAAAATATAAGCTTTTCTAATACACTCAGAAAAATTGTGGCAACAACACAAGTATTGTGTAAACATGGTAACAATACAATATTAAGTTGTTTCAATACAACAATTGTGTTGATGACATATACGAACACAAATTTGTATTGTTCCAACACAACTGACGATAGCGAAAATAGACGAATATCTATGCGCGATTGACAAAAAACTGTAAACTATATTGTTTTCGAAAATATGTATAACAAAATTATAATTTTTTGAGGTATCGTAATTTATATGTATTTTTTAATCATAGCTATATGTATCCGAAACATTAAAAACCTGATCCATGCATTATTATTTAGTCGTAATACACATTTGTATTGTTTCAATACAACTTGTAATAACTTGGAAAAACAGAATTTTATTTATTAAAAGTCAACACAATTTTTTCTGAATTAAATTTAAACTAAATCCATGCAATTCCTGCTCCAAGTAAGAAAACAGACACTTAAAGTTTCTCCGACATTTACGATCGGTTAGCGAGGACCAATTTTCCTCATTTTAGATGTTAGTGCCGCTGTCGTTAAGCAACCGGAGAAGCGCTTTTAGAGGGACGGAAGGCAGCGGAATTTTAGAGACAGGTTGACGCGACTCGGGTTTCAGCGAAGGGCTGATTTTATTACCGAGTCGGAAATTTAGTGCCCGTATTTCGTTGCCTGTCTTACAAATGAGATGGTGATAGGTGATAAAAATTAGATCGTTGATTGAGGTAGATTTATGATTTTTAAGTATTTGGAAATGTAATTTCTGAATTAGTTTTGGTATGTTCTTGTTTAGAGATAAATATACAATTGGAATAACATAAAGTATGATTAAATGCATGTATAAAGATTAATAAAACAAACGTTGCAGTAAAATAATACTATATCTTATGATGTTATATGTGCTATTTCGTAAAAATTGCCTATTTGTAGTCCCGGGTTCAAGAAATTTAACATAGGCCAAACAAAATTACCCCTGCAAACTTACAGTTGCTTACATTCAAATTGCTATAGAAAATTACAGTTCGAAAAATATATAATTAGTACAAATGATGCTTTAAAAATAAAAGCGAAACTTTGCACATTTTTTATGCCAAGTTAGAATTCTCTTTGCATCTCTCTTCATACATATATAATGAACCATCAAAAGAACTCTATTGTGATATTACAACAATCCAAACTGAATCATATCACATAAATAAATATTCTTTGAAATGTTTGTATTTTTTTAATAAAATTTCTCGTACGTTTAACGAAATGGCAACAGTGAAAATATTGAATAAAAATGGAATTTGCATGTTATTTCAATGTAGGTTAAAAAAATTTAGTTATTTAAATTTTAAATAAACTTCTAATTTAAATTTTTAATGAAATTGGGAATGTAGCCTAATCTGATTTTTTGCTTCAAAATTACGTATTCCACTTGTCTGTGGGACTTGTGGTTCTTTCTGTGAAAGTGGGTGACGGACAGACAGACAGACAGACGGACTGAACGATTATAAAACCTTCCACTTTTTACGTTATAAACGTAGTGTGGAAGCTAAAATTGGGAAACAATGCCATCAAATTTTGAATCACAAAAAGAAAGTAAACTAATTATTAAACAATGTGAAAAGCGTTTTTAAAGCAAAAAATTTGTACTACTCCCTTTATGCTTCGTTTGTAAACAATATAAACACCGTTAACCATAGACAGCTTTTTACAACATATTAAATATACTCTCAAATAAAAGCATTTAAAAATGCAATAAACTGGTTATACAAGCAACGGATTTATATAATACTTCCTGAATCGTGCTAATGCCTAGTCATAGTGTCTGTCATAGAGAAGGCAAACAAGATGCTTTTGCTCCCACGTTTATGCAAATTACTCTCTTTATTGTCAATCATTCCATGAAAAGACCTGTCTTATATTTTTTAGTAATTTTTTACGATGTGTTAACATGGATACTTTGAAGCAATATGGGTTTCATTCTTCGTAGGAGTTTTGACGTTTTATGGTTGTTATTCACACGTGAGGATTTGATAGACATCTGATTTAATGTGTGAAATAACACGTGAGGGAATTTTTTTTATTTTTTAATATTTTTTCTGTTTACAAATGTATTTAAAATGTGTGTGAAAATTATATATTACAGATGTACGAATATCATTTTGTTTCAGAGATGAATTACTACCTAATTTATATACACAGTAAAAAAAACTTATACATACGCGTTTAAACAGAATGAAAGAAGCAAAATTATCACTATATAGTATTAAAAAAGTACAAATAATTGCTGGTTAGTTCCATGTAAATACATACCACAAGTGAATTTTAAAAATATTTTTTATTCCAGTTGAAACTTTTATATGTGATTTAGAAAAGTTTGAACTGTAAAAAATTTATATCAAAAACTATTATTGTTTATATCTGTGGCAACATTGAAGTTTCAAAGTGGCTGCTTTTTTTTAAAGCATGGGTTACGATTTTTCATCATTTTGAATTCTTGAATTTCAAGTTAAGCATTATATTTTATCGGATTTTTTGGTAAAATTATTAAAATACACTATAATAACTATCTTAAAAACACATTTTAAATCGGCATTTATAAATAAAAGTTACTTAATTAGAAAGATAAAAATCCCCGTTTTGGCAGTAGTGTAAGTCACGAAAAGATATAAAAGTTTCTATAACTTTTTAAAATAAAGCTTTGCTTAAAAAATTTTACGATATTTTCTTTCTATATTAACCTCTGTGTAATTCCACATCTTTTAAAATTAAAATAAAAAGCATTTTCGTGATTTATAAAACATTTTAACTTTGTAGTGTTAGTCACAGTTTCTGTTTGATTTATCTGTTGTAGATAAGCTATAATATATGTAGATTTTCTTATATTTTAATAATTTTGATTTAAGATGGCTAAATCAGCAGCTAAAAGAACAAAAAATAGCAAAGGGAAAGACTTGACGCATGATGTAAATTTCAAACCTTTAAAGAAAATGAAAGCAAAAACCACTTTACGGACAACACTTTAACTAAAAATACTCCATCTCTATTGCAATGTTCCAACCATTAGACAACATTGAATGGCAATTTTCCGCCACCAATATTGGTCATCTTTGCCTACAGTCATGGTAAAGAACCAATTGATGGACTTGGTGATACGGTGAATAGGGGGATCAAAGAAGGCCACACTTTGCAGGAAAAGTGACCCACATTCTGCTAAAGAATTTTTCACTCTGCATAAGAAATCTTCCCAAACTTAACACTATTGTTGTTTTCTGACAACTGTTTAAAACAGCGAAATAGGTAGATTAACTGATATTTGCTCATCAAAAGGAAAATAAATATTTCCGATTCCTGACACTCAATAATTGCACTGTTTCTTGAATTAAACAAATACCTACTTAAAATTGAAAATGTTTAATTAAATCTCCAAAAATACTACACAAATGATTTAACAAATAGTAACTGTCGACTGATTTAACAAAATCCTGAAAACGAATTTGATGATGGATATCGGGCTTTAGTTCCTTTTGAAGGAAAAATTATCATTAAATATTTTTTGAGGCAAATGTTAAGTAAAGATGATTATTCAATAAGAGTGAAACATCTGCAATGGTAGAGAAGTCTTTTGTAAGGCCTGAAAAGAAAGATTTTTTTTGGACATTGCTATTGAAAAATGAATTAAGAAATTACCAGAAAGTAACTTTGGTGGACGTTGTGTAACTTTTACTGACTTTGATTTTACCATGTATGCAATTCTTTACTTACCATGTTCAAAATTATTTTATATGTTATGTTATTATTACCTTAATTTCCATATCTGTGACAAAATTCACATGATGTAGTGTAAGTCACAAATTGAATGTAGTGTAAGTCACGCACAAAAATGTTAATGGTTAATTCCACGTAAAATGATACCACAACTGAAAAAAAAAATGTACAGTTGTAACTTTTATATGTGATTAAGAAAAGTTTTAATTTTTTTTTTGTATCAAAAACTATTATTGTTTCCCCTTTGGCAACACAGCAGTTTCAAAATGGCTGCTTTGTTTTGTAAGTCACAATGTTTGTGTAAGTCACAATGTAGTGTCAGTCACAGCTTCTGTTTGATTTATCTATTATTGATTAGCTATAATATTTGTAGATTTCTTATATTTTGATAATTTTAATTTAAGATGGCTAAATCAACAGTTAAAAGAAAAAAAAATAGCAAAGGGAAAGACTTGACGCATGATGTAAATTTCAAACCTTTAAAGAAAATGAAAGCAAAAACCACTTTACGGACAACACTTTAACTAAAAATACACCACCTCTATTGCAATGTTCCAACCGTTAGACAACATTGAATGGCATTTCTCTGCTACCAATGTTGGTCATCTTTACCTTTAGCCATGAAAAAGGACCATTTGATGGACTTGGTCATACAGTGAGGAGGGGATAAAAGCAGCCACACCTTCCAGGAAAATTGACCCACATTCTGCTAAAGATTTTTTCACTTTGCATAAGAAATCTGCCCAAACATAACACTATTATACATTTCTGACAATTGTATAAAGGGCGAAATAGGTAGATTAAATGATATTTGCTCATCAAAGGAAAATAAATATTTCCGATTCCTGACACTCAAAAATTGCTCTGCTTTTTAAAATTAAACAAATACTTACTTAAAACTGCCAATATTTCATTAAATCCCCCAAAAAAACAACACTGCTGATTAAACAAATGGAAATGTTGGAAAAGGAAATACCTCGCAGCGAAATTCTGAAAATGAATTTGATTCTGAAAGAAGAGCTTTAGTTCCTTTTGTAGGAAAATTATCGTTAAATATTTTGTGGGGCAAATGTTAAGTATAGATGCTTATTCAATAAAACTGAAACATCTGCAATGGTCAGGAAGTCTTTTTGCGTGGCCTGAGAAGGAAGGTTTTTCAGACAATTCTATTGAAGAAAGAATTAAGAAATTACCAGAAACCAACTTTAGGGGACGTTGTGTAACTTTTTCTAACTATGATTTTACCATGTATGCAATTCTTAACTTACCATGTTCAAAATTATCTACATATGTTATGTTATTATTGCCTAAATTTCCATATCTGTGATACAATTCACATGATGTAGTGTAAGTCACGCACAAAACTGTTAATAAATTATTTCCTATGATATTTCCACACTTTTTTGCAATTAAATTATTTAGCTTTAAACCTTGTACTTAAATTAAGCACTGGTAGAATGTTGATTTACTGCACTATGAAGAAGAAATGAGAGTTTTAAATGATAACCAAAACTCGAATTCCTTTCATGTAGTGTAAGTCACAGTATGACATTTTTATTATTTTTTAGTGAAATACTAAATGAAAATGGTTTTTTATGATTTCTAAAAATAGTATATGTTAAAGGGTAAACTGGCGTACAATATTTTTTTGAATAAGTAGAAAATAATTATGAACTACGCAAACGAAATTTGTTAAATCGTCCGATGTAGTGCAAGTCACGCGTGGAAATGCCCTAATACATTATTTTGTTTGATAGTTCAACACTTGTTTGTGATTAAATTTTCAAGCTTTAAACCTTATGCTTAAAATAAGCACTGTTAGAATGTTGATTTACTGCACTATGAAGAAGAAATTAGAATTTTAAATGATAACCATGATAACCATGATATTTGATGAAAGTCGACTTCTTTTCATGTAGTGCAAGTCACATCATGACATTTTGACTAATTTTTAGTTATATACTAAATGAAAAATGTTTTTTTTTTCAGATTGCTAAAACTACTTTATGTTCAGGAGTAAACTGACATAAAATATTTCTTTTTAAATAAATATAAGATAATTATGAACTATGCAAACAATATTTGTTAAATCGTCAAATTTAGTGTAAGTCACGCGTGGAAATACCCTGCTGATCTTCTACTCAGAAATACCTAAACGAAACATGAAGAAAAGTTAAAAATACACTTATATTGTCTATAAATAAAAAAACATTAATTCGTTATAATTTTAAACATATTTATTCAATTAAAATAATTTTGTGCTTAACTTGACATCTGTAGGTACCCACTTTTGAAAAAGAAGCTTTTTTTTTTAAAAATAAGTTTTGATTTTATGTGTACAGTTTAATACTATTTTTTTATATTTTAAAACACTAATACTAAAACGATTCCCCATATAAATTGCATAAGAATAAGAAAAAAATATTTATAAATGGTTTTATCTTTAAAACTTGTTCATTTATATGCACGTTAGTCATTTTGCTATTGCGTAAAAAATTTGCCATTAATTCTTCATTTATGATCTTTATTTTAATTGAATTTATAGGGTACTTCTTGAAGTTAGGAGATTATATAACTACAATTCGAAAAAGAAAAATAAAATTTAGCAAAAAATAATTAGTTAAAGTTGAAGTAAAATAATACGTTAATGATTTGATACTTCACCGATAAGAAAGAATAATCGAATTTCAGAGTTCGTATTAATGCTTAACATTCAAAATAAAAAAAATTAGCAATCATTTAAAATGATTGATTATCTTCCCAATTGTAAGAATTAATTTTATTTGTCTAATAATAAAACCATTTTTATTGTGACTTTCTAAATTTACTTGATTTTTAACCTTTATGGACTTATCATGTTTCAATTCATTTGATAACTTGAGATAACAATTTAATATTTTTATTATTTAAAAGACAAGTTATGAATCATATATTTTTTATTCAAATGTAAATGTAAATAAAAGAAAAATTTTCTTTCACTGGATAATTATTCAAAAATGTTTGATAGAAATACAAATACTTTAAATGTGTACAAAACTCGTATTTTAATTTACAAGATATAAAATATATTTCGAATGAATTTCATTACAATATTAATTTCATTACTCTATAAAATTTTGTCCTTTGTTTAAAAAAAAGCATTCGTATAATATCAGAAAATTTTAAATGTGTTTTTGTTTGGCACTCATTGCATATTTATAGATATTGATAAGCGTATCTAAATAAAGTCGTTGAATATAAAATACCAATTCTATCATAAAAATTTCAGATGAAAATTATATTGAGTTGTGAACATCCAAACATAACAAAGTATTTTTTGATATAAGAACATTTCCATCACTTTACTATTTCTAAAAAATGACTTATTAAATTTGCTGATTAATTTCCATCATACCACTAACCAGTTTTAGAAATAAGCCAATTTCTTACTCAAGTGTAAACTTCCATATTCCATTATGTATTATAAAATCATAATGGACTACCTATGTATATTAACCAATTCTTAATTTTCCCTGGTAAAGTGACTGGTTAATTTGGAAAGCATTGCAAATCATCAACTGGTAATAATATTAAGGCAACCATTACATTTCCCTAACCAGTATTCTGTACCTAACTATAAAAAAAGGCCAATGTCTAACATTATTTACCATGACATGAATATCTTTTTCACCTATAAAACTCTATAATCAAATTTACTCTATCTAACCTATCTGCCTTTATCTGAATAAACATAACATCTCAACCATAATGTAATAACACCACGCTTAAGTGAATGAAGCCTACATGTTGTGTAAGCTTTCAAATGTGGTGCAAAATGCATAACAATCTCATTCAAACCAATGGTCATCACTTTAATGCATATATAAAAGATTTCTTTGTTCTGCGTCCCTAATTACTTATCTGTGTAATGGGGTGAGAAGACAGTAAAACGGAGAAAACGGAGAAAGGGCGTAAAAAACGCCGACGTGGGCCGTAAATTGTGTGTTGTAGACGGGTTTTATTGTATAAAAACCGTTGTATGCTGAAAAAAATTAGAGTGCTTATAAATTGTAAGGGCAATAACAGTTTACTTGGTTATGAATGTTTGAGAAATTTAAATATTTCAATATTCTGTACGTTATTTTTGAATCAAGTTGAAGAAGTTGTAAGGTGAAAAAAATTTACTAATTAAATAATTGATTGATTTTTTTAAAAATTTAATTGATTGCCTTTTATAATGAGCACTTGAAATTTTTAAAGAATAATTTTATAATTGAAAAAGTTAGGATTGAATGTTTAAAAATTTAAATGATTGTTTTGCATACTAATGTTTTGGATATAATTTTTAAAAACAATATTTTTTTACTTCAAATAAACTATTATGTATTTTTTTAAGTAAGTTTTTGGATTATTTAACAGATGCAACTCAAATTCCTTCTATTTTAAACTATCTTATGAGAAAATACCATGTTATAAAAATATCATAAAAAGTATTTGCTAATCTATACTAAAAACAAAATATGTCAAATTTACTAAGGACGAAATGCTTCTCTGTATTAATTGAATACCAAAGGAAAAGATTGTTTTACAGAAAAGTCCGAAATATTTTTGCAATTTACTAATGTAGGATGAAACTTTATGAGATTATGGTCGATAAATGAAGAAAGTACCAAACTTGTTCAATAATCAATGTGCTTTTACTAAATATGACATTTCTTCATCGTTTATGCAAAAAGTATTTTTCAATCGATCTCTCGCAATGCTTCCAAAAACAATATTTTTAATGCGCCAGTACCAGAAAACTACTAATCTGTCCATAATCCATTTACTTTTACTAAAAATGATATTTTTTTATTATTAGTACCAACAAAGTATCTTTCAATTTATCTCCCGCAATGCTTCCAAAAGCATTCAGTGCCAGCAAAGACCATAAAATCCAGAAACCTAAACCACTCTCAGATAGTCTATTACTACTCAATGACCCAGGCAGCAAGCCTAATCGGCGAATTGTTGGCCAATCATCGATTTCGTCGGCAAATGATTGGAAGTTTTTTTACGAGATCGGGAAGACGTCGCGCCAACTTGTCACTCCGACGTCTACAAAAACAGGTCGATTTGTGAGATCGGATAGAGATGGGGCTGAAGTCGTCTGCCAATCTGTCGATTTGTTGGTATTTTAAGCGTCGGTTTACGAGATCGGCCCGACCTCGTCAAGCGATCAATTAAAAGTGGTCTTTTGTAGAGATTGGGCCTATGTCGGTACGATCTTTCAATTCGATCATGAAGTAAATACATTTTATAGATTAATACAACCACACCAAAAAAATCTAGTGACAAGCCCCGTGATGAGTGAAACGAAGTTTTCTGTTTACTTAAACTAAATAAGCTTAAAGGTTTCTGAAATGTAGAGTATAGAACACATTTATCAAGAATATATAATCTTGATATTTTCAAAATCGATAAAGATTTTGTCGAATCCATTAACTTTTTATCGCGAACTTTATAAACGAAAACATTGAAATAGCAGAGTTTCTTTAAATTCCGTTGGGTGTCCACTCAGGTGTTGACTTCATCACTTGACCAGGGTTCTAAATTACGAAGCGAAATTGGCTGCGTTAAAGCTCCTTATAAGGATGGCTACAAATAGACAGCCGGAAACTACGAATTACCTGCAGAGTTTCTACCACGTGAGTGTGAGGAGCCGGCGGTCAAGCAACTATGGTAAGTAAATTTAATAATTTATCTTTTTTTAAGTGTTTTGGTCTGTCGCTTAAAATACTACTATACGATTTGTTTAGCTTAATTTTTCTGACTGTCAAAGCGAGAAAGGTTGGAAGATTTATTATCAGATTTTGTTATTTAGGCTGCTGACTTGATCAGACGATTTTGAGTAAGATTCAAAGGCGGCATTCATTTGTGTCCCTCCTGCACGGGCTTTTATAAAGCGCGTTAAGTGCTTATCTAAACCACGGAATGAGCTTAGCCTCTGACTTCCAAACAGTTGAGGATTTGCATGTTATATATGATAAAACTTAAATATTCGCGTTGAAAACTTCTTATTTATATACTTGTAATGCGTTTAACACGAATTAAAATTATGTTTCGCATCCAAATGAAATGATCCAAATTGAAAACCAACAAAAGTACACTTATCTATTTTTGTTGTTGTTGTGTTGTTGTTGTTGTGACTAATCATCCTTGGTCTGAAGTCAGACCAAGTCCAAAAGATTTTTACCATTTTTTGAAATTTTACTAATAATTAAAGTAAGTATTCAATATAGGGTGAATATGATATGCAGGATCTCACTAAAAATTTGTTTTTTTTTATTCTTTCGATCAAATTTTGAAGTAATTTATTTTTTTAAAATTTAATTCGCAATAGCCCTCGAGTAGCTCTAGTGCAAAGATAATTCAAACTAACTTAATCAAGACCCATAATTAGAATTGGTGTCCTTAAATTATTTTGATTTTAACTATCTAAACCCAGCCAAAATCCGAGTAGGGGGGAGGGAGCGAATACAGGTACGTTTACACGGTTTTTTAGTAAATCATATGACTGGGCGCTAGAAAAGAGTCCTCGAAGCTTGCGTTGTAGTCAAAAGGACTATTGTGTTGCATGTTATTCTGGTAGCTTAGTGCGACGATAATTCAAACTAAACATGTTATTCTGTGACCACTCACTTGTATTTCATTTTTCAGTGTTCGTGCTTTGGGAATTTCGGAGGATCAAGTATGAAGGATTACCAGCTGAATCTGAAGTATAAAGGGGTATCCAGTGGAAGGGGATTATAGTATTGAAGGGGATTGGCGGATTGATGCTTGGTAAGTTCTCAATATTTTATTTTAATTTTACTTATAGTGCAATTATAGTACAATTATAGTGATATAAAGTACTTGGGTATTTATAAGTAACGGTAAATGCCCAAAATACTTGGGTATTAATTTGTTGATATTTTTTCCATATTTTAATTAAAATTTTATATAATAGGGTAAGATTTGGAAATTATTTGACAAAAACTTATAGAAACATAAACCAAAAAATGTTTTTATGAAACAATGGCGAAGTTATATAATATCCCCCCCCCCCTTCTCCCCCCTCCCCCCAAAAAATATGAAAAAATTTTTACAAAATTTTTTAATGAAAATAATTGTGCCTAGCAATTAAACTCTTTTCTAATATAATAACTATCCCTCTCTAAGCATTATAACATATTGAAACTTTGTGAAAGAGAAGCCTCTTAAGTGATATTATAATGTATTTCATTTTTTCTTATCAGGAACAAATACTGATTTTTTTTTAAATCCCTGATAATAAATTATTCTTGATTGCATGAAAATTTATGTTTAGATCAATGTTTATGATATTCAAATAGTTAAGACGTATATTAAATATTTTATAGTATAAACGTTTTTCTACGTTTTAATGATTTACAACACTTAGGTGTTAGCTAGTTATAAATATAAATCTATTAAGGTGTAGTATTATCACTGTTTATACTTATATTGTTAATTGTTGCTTTCAGATGCTGTTTGCACAGTTTCAGGAGACAACAGATCATGTGATAGAAAGAGAACATCTTCAGGACTTAGACTACCAAGTACTACATTTTTATATGCATTGTATTTGTATTTTTACCTGTCATTTTATTAATAAAATATTAGTAATTCAAGTAGTGTTTCTTTTTCTTGTGTTAAAAATTAATTTTTGAGTGTCCACGGGCTTGTAGTTTTTAGAAAATTTTATATTAAGTGTAGTTAAATGGGTAGCTGTTAAACAAGGTAGGTAATGAATTTGAGAAATTCGTGAAGAAAATTTGAAATTAAAAGAAATATTCTAGACAGGGTTTTATATAAAATATTGAAAAAATTAATTTGCTTCAATAGTTTTCTAATAAAAGGGTTAAGCTTTTAGATGAATTGGTATGTTCTCGGTTCAGCATCGGGAGTATGTTGGTCAAACGTTGGGTAGAAACCGTTATTACGTAGGAAATGCGTTGGAATCTACCCGGCTAAGCATCGGATATAGACGACGGCGCGGCGAAAGGTAGAAAATGCATTGGTAAGTCCTCGGTTTAGCATCGGAAGCATGTTGGTTATACGTTGGGTAGATACCGTTAATACGTAGGAAAGACGTTGTAATCGACTCGGCTAAGCATTGGGTAACCGCCTGCACGTCGGTAAATGGTCGCAAGATAATTGGTTTATGATCGCAAAATAACGCGAGTTAGGTTGGCGTGACGTTGGTAAATGGTCGCGCGTGGAATTGGCAAGAAGTCGCTGCGAGGTCAAATCCGATCAATAACCGACGATTTGGGGTCGCAAAAAGGGCGGTAACTAGTCACCGACGATTGGCAAAAGGTCGTGTTTCGTACATCGCCCCATGTGCTGCCGATTGCCATTTTCGATCTCTTGCCGACTACCAAAATGCGTCGGTAAGTGGTCGCACCTGATTGGCAAATGGTCGCTCGCCAAGGACGAAACGCAGCCGCTGCGATGGACATCGCCCACCCTTTTCCGACGTGATCGGCATGATGTCGCAGAATGTTTTGCGACTTTTGGCCGATGCTCGGCCAACGATTATTTGCTGCTTGGGAAGTCGCTGCGATGGTTAAATCGATCAATAACCGACGATTTGGGGTCGCAAAAAGGGCGGTAACTAGTCGCCGACGATTGGCAAAAGGTCGTGTTTTGTACATCGGCCCCATGTGCTGCCGATTGCTAATTTCGATCTCTTGCCGACTACCAAAATGCGTCGGTAAGTGGTCGCACATGATTGGTAAATGGTCGCTTGCCAAGGACGAAACGCAGCCGCTGCGATGGACATCGCCAATCCCTTTCCGACGTGTCGGCTCGATGTCGCAGTATTTTTTTGCGACGTTTGGCCGATGCTCGGCCAACCGATTATTTGCTGCTAGGGGACTTGTGAGTCAAAACAAACACATCTTCGTCTTGAGCTCTCTGCGACAGGACCTCAAAATTTTCTCGACGAGGAATTTCCGCCTGTCTCATTACTTGAAATTCTAACGAGGAAGACTGAACCTCCCATTTGCGACGAGATCTACTTGGCAGGGGTTTGTATCACGGGCACCTGCTACCATCAGTTTCAAATCGTGCAGTACAAGTAGTGAGGAGTGTAGCTGTATTCATTTCTAGAATAATAAATTGTTTTTTGCACTGTAAAAAAATTTCGATACAATTACAGAACATTTTTCGATTTATTTTTTACATTGCAGTGTTTCAAAGTTTGTTTTACAGCAAATTAATGTTTTCACATGTACAGAGTCACATGAACAACTTACTCAAATAGCCTCAAAGCTGAGAAGATGGTGCACCCAATCACTGCCAGTGAAGCTAACGTTTTCGTTGGTATACCACACGATAAATTTTACATCAAATGTAAATTTAGAGCACCGAAGGGATTGATGGACAGTTTTTGTTTGGAAACTAATACTTAAAAAGGCATATTTTCAATTCATTTAAAACTAAAACATATTCATAGAATTTTGAAATTTAAAAAAATACAGATACCTTAAAAATATAGGGGAAACCGGGGCTAGTTTTCCACGTTTTCTTCTTTTTGATTGTATTTTTTTACATTAATTTATTTTGAAGAAAATAAGATATCATTGCCTTTCCCACATAGTTATCTACAACCTAGTATTACTACTTTTCTAAAAAGTAAATATACTTTTTGGCAGTAAGTAGTTAAATGCAAGCACGTTCAGTTAGAAAACGTGCCCGTATACGGGGTACGTTTTCCCAGACTGCAAAAAATGGAAGGGGCTAATTTTCCAACTACTCTTGAAAAGATTTAACACACGTAAAAAACATGTTGTTTTTTCCGTGCATTCTATTGCAAACTAAAATATCCCAAAGGATTATACTCAGAATATAGGTAAAATTTAAACAAGTAGGTTTGTAACAGAATCTGTCACTTAACTCGCTTCCACATATTTGTGTTTAACAGGAAAAAACGCGCCAAACACAACATTAATTCTATATTTAACATTTACAAGCTAAATTTGGCTAGTTTCATTTATTTTATTTCGAAACTTCAATAATTATTACTTATCGTTTGCAAAAATTAATTTATATTTTAAAGAATAAATATGTCATATTCCTCGCTTTTAAATAGAATGAAAACATTTCATATCACCATACAAGGATTCCGTAGTGAAATATATTTGACGTCATTTCAAACTGATCGATGTTGCAAAAATAAATTTATTTTAATTTATTGTCTAAAAGAATTAAAGTTTCTCGAGCGATTGTTGCGAATGGCAAATGTGATTTAATTCTAATAAAAACAGGGCCTTTAGCTATTTGTAATTCAAACTTTTAAACGCCAAAATTAACTATTTTCATTAATCTTCTTTCTCAGATTTAGTAATTAGACTTTATCGTTTGCTAAATTTGTTTGAAGTTCGAAGAATAATGATGTAATCTTTTTTAATAAATATTTTTGTCGCCACAATTTCCCATTTACATTTCTTTCGAAAATTCACTTATTTATAATTTGTTAAATTAATTTACAGTTCAAAAAATTTACAATTTGTACAATTGATGCTTTCAAAATAAAAGCGAAACTTAGCATATTTTTTTTATGTTAAGTTAGAATTCTCTATGCATCTTTCTAAATACATATATATAGAACCATTAAAAGAACTCTATTGTGATAATACAACAATCCAAACCGAATTATATCACATAAATAAATATTTTTTCAAAAGTGTATTTTTATTTTAACAAAAGTTTCTCGTACGTTTAACGAAATGGCAACAGTGAAAATATTGAATAAAAATGGAATTTGCATGTTATTTCAATGTAGATTAAATTTTTAGTTATTTAAATTTTAAATAAGCTTCTAGTTAAAAAATTTTAATGAAATTTGGCATGTAGCCTAATCTGATTTTTTGATTCAAAATGATGTATCCCACTTGTCTGTGGGACTTGTGGATGACAACAGTGAAAATATGAATAAAAATAGAATTTGCATGTTATTTCAATGTAGATAAAAAAATTTAGTTATTTAAATTTTAAATAAACTTCTAATTTAAATTTTTTAATGAAATTTGGAATGTAGCCTAATCTGATTTTTTGCTTTAAAATGACGTATCCCACTTGTCTGTGGGACTTGTGGTTCTTTCTGTGAAAGTGGGTGACAGACAGACGGACAGACAGACGGACTGAACGATTATAAAACCTTCCACTTTTTACGTTATAAACGTAGTGTGGAAGCTAAAAAAAACAGTTTACTATGCCAAATTGTTATATAAAGGTTATTATCGCGTGGATCACTTTGAAATCAAGCAAATTGTGTAGCTTACCTTTTTGTGTAACTATAGATTGGTGCTCTTTTCTAAGGGTTGTCTAAAGTATTGCTAAATATTCAAAAAAAATCATATCGCATGCACTGAAGTTTGTTAAGATTGCTTCCCTATTTTCTTAGCCAGCCAATTTATTCCAAAATTTTGGGTGCAACATGACATATTAATATTTTAAAGTGCAATTATTCACGATCTATTGTTAATATTTAAGTTTTTGGATACTTTTACGCTACTAATTCCATTCTAGAAGGCTATTAGAGCAACGTATATAGCTTCAGAATGGTACGATTTTTGTCAGCCTTCTTTTTATTAATATGTAGACAATTTTTAATCGGAAACAAAACTTTTTTACATTCAGAACTTAATGTATGATTATATAGCTTGGTCAGACATTAAAGAATAATTGAATTTTTGGAATATTATGAAGGCTGTAGCACGTTTATATACAAAACATTGTCGGAATTCTTGACCCGTGAAATTTTGGAAAACCTGCCCCGTAGCCACATTTTGACTATAATAGTGCCTGGACGATTAGAGGCTTAAGTTATTTTGAAATAAATTACATATTTTAGTAAAGAGAGGAACCACCTTTTTTTATTCGCAATGATAAGACTGTAAGTTAAATGAAAGTACGTTTAATTTAGGTTTGAGAATGTAAGCATAAAAAAATACTCTATGTTGAAAATATCATAAAAACAGGTCTAGCGAAAATATTACAACAGCAACTGAAGAAATATTCTTGTGAGTGGCATAAATACCTCATTTTTTTAAGTAATTTAACAGTTCAATTTAAATAATTTGGTTTTAGACAGGTTAATTATTGGTAAGTTTGGAATTAAACTTTTATGATACTAGAATTCTTTTTTAAAAATAATATTTCCTGTAATTACTCAATTTCGTTCTCAATAGTAACACTTGATATGTATCTTCCAGTATTATTGATTTTGTTTGACAACTTTTCTATCATCATGTGAGGTTTATAGCCATTAGAAATGTTGATTAAGTAATTTATTAATTATTTTGCTGCTGTGGAACCTAGTTGCATGTGGGAACGCATTTAAATTTAAATTCCGCTTTAATCTCGAATTTTTCTTAAAATTTTGTGTCACGCTTAGCACGTTGTTTTACCATGCCGCTGGTTTATCGTAAATGCGCATTAAGCGCGAGGTGTGTTTTAAACTTAAATATTTTCTTTTATTAAAAAATTCTTTTTTTATTAACTTCCGATTTATATTTAGTCGTTTGAATTTCGCTTGTTCCACATGTGCAGCTCGTAGTTATAGATATAAAATGTTAGTATGCCTTATTGTCTTTGAAATTTAAAATATGTATTTGTTGTCAAACCAATTAAGCAATGTATAATTAATTTTCATACCCATTAGTAATCTCAATTGATGTAATTTATGTAATTATTTGAAACCTATTCAAAGGAGATAAGCCTAACTACCATGCTTGATTTTGCATATTGAATACTTACCTACTAGACAATTCTAAAATTGTTGTAACTATCATGAGGGAGAATTATGTTAATAAATATCTGATTTGTTTTAAAATTTAAAACTTGTGTTATGTATTATTTCTTTGAAGTCATTGGTCACATATGTCATAAGAAAAACCTGGTTAAATTTTCAATTCAATGCATGTATAAATATTCAATGCATGTATACACTTAGGTTTCATTTGGCCTTATTATTGATTCTACTCTTAACCCAAAATTGATTTCTTTATTTTTATATTTTGTCATTTCGAAATTATTTTCTTTATTTTTTGTGTAAAATCTGTGTGGACCTCTGTTGTTTATTACAACACCACAGTTTCTTCATAAACCAAATAAACAGTTGGCACCCCCAACGGCCCATTTCCAATATAAGGACTGTTGGAAAACTTACCCCATGGGAAAACTAGCCCCGGTATCCCCTAATACAACTTTATACTACTTAATAATAGTGCATCTATCATGTTTGTTTAAATAACATTTAAGAATAACTTATTCGCCCGTAACACGAAATATT
The DNA here is from genome assembly GCA_019343175.1 of Oedothorax gibbosus. Lineage (NCBI taxonomy): Eukaryota > Metazoa > Arthropoda > Arachnida > Araneae > Linyphiidae > Oedothorax > Oedothorax gibbosus. The sequence continues at coordinate 269,472 of JAFNEN010000484.1, forward strand.
GAATTTCTACATAATGCAATACATATTTTCTTTTCTTGAAGATTTTAATTTCATTAATTCATTAATAGTTTCAGGCAAAAGGCAAGAAGTGTTAAAACACACACAATTCAGTAAAACGCAATTCTCTAAGTATATTATCCTACAGTGTTTGAAGATCTTAAACAATAAATTTTAAAAACTGAATCTGCAATACTAAAAAAAATGATGCATTACTTATTACTCCATGAATGGGGTAACACATAAAAGCTAATCTACAAACATAATTCACACAGCACCACCTCTTACGCTATTAACACTTTCACATTTTTTGCATCCGGCTCACTTCTTTGCCCAGCGTTATTTATTACAAACAGTCTTCTTTATTGCCTCAAGAGTTATAATAAGGCAAAGAGCAAAAATGGCAGAGGCAAAAAGCCAGAAGCGAATATCAAACCGCGCCGGGTTGAAATTCAAACGCTGCAGGAAAGCCGAAAAAAGGGTGAGGAAAAAATTACGGTTATCTCCCAAACATTGTTAGGAATTTATTGGCAATGGGGTATGGCAACGCTTGGGTGCTCTTGCGGTTGGAGTTATAAGCAAATTAAGGGGGTGGGGTGCCTGAATATATTTTATTTTGAAGGGATGGATGTAGTGTTGGATAGAAGAAATGGTAGAACATAAAACACGATAATTTTATCTACTATTCTAGTTACATTTATTTGTAATGTATTTGGATATATGAATATTGGGCTAGAGTTATTGATATGCTACAAAATATTGAGAAACGGGAAATAAGTTTGTTTAGTTAATTATCCTTTACTAGAAGTTTCTTTTTTTTTTACAGAGATAGCAATTTAATAGAAAAAAATATTTGCGTTTTTAGCTTGCTCGAATTGAAACTTAATTGTAATTATGTAAAACAAATTAAGACAGGACTGCTACATTAACTAAAAAATATTATTTATAAAGATTGTCTTATGTAGTTATTTAAAGATTTGATTAAAAAACTTTTTCAAATATTGTGAAAATTAATTTTTTTACTAAGGTCTAATCTATGATTTTATTCGTCGAATTAAAATGAACTTATAACACAATTTTAAATATATTAAGTGAATTCATTAGAAAGAATTAATTCGACACAAAATACCAACTGATGGTATAAGAATTAAGTGATAAAATAGTGATATGAAATCCTTAATATTAATTGAATATCCTTAATATAAATTGGATGAAATTTTTCATTCACATTCTTAAGGACATTAAAACCTGGTGTGGGGACGATTATAATTGTCTGGGTACTGTATTATCTAAATTATATAATGTAATTTGCTTGCCAATATACCCAATAATTAAACTAATAATTTTCATTGTTAGAAAAATGGGAACGCACTACCTTCATAGATATATTTAGTACAAAAATGGATAATGAATTGATATCTTCATAATGAAGTTTATAACAATGATTTTAACAAATAACTCTTTCAATTATCATTTCGAGCTAATTTTAGATTTTGTTTAGTGTATCTGCAATTTAATCTTAGAGAAAAAGCTTTAAAACATCAGAAAATTATGGATAAATTCTTCAATCTTTTAGAAGCAAATACTTACTTGTGTAGAGGTTTTATTTTGTGTGTCTAAAATTATTTTATTTTGTGATAGAAATAACAACGCACTGGAAAGAAGACTTCGTAAATTGGCAAAGTTCGAGCATTCTTTAAGAGAGTTACAGGTATGCTTTAGTTTATCCTTACATGAAGCTATTTTGCGTAATTGGTTATATTTCATGCTTATTGTATATTTCATTGAGATTGTTGGATAAAGGTTAGGAAATATTTTTGTTTAGTAAATACTATATAACGTATACATAATTTAAAATTCATTAACTTGTTTTTATATCATTTTTTTTAATTCTAAGATTACCTTAGTATCAAAAGAACTGTTTATTACATCAGCATCATATATATGCATTTATTATATCAGCATCATATGTATGCATTGATTATATCAGCATCATATGTATGCATTTGTTTTATCAGCTACAATATGCTGAGTTTTACTCGAAAATATGCTTCTTTTTTTTTAATTAAGAAGGAAGTATGATAGCTTGGTCACACTTTCATGTACGGTCCCGACAGAAATGTACTAAAAAAGATGCTATACTACTGTTATGGTATGCTTAAAAATAAGAATATTATTTTTTTCTGGTTATTTATAACATTTAATAATTGTATACAGATTTAACTTTGGTAGTTGGACTTTTTGTTTTACTTGTAGCAAAATTGGTAGTCAACCAACTACAGTAGGTAGGTTCACTTTTTCAGACGTTTAGCTTAATCAAACTCTGTTGTTTTTATTTTACAAATAATTTGGTGTCGTTTGATAGCTTCCGGTTAAATAATTCCAGTTTCCGTGAGGAGCTAAGTACTCCTCGTAATTCAGAACCACTGTCATGTGACGAAGTCGACACCGAACTAGCAGCCAATGGAACTTCGAGCGACATCGTACTCTTACTCCGTCGGGACTCTACAAATTTAGTGATAACGTTTGCTTCAGTGTCCTAAGAGAACCCCGTGACTTGCTCTATATTTTTTACCACTATATTCCTGTATATAAGGAAGTTAGCGTGCTTTGAACACGGAATCTTTTCGATGAGATGCCTTTGGTTTGAAGACTGGGCCACGGAGCTCCCAACTAATATTTTATTCATTAGGCAAAGCAGAATATCCACCGATTGAAACAAATAATATCAAGCGTTTCGGCAAACTAAGTCGATTAAGCATCAGAAACGCTTAACCAAAATGACCCTAAGGGAATAAACGGGGCAATAAATATCAGAAAATAAGTTCTAAAAGTTACTTGTCATCGTTTCTATTATATACCCTTTTCCCAGTGCACACCACCACTTCCAAAGATCTAAAAATACCACTTTTGTGGGCATATAACTTTTTTGAACGTCGGCACAGAGTGACAGGTTTTAAACAAAGATCCTGTATCTGCCACCGATTTTTCACTTAAAATAATATCCCCCAAGTAAAGAAACAACTGAACACAAAGGGCGGATACTGCGTTTGTCTGTATCGAAACTGCTGAAGGTATTTATTTTTAAATCCTGACTTCGCTCTTCGAAACATAAAACCTTCGTGGATGATGTTGTTGGAAAGAATTCTTCACATGTCCTCCTGTCTTTTTAGCGATCTGTTATTTTTACATTTGGTGGTGCCATTTTCTGAGTGCGACATTTCGTTCTACCCGCTGAGCAATTGTGGTGTATGTTTCCTCAATACTTTTTTTTCTCTGATTGTTTTTTCTTCGTTGTGAAATCGTTGATGGCGATTGTTTATTGAATATATCTTCGTTTCGCATGTAAAATACAAAGAACATTTTTGCTGTTGTTGACAACGTTTTAAGTCTGCCTCGGCAGTTTCTTTCGATAACTGCTTTTCGTCTGTACGTTCTAATTAACCATAGTTGGGTAATTCGTAACTGAAGTGTAAATCACAATTTAAGAGTCGATTTCAAGTCTTTTAAATTTGATAAAATAAATCAAATTAAATAAAGCATGTTACATTATTTAATTTTAATAAGTGTACATCTGCTATTCCATTATTTTTTTCATTTAATTGTAAAAGTTGTAGTGTTAATTACTTTTTACACACGTGACTAACACTGCAGAAAGGATAATTTTGCATGGCATTAGCTAGTTGTACAAAGATAGGTAACATCTATAAAGTATAAAATAAATAAGAATTCAACAAATATTAAATGTTTTCGAGAACGTAAAAGCAAAAATATTCATCAAATAAAAAAATTAAAAATCAGGCAGGTATATATATCATGGTCGAAGTCATCAACCATAATTATAAAAAATATCCTTATTACAATGATGGTTATAGTTAGTTAGCAAACGGCACGTTAAACCTTCATTATAAAAACAGTTTTAAGTACAGCTGGGGGGAAAAAAACGATCCACCCTTCATTTTTCGGCTGGTATTGGTCAAGGAATTTTGTGAAAGGTGTCATTTTTCAGGAAATAGCGTTCAGGAAATAGCGAATTGATAACTGGCAACCAAAATTGCATAAGGGGTCGTCTACATATTAAAATGAGTACCAACTTTGAAAATTCCAATGGCAACACCCAGTTTTTTTTTACATAAAAATGTTCAGCACCATCAAAATACCCCAGGTATTAAAAATAATTATTCATTTTGCATTATTTGCTGAGATATTAAAGCATTGATTTTTTGATCTCGTTTAGGGGGAAATCTCCAAATTGAAAAAGGTAATATTTAGGGTGTCTTTTCGAAACGACAAGCTAACAAAAGGGTTACTATAATCTCGCCAAAGAATCCTAGAATTAAACCTTCTTCACTAATATTGTGATTTTTTTAATGTTTTTACACTTTTTTTTTAATTTTGGATTTTAAAATTCAGAAATAAAATAAAGGTTAGACGAGAAAATGTTTTAATTTTAAATTAAGTCACACATACGATTATTTATAACGAACAGATTTTCAAATGCGATTAGTTACAATCGGATAGACAAACATGATTATTAAATTTATGTTTTACATTTTATGCAAATTTTTGTTTCATTCATATTGCTACAAAAAGTTTGTTTAAAATTCGGCGCACTGGGTCTGGGACATATGCCGACAGCCGAAATCCCAACAAGCCGAAATCCCGAATGAGTCAAATCCCGAATGGGTCCAAATCCCGAAAATAGATTTTTGTCCATTTCTCGATTTTTTTTAAATATTAGAGATTATTTAATTTATTTAGTTATTTAGTCAGTTAGTTAGTCAGTTAGTTAGTCAGTTAGTTAGTCAGTTAGTTAGTCAGTTAGTTAGTCAGTTAGTTAGTCAGTTAGTTAGTCAGTTAGTTAGTTAGTCAGTCAGTTAGTTAGTCAGTCAGTTAGTCAGTTAGTTAATCAGTCAGTAAGTTAGTTAGTCAGTTAGTCTGTTAGTTAGTCAGTCAATTAGTCAGTCAGTTAGTCAGTTAGTCAGTCAGTTAGTCAGTCGATAAGTTAGTCAGTCAGTCAGTTAGTTAGTCAGTCAGTCAGTTAGTCAGTCAGTAAGTTAGTTAGTCAGTCCGTTAGTTAGTCAGTCCGTTAGTTAGTCACTCCGTTAGTTAGTCCAGACTGACTAACTTAGTCTAACTGACCGTCAATTAGTTAGTCAGTGAACTGACTGACTCACTGACTAACTGACTGACTAACTGACTGACTAACTGACTGACTAACTGACTGACTAACTGACTAACTAACTGACTGACTAACTAACCGAAACCGACTGACTAACTAACCGACTGACTGACTAACTAACTGACTGACTAACTAACTGACTGACTAACTAACAGACTGACTAACTGACTAAATAACTAAATAACTCTTTATTTATTTTTTTTAAATCGAGAAATGGACAAAAATCTATTTTCGGGATTTCGACGTTCGAGATTCTGGCTTGTCGGTATTTCGGCTTTCGGGATTGTGTCCGGAACCCCGGCTCACTTTATCGGTAATATAAACCACATATTACAAAACGAGAGTTACGATCCTAACACGATATTTAAGGAAAGCAAAATAAAATTACGCAGAATGATTTGGCAATGATTTTTAACCAAGGCAGTGGGCACTAATCATTTTAAATAATCAATGTGGTAACAATGAAATATGCTAAACACCGAATTCCAATAATATTTTAGGGTTTTAATTTTTAATATAAAACACACTTTTTGAAATTGTATTGGAAATAACACACATTCAAAAACATAGTAATCGATATAATTTAATGTTAATTATACAAACAAAATACATTGTATGCACTTGAAATAAGAAAAGATTTTTAGACATTTGACAGACATCAATAATTTGAATAAACATTTACCAAAAACGGTTTTCAACCACCAAACGATAATGCAAGTTAGTATCCAATTTGATAAGTAATTTTTTACACGGTCCCTAAAATTCATTTTTTTCAGTATTTTTACAATAACTCGGCAAATAATTGTTGTTGAATTAAAAAAATTTGGTATTTTGGTTCTACTTGATCTACTTTATCGATTTATGTAACAAAAATTTGGGGTTGCTATTTATGTTTTATTTTTTCTTATTTAAATTTAAATAAAAAAATAATAAAAATAAAAAATTGATGAAAAAACTTGTGTGATTTGTTTTTGGAAGATTAAGAAGTATATAATGAAAAAAAAAAATTGGTTTAATTCATTTTATTTGTGGAGGTATGAATAAAAGTTTGTGAAACTTTTTTAACATTATGGGCGTTCAACTTTGAATGCTTATATCTCAACAAATAAAAGCAAATTAATAAATTTTCTTTTGGATCTGGGGTATTTTGAAGATGATAAACATTTTTATATAAAACAAATTGGATGTAGCCATTGGAATTTTCAAAGTTGGTACCCATTTTAATATGTAGACGACCCCTTATACAATTTTTGTTGCCAGTTCTCAATTCCTTACGCAATTTCCTGAAAAATGACGCCTTTCACAAAATTCCTTGACCAATAGCAGCGGAAAACCGAAGGGTGGATCGTTTTTTTCCCCCCAGCTGTACTAAGTAAAAGAGTTATTCTAGCTCTACTTGTTACGCATAGATCAATTTTATAAGAAATTTAATTGGAAAGTTAACACATAAAAAGTGCTTTTAGAGGGCAAGAAACATTTGTATTTTTTTTATTTAAAATCCTTTAAAATTGAAAAACAAATTTTCACCTGTTATTTTGATAAACAGATGAAAATAAAACCACTGTTATAACATAACTATCTCCGTCACAATGGATGTGGTGTTTGACTGTGAAGAGTTCATCGACCAAACCCATTGTTGGTTTCTGACGGAGAACAAGCAAGCTAGCTATTCCGACAGTAGAAAAGTAAACTGTTATTGGAACCTCCTTGGACAAATATCTCCATTCAGCTACTCAATGAATGAAAATTCTTTTGCGTTTCTTGGCTACCGTAGTCAAAATACCCCGATTCCCTTTTACAGTATTTAAAAATATTAAAAAGGCATCTTAAACCACATTTTATTTAGGTTTTAAAAGTGGTTTACAAAGTTTCTCCTTAGTATTAAATAGTTTATTTCTTTTTTTTATATAAGAAGTTTGTCCCTAAACTGTTACTTTTTCTATAGAAGACTAATGAAAAACAATTGTATAGAATTCAAAGGTGAAATATTCTGTACATATAATATTGCAGTAGTCATAATTGTATAAATGTCAATTACAAAATTATTATCATGCTATGTGTTTTCGTTAAATTTTCAAACAAAAATTTTAAAATTGTCAAACCGCCTATATCTTATGTCATTGATTTATACATTTACATTTTTTTACATTTACATTTACATTACACATTTTATTAAGTTTATCATTGAGATCATTGGCATTTACGACATTTATTGCATTGGAAATAACTTATTTAAATGTTTTTATATAATTTTATCTACTTTAATATCGCATTATTTTCACCTATTATTGTTTATAAAACATTTTTTCCTATTTAATAGGCACTGCAATTTGGAGATCTTATTATTATTGTGAAAGAAAATGTCCATGATAATTCTATTTATGTATACTCTTAAAAACAAAATATAAATTTTTTGTTTTAATAAACTCTTGGTATTGCTGAAAACAGTTTTTAATGAATGAAATCATATTCTACTTTTACATAATTTTACTCGTACACTCTTAAAACAAAAGAGTGAAATCAACTCCTATAGGGGAAGTGCATTTTCGGCACCGGAAAGGAGTGGAAATTAAATCAGACTGAGTTAAAATTGCTCGTTTTAAGAGTGTAGGACGTAGATTGTTTTCTTTTATTTATTTTACCCACTCCACAAAAAGAGTGAAATCCACTCCTATAGAGGAAGTGCATTTTCGGCACGAAAAGGAGTGGAAATTAACTCAGACTGAGTTAAAACCACTCGTTTGTTTTAAGAGTGTACATTTCACTCTTTATTTCGAAACACAATTTATATATTCATCATATACATATTTATAACTTCACGCAAGCCTAATTTTATCATAAAATACAATTTTCATCACTTCCTATGCATTTATTAATTTGACAATCAACTACAATCATTAACAACTGTTGCATAATTCCATTTTGTATGCATTAGAACAGACGCAGTATTCTTCACCGAAACTCTATCCCTCGCTGTCTACATCTACGCGATTTCAGTTGCCTATCGTCTCAAATTTCTTTTCTGACCGGAAATTCGATCTGTGGGGGTGGAAATTGTCCCGAATAGAGTAAATAAAAATTACCCCTTAGGGGTAGGAAATCAGTTCCCATAATTCAAACCAGCTCAAATTTGTCGCCAAGCAGGGGTTGCCATGTGGACTTACCGCTCATGTACTTTTCAAACAATTTTATTTTAAATAGTGTTATTTCCTATTTTTTTAAGTGTTTTAAATTTTGAAATTTTTTATTGTGTGCTTTAAACTGGTTGTTAACTGCTGCGATTTTTGATAGTATTTTTAGATTATGTGCATTCGAAGCATTGTTTGAAGCGTGTATTAATGTAAAATTAGTAGATTTAAAAAAGACTTTTTTTAATCTAAATATATATTACGATACATATAAAAATAATTTTTAAAATGTGGCTTTTGATAGAGGAGCAGATCCCTCGTTCTTACATTTTTCTTACTTATTTTTTACATTGTTTAAGGATCTGCAAATTTTTTATTGGGGTAGGGTATCAAAATGCAATACACTCTTAAAACAAAAGAGTGAAATCCACTCCTATAGGGAAAGTACATTTTCGGCACGGAAAGGAGTGGAAATTAACTCAGACTGAGTTAAAACCGCTCGTTTGTTTTAAGAGTGTAGAAGTTGAAGAAGGGGATCCAATGTTTGCACTATTATTAAAAATACTGGTTCTAGGGGTACATAATCGTATTTTACATTCGTCGTGGCTTCATCAAAATCTCTAATTTCTAAATTAAATTACAATTACTAAAACTCTCTAACGTAATTTGGAATTGTATAGCTATAGTCATATGACGGAGTTCAATTTCCAACTTGTTCTAATACGTAAAATTATAAAATAAATTTAAGTTATTTTATTAAATATTTCTAATTAAGTACTGAAAAACTATTTAGAACATTTTAAATTTTTTAAATGATCTCCAACTCAAGAATAATTGCGCCAAAACAGCACCCCTGCCATCAAACACCAGAAATAATCGCGTTAACGTGCCCAACGGACCACACATCCACATCTTCCAGGTGACGTCACGAGGTCACGTGTCCAATGGGGGTGGGAGGTCGGCCATTTGTAATGCTAATCAAGCAACTCCGTATCAAATTCCAATAAGCCTACTTTAAGCTAGTGATAAGAACTCAGGGGTTACATTATCGCAATCCGATTATTGTTATTGCTTATAGAGGGGGTTGAATTCGGTACAATATTCGGCACTCCGTTTAAAGTTTTGATTTGGTGTACCACTGATTTTTTTAAAAATTTCTTTTAAAAGTTTATTTTTTCCTTCAGCTATGCTTTTCTTCTTTTTTGTGTCAAAGTTTTTTTTTCTCTCGTGTTTCAAATTTTATATCCTTTGTCTCACCAGATTTATGTATATTTTTACCATACTATTTCAACTAGTGCTTTTCCAATTTACTAAAAATGTTAATATTCTGTTATCGTAAGAGAATTGCAATTACTGTATAATCCAAATGTTACCTTGAATTCCCTTTAAGTTATTTATATAATTTAGGATTTTCGCAAATAGATTTAGCTTAAAACAATGGGTATTTTGAGAACAGTAATTCCAGTGATTTTAGTTTCTGATTTATTAAACCAAAGTTTAATAAAAATCTGTCTTTAAAGAGTCTTTTCTGATGCTACAAACAAGTAGCGTTAATTCGCAGCAAATTTCGAAATTTATGCAATCTAATACAGCATTATACTGTCCAAAAAATTCTATATTTTGAATATTATATTTAAGCTAATGCCTGTTAATTAAGTAGGTCAGTATACATGGAATTGCTTTTTTTTTACTATAAATATTATACGAGATAACCGCAACAGCCCTTACTATTCCATTACTATCAAATGAATTATAAGAATTTGTCTTACATAAATATTAAATTTTAAGTATGCCTTGTTTTCTGTAAACATACTATTTTTGTATAAAATACATTAACATAATTTTAAGGAAAAATATAAAGTACATTTAGAAAACCTTTTGTTTTATTCCATTGTACAATTGTCACTGTTCATCACTTTTTTTGCGATATACTTTCAATAGCTCTATAATTAATAATATTTTTTTATTTCTTCTTAAGACTTTCTATGAACCTTATCTTACGCATTTTAACATTTCATTGTTGAAAGAATATTTAAACTTAGTTTCTTTTAGTAAGTTTCTCAGTGCTACTAATGTAGGGAGGCGCAAATAAAAGTGGCACGGCTAAGAATTAGGGATAAGACAATAAATTCAGCCACAAGTCTAAACCCAATGCCGAAACAGGTTTGTCAAGTGAAGCCATTGATTGTTTCAATATTAAGCCCAAACAGACGCTTGGCGAATTATTTGCCGGTAACGATGCCATCTTCACGTGTGCATTGACCTGATCGATGCAAACTTTACACTTCCTTCTCCATCTTAAACTAGAAACCTTTAACTAAACTATTCTTTTTTTGAAGAAACCAAGTCGTCACATTTTGATTAAAGAATTAAAACCTGACTTTTAGAATTGTTTTTTCACTTCGTTATTTCAAAATATTTGGCTTTTTTGGAGAGTTTAAAATTTTGGAGATTGAAAATTTATCAATTAAAACTGTTCCAACAGAGTAATTATTAGTAAAACTTTTGACAATTTTTAATTTTAATTTTTATTTGTATCAGTTTAAAACATCAGGGTATAATTATCAATAATATTGTCTTTTCAGCCATACCTTTAAAACAGGTTAAATATTCAACAGGTAATATATCAAATCCGTGATATTTGCATAAATTTTTGGTGGTTTAATTGTATACTTTAAACTAATAAATAAAAAAACAAATATTAAACATTGTTTTATATTTCGAAGAGTAACGAATTTTGTCAACTGTTTTAATTTTATCTCTCCAACAATATTTTAAAAGAATATTATTTTTCGAGGGTGATTATAAGTTATTGCAACAATGAAAGTATAGTTTCCGTATCATATTATTCGATTTTGCTGTTAGGTTTTGATTAGTATTACAGACCCAAATGTATATGTTAGAGATTATTATGTTTATTATCAAAAATATCACATTGTTTATACACGCATGTCTCGTTAAATGTAATTTTGTTTACTAAAATAATCAACATAGCAACATAATAACTTAGCAAATGGTCATGTTGTATTGGATACAACAAAAAACGTCATAAGAACTATAAAACATTCAACAAGAAGTGGATACTGAATAAAAACCTTGAAAGAACAACAGTATTTGGACTTAAAGAATTTCGAAATGTTTCTAAAAAGAAAATTTATATTTTAAATTTTGTACAAAATAGAGCTCACAAAAAACTGCGAGTGAGTTTGTTTATTACTAGTTTGGAGGTGAGATATATTGTTTTAAAAGCAGAATTTGAAGGTTTGAAAAATTTAAACATTGAACGAAATTTGAGGGAACTAGGCTGTGTGATAACTATGAGAAATTTCAGAAATTTCAAAAATTATTAATTGAAAATAAATCATGCTCACAAGAATCGCTATTTTCGAAGTTACAATAACGTTTAAAATAATTATTAAGTACAAATTGATTTCGATAAATGTTCTTCGAGATTATAATTGAAAGCATGATTACGTTGTTAGAAATTATATGTATGGCGTTTATTATGTGTATATCTTTAATATAAATTCACAACAAAATCTAGAACAGTGTTTTAAAGTATAAACGTAATTATTTTTTTCAAGATTCAATTTAATAATACGATTATATAAGCAATTGAATGTAAGTGAATTTATTCATCATTTCCATATTTTTGTATTAAAAATATTCATATAAGTTTCTTGATCCATTACACTTAAAAATATTTTATATTTAAATTCTACCAAATTTTCATTTTTAATAATTAGGTGTATTAATATTATATTTTAAGAGGAATATGGTTATCTTTTTGTAAGTAAGAGACATTTTATAGTAATGGATGTTGATCTTCAGATTCCATAAACCTGGTTGGTGGCTTAGAATTCATCTAGGGGAGACCGGGTCTAGTTGATACACTTCTTACTTTCTGATTTTTGTAATTTTTTTCTGTCAATATTTTGAAACAAACTAAGTGAAGTTAGTAACTATAACTGTTTGGATAACGGCTGAGATTTTTAAAATCTTAATAGAATTCAATTTGCACTGACAAAAGAAATGTTTGTTAAATGTTGCAATATGTATCAACTTAACCCGATCTGGGTAAAGTTGATACGGCATTGGGTCAAGTTGGTACGCATATGAGTAAGCTGAGACGGTGCTAGGAAATATTTAAATATCTAATAAAAAATTACAGTAATTACGAAAAGTGTTTTATTTTACAATACAAATAGGTTTTTAACTTTATATAATACAAATTTTTACATGATAGGGCCTACATTGATTGTAACTGATTACTCCAAGTCTGAGAAATTGGGATCTGATTGACAATTGAAACACGTGTAAAATGGATTGTCTTCAGCACATGCGATGTGTGCCCACATCTTACAGGATATGCATTGTGTCCAGTCCTGGCCAGGCTTTGATGTTGAATATGTTTTGAAGCACACCAAACAAAAAGACTCTTCGCCTTCATCAGAGTCCGATTCTTCTTTTTCAATTTTTCTTCGTTTCTCTCTTTTTTTTTTTTAACTTCTTTTGCCAGGTTTTCTGTATTCTTGGTAAGATTACCCCCTAATGATTTAAACAATTTTAACTTTATAGTGTTGCCAATGGCACTAACAGCAGTTGCAATTGTAACTGTTTGTCCTCGCTCGGCTGAAGCAGCTTTAGTAGTACCTGGGACACTTTAGCGTCGGAAGTGACGTCATCAGAGGAAGAGTCGGGTGCGCTCTAATCGTTCGGTATACACGTGACCGGAAGGGGCGTGGTCGAGGAGGAGTTGGGTACGCTCTAAATGTTCGGAAGTATGATGTGGAGTTGAGTTGTTTTTTGGCTGAATGTTGAGTTGTAGGGGTGCTGCTTTAGTTTCGTGTGACGTATAATAGTTTAGAAACGGTCTTTAATAGGTTATTGTAAAAGAACAGTTACTAGGAGTTGTTGATTGCGCAAATTTATTTTTCTGTAACAATATAATAAGCGATTTTCTACTGTTTGTGGCGTCTGGTTATTTTTTTTTGGCGAAAGTTTAGAAAAAGGTCTTGCTATTATTAAAATGGGTTATTTCATGGGATGACGCTACCATATGCAGCATTGTTTTTTGGCTGAATGTTGAGTTGTAGGGGTGCTGATTTAGTTTCGGTATTTTACGTGGTATAATAGTTTAGGAATGGCAACGGGTGGAACTTGACGTAAGTAGAGTGGAGTTGAGTTGTTTTAGTGCTGATGATAAATAGGGTAGGTTTATGTGACGTCATGGAATAGATTTATGTGACGTATTATATGTCTAGTTTTAAGGAAAGCCAACTAAGTGGTGCCATCTATCGGTAGGGAATGGAAGTAAAAATAATGTTTATGACGTACGCTCGTGGTGCCATCTACCGGTGAGGAAATAAATGATTTTAATGTAAAATAAGGTGAAAATAAATACATTTTAGCGCGAAAAATATTAAAATGTGAGTTTTTGACGATTCGAACCCCCGATCTCCAAAAGCGAACGTGGCTCAGCGACTTGTAGTGCGTTAGCCTACTGAGCCACGTCCGCTCGACAGTATGTGAAGAATTAACATTTATTTGCAGTTTCTATAAGTGCTCATGGTGCCATCTAGTATAAAATATTTCATTTAATATTAGGTCTGTCTAAATGGTGAGACATACTCGAAATACTTCGTGGTATATTTACTTAATAATTAAGATAATCAGTAATATCTTATTGATATTGAAATAAATGCTATTGCACATGTCTAAATGGAGACACTTAGTCTGAATACTTTAGATATATATCATAGATTTTAGTGAATGCATATTTACACAGCAATTAAGATAATCTCTAGAATCACAGTCACGTATGTGCCAAAGGTTTCGTATACAAAACCGATGACATAATGACCATCATCCAATGAGCATAGATGTAGATGGCGTTGTTTTTCCTACCGGCCAATGAAAAATGTAGATAGAGGGCGCTGTAACCTTTGAGTTATTCTAGTTTCAGGACTTTGGAAATCATTCCTTCACTAACCTCTACCAGCTTACATTCTCTCTAAAAATGAATTCAAAATTTTCACGAAAACGATCGAGCAGCACTCATCCACCAAGTAAAAAGGTCAAATCACCTACAATATCAAATACAGTTGTGTCTTCTGAAGAAGAAGTTCCCATCCAGCAAGGAGACCTCTTCTATGGAACAGATGTCACCACCGATGAAATTCCGGCTGGAGATTGGTTGACTGCTATGTGCCAGTCCCTTGGAGAAGTTCCTGCCCTCTACGAACCGTCGACTGATGTCCTTCCTCAGCTAATCATCGACACCTCCGACTCTAACCCCGCACCTGTTGAATCAGTACAAGTCTACAATGAGACGGCTCAATTTCAGAAAACCACCGCAGCATGTCCCAAGATCGAGAACGTACCTCTCATCTATCGAAAATCGACTAAAACTCTAGAAGAATGGCCAATAGATGACTGTCTACAAGTCTCTCTCATACAAATAGACTATAAACTTTATATACATTTACAAAAGTGTTCGCTTATGGACAGTACTAGCGTATTAATGAACACCACCACTTACGTTGACTTTAAGGATAAAATTCATCATGTGAATACTACATATCCCTCTTCCAGTGTCATATGTAATAACCAACTTGTTATATTTTCCAGAAGGGGTGAGTTGATAATGCATCAGATTTTTCATTATAATGAGTTTAAATTAAAATCAAACCCACTTAAAATAAATCACTCCACTCTCGAAAAAATTCGAGAAATAATTCATGATATCGATAGAACTATCGAGAATGCTTTAATTTGTGATATACTATCGGAAAAAATTTTAGAAAAATCTGGTCCATTATCAATTCATTTTTCTGATCTGATGGACGATTTTATTCAATCATTACAAAGAGAAGTCGCTCGCAATGTCAGCAACCTTTTCAAGTGTCCAGGATGCGAAATCGCAGACCCCTCGCAATTTAATCATATTTGCAAGACAACAGATTACAAACATCAACTTAGTTGTAAAGGCACGGATGCATTTTTAATGTTAAACGTGAAACGTGTTATTGAAGATTTAAAAACCATGGGTATTTTAGACTGTTTTTCAAAGACATTTTTCGCAGGTTTGTGTTTCTCACATATTGAATCTCGACTGAGGGAAGCACCTGGATGTTAATGTCCTATCATCTTATTACTGAATTGAAATGTATATAATCACTTCTTCACAATAAAAATAGATGTTACCTTATTTTTGTATCTTTCTTGATTATGCATGTGTGCAATTTCAGATTTTTACAAGTCAGTTAGCCATTAAAAATATATATTTAGCTTTTAATATTTCAAAGTATAAAAAAAAAGTATATATTTAAAAAATACTAAAATAATTACATATCAAACTAATTTATATTATAATAAATACTTGTATAAACTTTTTAAAGTGCTTAATATTTTTATTCGACATGTTTAATATTTCCTACACTTATAGTTTTGCAAAATCCTATTTGTAGGGTCGTATTACGCAGTAATTTTAATGAAATATATCAGTATAAAAGTCTTTTCGAACGTAAAATGAGGATATCTTTTAAGTTACTGAAATATAATTACTAATAGTGTTAATACATACTATGATACACATATTGTTTTTACTCACATATTGGATAGTGGTTGCTGATAGCTGCAGCGGCTTAGTGGGGAAATATATAGTATTTGCAAGAACAGCTCTAGACTTTGTAATTATACAAATCAACGAAACTAGTATTAATCATATTAGTTTGACATATTATAAAAAATTTTCATTATGACTTATTATATTTTCGTAAGTAAATATTCTTATTACTTTCAATAGATTATTAAAAACCGAGTTATTCGAAGTCATGTTACAGTATTCTTAAATTATAATTTATTACTTTTTTTTTTCAGAATATGTGTAATGTAATTCTATCAAATCCTTTACGTAGAAAACAGTAAAAATAATATTTTCTCAAATATCACAAAGTTTTTAACGAGACATGTTTTTCTCCGTTGAAGATTTTTTTTTTCATAAAAAAATAGTTTAATCATTCACTTTTATTCTTTTTAATATACATTTAAAAACTTAGTCTTATAACTTTTAAAGTTTATTTTGAAGAATCAGTGTCGACTATCTGCCTATTGCTAGAAGCATACACAAATGCTCAGTCATAAAGTTTTCATGTGATTAATAGTTATTGTTTTACAACAAGTCTATGTATGCATTTTTTTCGAAATGCGTAAAAGACTTGCTACATCAGTAAAATATATACTCTGTTGACGTGATTTTAAAATGACGACTTATTATATTTGTAAGTAAAGATCCTTATTACTTTCTATGGAAGATTAAAAAACTGAGTTATTCAAAGTCTTGCTATAATATTCTTAAATTATAATTTATATATTTTTTTTCAGAATAGGTGTAATATAATTCTTTCAAAGTCTATACTTGAAAAAGCCATTCAAAAGGATCTCAATGTACAACGAAATAATGACATTCATTTTCAAAGCAAAACGTATGTTTTCAAAGAATTAGGTTTAAAATTTTCAAGACATGTTATACTCGTTTGGTTATTAGGTTTAAAAAACTATTGTGTTTACAGAACTATAGATGCTGTGCTGTATCTTATCATGTAAAAATAAAAATGGATTCTTCACACTTGATATATTTCCTATAATGTTTTCAATTGCACTGTTCTCTATTACAATCAGCATGGTAAGACTAACGCAAATAAGATAACCCCTCTCTAACTAAAACCCACCAAAATATTTTAGATAATGATAAAGGTAGCTCGTGATAAAGTTTGCTCCAAAACAAACAGATAGAGATAACTCCCTCAAGAAACTTCTAAACCTGTAATCATATTGACATGGGAGAATTTTTGAATATTTTTTTTTCTTATATTAAAATTGTATTATTGTTGTTATATTAAGAAGAAAAATACCGTGATGAAAAGGAATACATATAACATCCCATCAATAACTTCCAACAGAATACTAGGGATACACATTCTCTCTGAATCACCTCGAGGAAGTGAAACTTTTTATAATGCTTTAAAAGAGGTAAACTTGCCTCCTGAATTTATTGTGAATAAGAAAATGTTTTATTCTAAAGATAGTGTCTTGTATGCTAAAATGAGCAATTGGCTACCTTATTAAGTGTATTCTACATTATTGTAAAATGATTTTGTCATTATTTATATGTATTGTAACTAAAGTAATTAATAAATAATAGTTTGGTTTGTAAAAAAATGGATTTCTTGTCACTTTTTTTTTCCATGTGAAATTTTCTTTCCAGGGATTACTGATTATTTGTACAAAAATATTTTGTTAAAGATTTTTTTTTTAATTTTAAATAATAAGTAAAATATTTTTAAGTTGAAAAGTATTTGAACTTTTTCTTAAATAGTATTTTCAGTAAAATTTATTTTTAGTAAAAGTTGTTTTTTAAAGAAAAAAATTTATAAACTGTATTTTAGTTTTAGTTTTTTTTTAATAAAACGTAAAGTATTTTTAACTTGAAAAGTTTTAAAAATAAAAGTTTTTCTTAAATTTTATTTTTAGTAAAAGTTTTTTTTAATGAAAAAATTTATAAACTGTATTTTAGTTTTAAGTTTTATTAAAACGTAGTCAAATATTTTTTATGTAGACAATGAATAAAAAAGTAGAAACACACTGCTTATTAAAATATTATATTTTTATTTTCGAAAGAGCATTCTAACACCAAATTGTTTCTTAACAAATTGATATATTCTAAAATCATTTTTCTTACATTGATTTAATTCATTAATGATACAATACAGAGAATGTCCTTGACTACGTTTTAATAAAAAGTAAATACAATACGCTCCACATACATTAGAAGTCAAACTTTGAAAACATGTATTATTCCAGCTGACATTTAAAAAGTTTGATAGGAAAGATTTAAATATATCTCCGTAAAAATAGGGAGATTTGCCGTAGCTACAAATAAATTCTAAGTGTTTTCCATCTTCAGTAAACATACAGATCCAATGACTTCCACTTTCGGACGATTTGTCTAAATTGACAACAACAGCTGACTTGTTTTTGAGAGGGGGTATAGTGTCACTTGCATAAACTCCGCGAAAGTAAGGTGATGTGTAAATATTTTGAGATAAGATTCTATGTATCAATGTAGCTTCCATTATTTTCTTTAATTACCATAGTCATACAACACACTTATATTCTTTGAAATCTCGATAACGCTGTCAAATTGGGTATATACTAAAATATTAATGGTATTTTCCAAGGCCTTACTAAATTTCAGAAAAGGGATAAACTTATAAATCAAAGTATTATTCTCACACTTGGTCTAATTTCTCGAGGTTTAAACGAGTAGTTAATAATTTTGAATAATTTTTATACATAACATAGTATAAAAATTATCAAAAGTTAATTAAAAAATACATTTTTACAACTAATAAAACTTTATAGTGAATAAAGTCTGAATAAAATAAAGCCTAATTTCATAAGGTAATGACGAGAACCGTCTATAAACATCACATGTATCTTCCAAAATATCAAAGAATTTTATCGCCAAAACTTCCAACTTATCGCCAAACGAACGGAAAATAACTTTTAAGAACAAAAATAGCGCAAGTCAAAAGTAGAATTTTTTTATCTTATGATTTTTGATGTTAAATATTTTTTAATTGTACGGATGATTGAATAGAAATTGCGGCTCGTATCTTCGATACGATTCTCGTATCGAAGATACGAGAAAGCCGCAATTTCTATTCAATCATCCGTACAATTAAAAAATATTTAACATCAAAAATCATAAGATAAAAAAATTCTACTTTTGACTTGCGCTATTTTTGTTCTTAAAAGTTATTTTCCGTTCGTTTGGCGATAAGTTGGAAGTTTTGGCGATAAAATTCTTTGATATTTTGGAAGATACATGTGATGTTTATAGACGGTTCTCGTCATTACCTTATGAAATTAGGCTTTATTTTATTCAGACTTTATTCACTATAAAGTTTTATTAGTTGTAAAAATGTATTTTTTAATTAACTTTTGATAATTTTTATACTATGTTATGTATAAAAATTATTCAAAATTATTAACTACTCGTTTAAACCTCGAGAAATTAGACCAAGTGTGAGAATAATACTTTGATTTATAAGTTTATCCCTTTTCTGAAATTTAGTAAGGCCTTGGAAAATACCATTAATATTTTAGTATATACCCAATTTGACAGCGTTATCGAGATTTCAAAGAATAGAAGTGTGTTGTATGACTATGGTAATTAAAGAAAATAATGGAAGCTACATTGATACATAGAATCTTATCTCAAAATATTTACACATCACCTTACTTTCGCGGAGTTTATGCAAGTGACACTATACCCCCTCTCAAAAACAAGTCAGCTGTTGTTGTCAATTTAGACAAATCGTCCGAAAGTGGAAGTCATTGGATCTGTATGTTTACTGAAGATGGAAAACACTTAGAATTTATTTGTAGCTACGGCAAATCTCCCTATTTTTACGGAGATATATTTAAATCTTTCCTATCAAACTTTTTAAATGTCAGCTGGAATAATACATGTTTTCAAAGTTTGACTTCTAATGTATGTGGAGCGTATTGTATTTACTTTTTATTAAAACGTAGTCAAGGACATTCTCTGTATTGTATCATTAATGAATTAAATCAATGTAAGAAAAATGATTTTAGAATATATCAATTTGTTAAGAAACAATTTGGTGTTAGAATGCTCTTTCGAAAATAAAAATATAATATTTTAATAAGCAGTGTGTTTCTACTTTTTTATTCATTGTCTACATAAAAAATATTTGACTACGTTTTAATAAAACTTAAAACTAAAATACAGTTTATAAATTTTTTCATTAAAAAAAACTTTTACTAAAAATAAAATTTAAGAAAAACTTTTATTTTTAAAACTTTTCAAGTTAAAAATACTTTACGTTTTTATTAAAAAAAAACTAAAACTAAAATACAGTTTATAAATTTTTTTCTTTAAAAAACAACTTTTACTAAAAATAAATTTTACTGAAAATACTATTTAAGAAAAAGTTCAAATACTTTTCAACTTAAAAATATTTTACTTATTATTTAAAATTAAAAAAAAAATCTTTAACAAAATATTTTTGTACAAATAATCAGTAATCCCTGGAAAGAAAATTTCACATGGAAAAAAAAAGTGACAAGAAATCCATTTTTTTACAAACCAAACTATTATTTATTAATTACTTTAGTTACAATACATATAAATAATGACAAAATCATTTTACAATAATGTAGAATACACTTAATAAGGTAGCCAATTGTTCATTTTAGCATACAAGACACTATCTTTAGAATAAAACATTTTCTTATTCACAATAAATTCAGGAGGCAAGTTTACCTCTTTTAAAGCATTATAAAAAGTTTCACTTCCTCGAGGTGATTCAGAGAGAATGTGTATCCCTAGTATTCTGTTGGAAGTTATTGATGGGATGTTATATGTATTCCTTTTCATCACGGTATTTTTCTTCTTAATATAACAACAATAATACAATTTTAATATAAGAAAAAAAATATTCAAAAATTCTCCCATGTCAATATGATTACAGGTTTAGAAGTTTCTTGAGGGAGTTATCTCTATCTGTTTGTTTTGGAGCAAACTTTATCACGAGCTACCTTTATCATTATCTAAAATATTTTGGTGGGTTTTAGTTAGAGAGGGGTTATCTTATTTGCGTTAGTCTTACCATGCTGATTGTAATAGAGAACAGTGCAATTGAAAACATTATAGGAAATATATCAAGTGTGAAGAATCCATTTTTATTTTTACATGATAAGATACAGCACAGCATCTATAGTTATGTAAACACAATAGTTTTTTAAACCTAATAACCAAACGAGTATAACATGTCTTGAAAATTTTAAACCTAATTCTTTGAAAACATACGTTTTGCTTTGAAAATGAATGTCATTATTTCGTTGTACATTGAGATCCTTTTGAATGGCTTTTTCAAGTATAGACTTTGAAAGAATTATATTACACCTATTCTGAAAAAAATATATAAATTATAATTTAAGAATATTATAGCAAGACTTTGAATAACTCAGTTTTTTAATCTTCCATAGAAAGTAATAAGGATCTTTACTTACAAATATAATAAGTCGTCATTTTAAAATCACGTCAACAGAGTATATATTTTACTGATGTAGCAAGTCTTTTACGCATTTCGAAAAAAATGCATACATAGACTTGTTGTAAAACAATAACTATTAATCACATGAAAACTTTATGACTGAGCATTTGTGTATGCTTCTAGCAATAGGCAGATAGTCGACACTGATTCTTCAAAATAAACTTTAAAAGTTATAAGACTAAGTTTTTAAATGTATATTAAAAAGAATAAAAGTGAATGATTAAACTATTTTTTTATGAAAAAAAAATCTTCAACGGAGAAAAACATGTCTCGTTAAAAACTTTGTGATATTTGAGAAAATATTATTTTTACTGTTTTCTACGTAAAGGATTTGATAGAATTACATTACACATATTCTGAAAAAAAAAAAGTAATAAATTATAATTTAAGAATACTGTAACATGACTTCGAATAACTCGGTTTTTAATAATCTATTGAAAGTAATAAGAATATTTACTTACGAAAATATAATAAGTCATAATGAAAAATTTTTATAATATGTCAAACTAATATGATTAATACTAGTTTCGTTGATTTGTATAATTACAAAGTCTAGAGCTGTTCTTGCAAATACTATATATTTCCCCACTAAGCCGCTGCAGCTATCATCAACCACTATCCAATATGTGAGTAAAAACAATATGTGTATCATAGTATGTATTAACACTATTAGTAATTATATTTCAGTAACTTAAAAGATATCCTCATTTTACGTTCGAAAAGACTTTTATACTGATATATTTCATTAAAATTACTGCGTAATACGACCCTACAAATAGGATTTTGCAAAACTATAAGTGTAGGAAATATTAAACATGTCGAATAAAAATATTAAGCACTTTAAAAAGTTTATACAAGTATTTATTATAATATAAATTAGTTTGATATGTAATTATTTTAGTATTTTTTTAAATATATACTTTTTTTTTTATACTTTGAAATATTAAAAGCTAAATATATATTTTTAATGGCTAACTGACTTGTAAAAATCTGAAATTGCACACATGCATAATCAAGAAAGATACAAAAATAAGGTAACATCTATTTTTATTGTGAAGAAGTGATTATATACATTTCAATTCAGTAATAAGATGATAGGACATTAACATCCAGGTGCTTCCCTCAGTCGAGATTCAATATGTGAGAAACACAAACCTGCGAAAAATGTCTTTGAAAAACAGTCTAAAATACCCATGGTTTTTAAATCTTCAATAACACGTTTCACGTTTAACATTAAAAATGCATCCGTGCCTTTACAACTAAGTTGATGTTTGTAATCTGTTGTCTTGCAAATATGATTAAATTGCGAGGGTCTGCGATTTCGCATCCTGGACACTTGAAAAGGTTGCTGACATTGCGAGCGACTTCTCTTTGTAATGATTGAATAAAATCGTCCATCAGATCAGAAAAATGAATTGATAATGGACCAGATTTTTCTAAAATTTTTTCCGATAGTATATCACAAATTAAAGCATTCTCGATAGTTCTATCGATATCATGAATTATTTCTCGAATTTTTTCGAGAGTGGAGTGATTTATTTTAAGTGGGTTTGATTTTAATTTAAACTCATTATAATGAAAAATCTGATGCATTATCAACTCACCCTTCTGGAAAATATAACAAGTTGGTTATTACATATGACACTGGAAGAGGGATATGTAGTATTCACATGATGAATTTTATCCTTAAAGTCAACGTAAGTGGTGGTGTTCATTAATACGCTAGTACTGTCCATAAGCGAACACTTTTGTAAATGTATATAAAGTTTATAGTCTATTTGTATGAGAGAGACTTGTAGACAGTCATCTATTGGCCATTCTTCTAGAGTTTTAGTCGATTTTCGATAGATGAGAGGTACGTTCTCGATCTTGGGACATGCTGCGGTGGTTTTCTGAAATTGAGCCGTCTCATTGTAGACTTGTACTGATTCAACAGGTGCGGGGTTAGAGTCGGAGGTGTCGATGATTAGCTGAGGAAGGACATCAGTCGACGGTTCGTAGAGGGCAGGAACTTCTCCAAGGGACTGGCACATAGCAGTCAACCAATCTCCAGCCGGAATTTCATCGGTGGTGACATCTGTTCCATAGAAGAGGTCTCCTTGCTGGATGGGAACTTCTTCTTCAGAAGACACAACTGTATTTGATATTGTAGGTGATTTGACCTTTTTACTTGGTGGAGGAGTGCTGCTCGATCGTTTTCGTGAAAATTTTGAATTCATTTTTAGAGAGAATGTAAGCTGGTAGAGGTTAGTGAAGGAATGATTTCCAAAGTCCTGAAACTAGAATAACTCAAAGGTTACAGCGCCCTCTATCTACATTTTTCATTGGCCGGTAGGAAAAACAACGCCATCTACATCTATGCTCATTGGATGATGGTCATTATGTCATCGGTTTTGTATACGAAACCTTTGGCACATACGTGACTGTGATTCTAGAGATTATCTTAATTGCTGTGTAAATATGCATTCACTAAAATCTATGATATATATCTAAAGTATTCAGACTAAGTGTCTCCATTTAGACATGTGCAATAGCATTTATTTCAATATCAATAAGATATTACTGATTATCTTAATTATTAAGTAAATATACCACGAAGTATTTCCAGTATGTCTCACCATTTAGACAGACCTAATATTAAATGAAATATTTTATACTAGATGGCACCATGAGCACTTATAGAAACTGCAAATAAATGTTAATTCTACACATACTGTCGAGCGGACGTGGCTCAGTAGGCTAACGCACTACAAGTCGCTGAGCCACGTTCGCTTTTGGAGATCGGGGGTTCGAATCGTCAAAAACTCACATTTTAATATTTTTCGCGCTAAAATGTATTTATTTTCACCTTATTTTACATTAAAATCATTTATTTCCTCACCGGTAGATGGCACCACGAGTGTACGTCATAAACATTATTTTTACTTCCATTCCCTACCGATAGATGGCACCACTTAGTTGGCTTTCCTTAAAACTAGACATATAATACGTCACATAAATCTATTCCATGACGTCACATAAACCTACCCTATTTATCATCAGCACTAAAACAACTCAACTCCACTCTACTTACGTCAAGTTCCACCCGTTGCCATTCCTAAACTATTATACCACGTAAAATACCGAAACTAAATCAGCACCCCTTCAACTCAACATTCAGCCAAAAAACAATGCTGCATATGGTAGCGTCATCCCATGAAATAACCCATTTTAATAATAGCAAGACCTTTTTCTAAACTTTCGCCAAAAAAAAATAACCAGACGCCACAAACAGTAGAAAATCGCTTATTATATTGTTACAGAAAAATAAATTTGCGCAATCAACAACTCCTAGTAACTGTTCTTTTACAATAACCTATTAAAGACCGTTTCTAAACTATTATACGTCACACGAAACTAAAGCAGCACCCCTACAACTCAACATTCAGCCAAAAAACAACTCAACTCCACATCATACTTCCGAACATTTAGAGCGTACCCAACTCCTCCTCGACCACGCCCCTTCCGGTCACGTGTATACCGAACGATTAGAGCGCACCCGACTCTTCCTCTGATGACGTCACTTCCGACGCTAAAGTGTCCCAGGTACTACTAGCTTTTGCAACTTGACGAATTCCTTTTTGAGCTACGATTTTGCTGGGTCTTTGAACGGTCTGCACGCCAGATTCGTCTACATTCCACACATCCTTACTTTGAAATTCTTATTTTACTAACACTTTTTTAAGATTTTCGAAAAACGTTGAAACGTTGTGCCTGTTGAAGCTTGACGCTCGACTAAGACTAGTCGCCTCTGGTTCCCTCAGAGAAAGAATGGGTTTCCTTTTTAAAAATGTAGAAAACCATTCCGCAGTTGCAATTTTAGCATTTATCCAGGTGTCTGGCATCTTTATTTGGTTAGCTAGTGCCAGTTCATAAGCCAGCTCTCGAACATTCTTTGGAGTCAATCCGTAGTAAATTTTAGAGCTTGTTAAAATATATCTGCTTGTTAAAATATATCTGCAAAACCAATATTTAATTCACAACTCATAGAACAAAGCAACATCCTCTCAGTGCTCACGCGTGGTTGCTGAGGACGGACCGGCCGTCCAGTCAAGCGAGTACCCACTTGTTTGCGTCTGCGCATTACGGAGTTATTTTGACTGTATCAACTTGACCCTGTATCAACTAGACCCGGTCTCCCCTAAAGTTTTAATTTAGATTACACCTTCGAGATTATATTTTATTTATACATAAATTATTTTATAGTAAATATATAGAGAATTATTTTAATTAGGTGTATTTATATTTTTCTTATCATGTTGGATGTGGTTATCGTTTTGCAGGCCAGCAGGAGACCTTTCATGGCCAAGGATGCTTGGTTAGGTCATTCGGTATCCCTGGTTGGGCAGTTCATATTTCATGTAACTTTTAGTTAAGGTTATGCATCATAGATTATATTTTATTTATATATAATTTATTCTAAGTAAATATGAATATTTCATAGTATTTAGTTTTAAAGAAGATATAGTTTTCTATAATTAAGTGTTTTATATTTTTCTTATCATGGTGGATGTGGTTATCGTTTTGCAGGCCAGCAGGATGCTTGGTCTTAAGATTCGTTAACCCTGGTTGGGCAGTTCATATTTCATGTAACTTTTAAGTATAGGTTACACATCAGAGATTATATTTTTTATATATAATTTATTTTATAGTAAATATAAATATTTTATAGTATGTAGCTTTAAATATGATATAGTTTTCCATAATTAGGTGTATTTATATTTTTTCTTATTATGAGGGATGTGGTTATCTTTTTGTAAGTAAGAAACATTTTATAGTAATGGATGCTTGATCTTGCGATTCCATAAACCTGGTTGGTGGCTTAGATTTCATGTAAAGTTTTAATTTAGATTACACCTTCGAGATTAAATTTTATATATACATAAATTATTTTATAGTAAATATATAGATAATTATTTTAAAGTACGTATTTTTATAGAAGATATTGTTTTCCATATAATTAGGTGTGTTTATATTGTTTTATCATGGAGATGTGGTTATCGTTTTGCAGGCCAGCAGGAGACCTTTCGTGGCCACGGATTCTTGGTCTGGTGATTCGGTAACCCTGATTGGGCAGTTCATATTTCATTTAACTTTTTTGTTTAGGTTACACATCATAGATTATATTTTATTTATATATAACTTATTTTATAGTAATTATAAATATTTTATAGTATGTAGTTTTAAAGAAGATATAGTTTTCCATAATTAGTTGTATTTAAATTTTTCTTATCATGGGGGTATGTGGTTATCGTTTTGCAGGCCAGCAGGAGACCTTTCATGGCCACGGATGCTTGGTCTTGTGATTAGGTAACCCTGGTTAAGCAGTTCATATTTCATGTAACTTATTAGTTTAGATTACACATCAGAGATTATATTTTATTTATATTTAATTGATTTTATAGTAAATATAAATATTTATAGTATGTAGTTTTAAAGAAGATATAGTTTTCCATAATTAGGTGTATTTATATATTTCTTATCATGGGGGATGTGGTTATCGTTTTAGAGCAAGAACCAAGGGCCCCCATGCCTAAGTTATTTTCTCACTACGAAAAAAAATTAAAATTTAGATTTAGTTAAATTTTTGTTTTGTTAGAAAATATGTAGCGCCATATAGCGCCACCAGATGCGTAATGCAAATTCCGAACCTAAAAGGGACATTGAAAGCGTCTGGCAAAAGTTTCGGCCGGCGGAAAGTGTCTGGAAGATTGAATATTATTAATTTTAACAATATTTTTTAAAACATACGTAAAATCAGCCTTGAGAAAATGACATAAGTTAACTTATATAATTTACCTACCTTTTTCAGCCGATACCTGTAAATTGGCCGTTGGTCCACTCCAACGGGTATGCATACAGTAAAAGTATATGAAAACCAAATCTAATACGATACATTTCATTCATGAGAAACTTAGGTCTTTAAGCCCTGGGCTTTTGGAGTATAATATTTTTGGTAAAATACTTTACTATTGAAAATAGGTAAAGATTTAGTTTGCTTTGGGTCTTTAAAGTAGTTTAGGGAAAATCATAGTAAGAGTTTTTTTTATATAAACCTGAATTTCGAAAAAAAAATGCCCAAGACTACACTGACCAAAACTTATATAACCAAGTTTTACATGATCTCAACTTTTGCTTAAAATCTACAAAAATGTACTTCCGTTTTTTCACCTGCCCACGATGGATTATTTTTAAGTTACTTGTTATGTAACAAAACACTAAGTGTGGCAATGATGCATTATTTATTTCCAATTTATCAAATTCTATTAAATTTTATACATAAAAGAAACTAGGTGCAATGTGGGGAAGAACTTTTATAAAAAGTCCATTTCGTTTTTTATCCGTTTACAACAATATTCTTTGTCAAACTTCCCTTCAAATCTCTCAACACCATTTACCAAAACATGCCTACAAATATTTAATCTCCTCTTGACCAACCATTTAGTGTCGTTTACAAGTTCCAACACCTTTCACGTTATCAGGGGTCTTCAAAGGAAACCCTGCAATTTGTCAGGAAATCTAGACATGGATTGTACCATTAATCATGAACATGTTGTGATCCGAGAGATTGATGAATTATACACCCAGTCCTGAGGTTTATCGCGCCTACCTTTGGCGGGTATTATTTCCTTTGAATGTGGCCACTCGAGAAAGCAGCGGGATTCAAGTGATTTTGGTTGCCAAGTTGGATTATTTTAATCGCCAATGCCCGCAACTTTTTAGAGGTTGGTCGTCATTGAAGGATAACTAAAATGCAATTATTTGGCTACCTTCACTGTTTGAAATATTATATTAAATTTTCGTCACGTAATTGTATTAAACAAACTTTTCTTATTTATTCAATTTCTGAAGAGATCTGGAAAATGTTTATTGTCGTCAGTATCACTGAGTTGCAGCATTTTTTTATGTGATATTGAAACGATTATTAGCACCTGAGCTGTTACCTAACTTTATTTTGAAAGGATAGAAATATAGGAATTTAATTTAAGTGTCCCCGTCCTATTTTACATTATTAATGTAAGTTTTATGATTAATTCTGTTTACGAATTTATTGAGGTTTTTTTTTATTTCAAAAATTGTATTTTTTTTAGTTTATTGACATCTACCAGTATTTAGTTTATTGACATCACAAGACCAGTATTTGTACAGAACAATTTGCCAACTGTTAACATTGAAGACTGCAATGAAGTGAGAATCAATTAGTCATTCTTCTAAAAGCAATTGAGGATGGTTCCTTGTAGTTGCAACGTCTGTGTAATGAAATGTTTCACCATATTTTCATTTTTTGAGCTATTTCTCAAGTTATTGCTTTGAAACTTGAAACATAGTTCAACCAAATACCAAACAGAAGGGTGAAACTTTTTATTATATGTCGTCGCAGCTACTAATATCCATTTTTAGTGAAACATACCACCAAATTCTAAGAAGATATAGAAGTAGATATAGAAAAGAAAATAGCATTTTAATGGTGAAAAAGTGTACTTTAGCATACAAAGATAAACACTAACTTTTCATGCTATGTCATTTCTCTATTACGATCGTTCAAGATGCAAAAAATTTCAAAATGGGAGATTTTTCGCCAACTTTGGTATACAAAACTATTCGAAAAAGGGATCAATGAATACCGAAAAGAAATGAGCCAAAGAATGAAAACATAAAAAATCATACTCGATATCGCAGTCCTTTCTTTCTATAAAAGAGAATAATTCTAAAACGGGTACAGAATAATAGAACAGCACCAACAAAAGGGGAAGGGGGCTTTGTTACAACAAAAACATCCTCACCCTGGAAGAAAGCTCACAATGTTGGGGTGCTCGTTGCAAACGATAATGACGATTTTGATGTTCTTTTTTTCGCCGATCTTCTTCTTTAGAACGTTGTAGAGGAAGATTCTACTATCTGTTGAATCCGGAGACATAATCCACAAAGGAATAATTTCACATGATTGATGTTGAAGACGATATGAGTTTTTTTTCATTGATGAGTTTTTGTGTGGAATTATTGTGGTGTAGTTATTGATTGTAATTTTAATTGAATTGGTATTTGTATGATATTTTTTGTGTTAATTAGAGCTTTTGTTATTTGTTCCAGAAAGAAAATCAAAGGATGTGAGAGAATTTATTTGTTTTTTAATGATATTTATAGAGCTTACGTTAGAATTTATTTATATATAAATAGATAGTTTTATGTAGTATATTCCTCAAAATTCATGATTGATTTATACATTGTTAATAATAAGGGAGAAGCAAAAAAAATTTTAATAACTAGTTAAATATAGAAAAAGAAAATAATGAACTGGCTTGCCAAAAAATTTAGCATTTATTCGTCAAATCGAAAATCTGTTAGTGGTGTTTGAGACTCTATGAGACCTTTAGATATTTTGATAAACCGAACATACACCTCATCTACATTCCACTAACAACTTAAATTATTATTTTATTTTTGAATAACTTTTAAATATTTATTCTAATTAATAATCAAAATACTTCAATAAATAAATCTGCTAAAAAAAACAGTTTTATTTTTCAGTGTAATAAACGAACGTTTACTTTTACGATACTTGTGAAATAAAACTACGCATAATTTGTGTCTTAAAACAAACTATCCCTGAGAAACGAACTATTTTCCAAAAACGACCTAAAATTTACAACCTGTATTTTTCTGACCCCTAAGAAACGATTTAGGGGCTATGTTTCAGGTATAGTTACAGAAACATTTTTATACCCTCTCCTCTTGCAAATCAAATAACTCCCAGGAAAACTATAACAACGCCGCCGTAGGGATTTGAAATATATGTGAGACTCATACACGCGAAACTCATACGAAACAATAAAATAAACCCAAGGGAAAATACAAGGAAACCGTATGGAATACAAAATATCTCCCATTCCATTTTCTTATATACCTCAAATATACTTCTTTCTTATATTCTGGGTAATATTCAGTTTCTTTTTGTTGTTGAAAAATAGGATATGTAGGGAGGGCCTAATGTTTCCTGGTAGGGTGGAAGTTGCAGCAATTTTTCTCACATAAATTCCTTTCAAAACAAACTATGCTATATTTCTGAGATGCCACTTCTAGTAAGAAAATATACTGCAGGAAAATGGGTTTAGGGTTTTTAGTATCAATATATCGTGGAGAAAAAAAATTAATTGTTTTTAGAAAATCCATATTCTTTATTTTTTTGTGTTTTACTGCATCAGAACAACACAATTTTTATATAAAACTTACCTAATTATATTTAGTGCGAAATAATATCCACAATAACATGATCAGACAAAGAAAAGTGTGGTCTACAGATTCTTCACTGTAAAAAAATTCTGTAAAGTAGCAAAACAGTTTGAGGTAATTTTTTACATCACAGTGTTGTAATTTTTATTTTGCAATAATTTGATC
Organism: Oedothorax gibbosus; assembly: GCA_019343175.1. Classification (NCBI taxonomy): domain Eukaryota; kingdom Metazoa; phylum Arthropoda; class Arachnida; order Araneae; family Linyphiidae; genus Oedothorax; species Oedothorax gibbosus. Next base: position 300,362 of record JAFNEN010000484.1, read on the forward strand.
TTTTCTTGATGTACAGAGTCATATGAACAACATACTCCAATAGAATTCAAGCAGAGAAGATGGTGCATCCAATGATTGCCAGATAAGCAGACGTTTTCACCTTTACCACGCAATAAATTTTACATCATATATGCAAATTCACAGTACATAGGAAGCACTTTTATGTAATCACGTTATGTTATATGTTGTTCATGAATATAAATCAAATTTAATTGTGAAATAGAGAGAAAGTGTGATTTAAAGAGGCTCGAAGTTAAAAGGTTCTTATTATATTTTTAATATTTTAATTGTGTTTCTTTGTATTATCTATAAAATATTTTGGTTATTGAAAAAAATTGCAAAGATATTAAACAAGTCAAAGATAGAAAAAAAAAAATTAAAGAATTTTTCGACGTAAAGTGTTTGATCATAAAAACTAACATTTTTATTTCGATTTTTACACTATAAAAAATATCTGCAAAGCTACTGCACAATTTGCAATTATTTTTTTACATCACGGTGATTTAACACGATTGTTTTACACAGCAAATTTATGACATAAAGATTTAGAAAAGATGGGTACATCCATTCATTGCCATTGGAGTAAACGGTTTCGCCGGATACAGCACAATAAATTTTACAGTATATAAATTCACAGCACAGGGTGACGGCAGCACTTTTACCATCACACTGTGATAGTAAATATTTTTTAAGACTAAAGACAAACTTTTAACTATGAATGTCCATAATATACTAACTAAAATGTTGCTTTAAAAACTTATTAACTGCTTTTATTTTGCTTAATTAGATGTTATTTATACTTATCAACTGATTTTTTAATGTACATTTATGGTTAAATTACTGAAAACCTACAGCTGAAAATCATTAGATATGATAAAAAAAAAATGAAAAGTGCATTAAAGTATTCAATGAACTAAATTATAGCTTTCTTTAATAGAAGCAAAATCTGTCATTGAAAAAATTCATTAACCCTTACGCTTCCTTAATAAATTTTTCAAAAACATTGCAACAAAAAATAAATAATTTTACGAAAAAAACTTATTTCCTCCAGTTAAAAATAAAATACACTTCTTATAAACCTCAATAACCCAATGAATTCTTCGTTAACTTCTTTGATTAAAACTAATTTTTGCCCATAAATCTTTAAAAAAAGTTTGAAAGATGAAAATGTTTACTGCAGAAAAAAGTGTAATATTTTTTATACAATACTTTTTTTTCTACTAACGACCAAAAAATCCGCCAATTAACGACCGAAATATCGCCATTAAAAAGAAATGGGCTACACTTAGCCTAAATCTATAAATGTTACACGAATACAAACATAATCTTTTTCAACTGTTTCTTACAAAAGAAAGAAACTAGGTGTTTTTTAATTTAAAGTATGATAATTATTTCTCTTGAATTGCTTCTCATATATTTTTTTAGAGTTTTCTCTTAAATAAGCTTTTCTTTTTCTTTTTAATTTGTAATTCTTAAAAAGTGGACAACTGTAATCATTTTAACTAATAAGTAATATAACTAATAATATCTAAAAATCTGCCAATTATTATATTAACTAATAATCACTTATTTGCAACAATATTCTTTATAAGATTATACAAAACAATAATTGATGTTTGCTCACTTCTTTCTTTTTTTGTATTAAAATTTGGTTTCTACTAATATCCAGCATACTTTCAATGAGACAAACTAAATATTATATACATGATTTATTTTAAATCAACGTGTAAGAAATGTTTTTGGTTATTTTCTTATTGTAACTCTTAACTTTGAGGTTGCAAACACAGAAATTGCAAATTTTATATTGTCTTTATGGGAAATTAAGATTAGTAGAAGATAAAATCTACAAAAGATTTTTATATTCAATCAATTTTTACTCCGCATTGCCATACCTAATAAATACATTAGTACCATAGGTAGCAAAAAAAATTAGTAGCAACAAAACCTGGTAAATTGCAAGTAACTGGTAATTGCACTGGTAATTGCTCAAGTTTCAAAATTATATGGGAAAACTTTCAGAATATCGCTATGCGCTATTATGGTGCAATTAATTAAAATATAGGTCTTAACAAAACTTGAAAAGTATTTTTAAAACAAATAGGGGTTTGTAACAGAATCTGTCATTTTACCCACTTCCACACAACAGTTGTGTTTAACAGGTAAAAAGGCGACAAACACAGCATTAATATTCTATATTAAACATTTACATGCTAAATTTGGCTAGTTTCATTTATTTTATTTCGAAATTTCAATAATTATTACTTATCGTTTGCAAAAATGAATATATATTTCAAAGAATAAATATGTAATATTCCTCGCATTTAAATAGAATTAAAACATTTCATAACAACGTACAAAGAATCTCGTAGTGAAATATATTTGACGTCATTTCAAACTGATCGATGTCGCAAAAATAAATTTATTTTAATTTATTGTCTAAGAGAATTAAGTTTCTCGGGCGATTGTTGCGAATGGCAATGGTGATTTAATTCTAATAACAAACTGGGCCTTTAGCTATTTGTAATTCAAACTTTTAAACGCCAAAATTAACTATTTTCATTAATCTTCTTTCTCAGATTTAATAATTAGATTAAATTAAATTACAGTTCGAAAAATATATAATTAGTACAAATGATGCTTTAAAAATAAAAGCGAAATTTTGCAAAGTTTCTCGAGCGATTGTTGCAATGGCAATGGTGATTTAATTCTAATAAAAATGGCTTCCTATGCTTTTAAAATGAGCATTAAATTTTTCAATTTTTAAATAATTGAAGTACTTCGAATTCTAATTCTTTTCTGAAATTTTCAATGTATTCTAGTTTCGAAGCGCTGAATTTTTTGACGTATCACATTTGTCCGTAGCATTTGTAGTTTGGGCTATGAAAGTGGGTGACTGACAGACAGACGGATAGACAGACATACTGAACGTTTATAATGCCTACCACTTTTTACGTTATAAACGTAGTGTGGAAGCTAAAATAGCAGAAATAGTGAGAAATAATTCTTTGGAAAGAGCAACTTATCTCCATCCCTTGGCCCTATTGAGAAACGCATGCGTAAGTAATACCGGCTCTCTAACAAAAGAGGTGGAGGGTATCATAATATCGATTGAGGTTTTCGATATTTCCACCAACCACGCAATCTGGCATCAGCCACGAATCCGGAATAGCTTCTTTCTATTGGCTGCTGAAGGGTCATTACGTATTATCACGGCGTGACGGAGTGCTTGATACTTTAAACAAGGCTTCAATAAGTTTGCTAAGTAACGATCTATTACTTTTTCGTTCATTATGCAACACATAACTGAAATTTTTAATTATCTCGGTAAGAAAAAAATGCTTTTGAAGGGATTTTGTTAAAAAAAAAAAGTTTAGTTTGTTGCCATAAGAAACATAAAAAGAACTATGTTTTTGTCATTAAAAAGCTATTAACATTGTTAATTATTAGTAAATATTTAAAAAAAAATCCTTAATTTTAAGTTTCCCGATTTTGTGTAAACATATTGGTTTACTTCGGGATAATGATTCGGGTTTTTTTGTTAAGTATTACATAAAAAATATCTTTTTAGGTTCAATAAATATGAGGTTTTAAATATTCATGTGGACTGAAAATCATTATGACTGTAAAAAAAACTTGAAAAATATAAAGTGAGAAAAATGCCAATTTTTTTTAATTACGTGCGTAAAAATAATTATTAATTTAAACGCCTTCTGAAAGATGTAGTTTGAATTTATATTTTATTGCTCAACAAATTCTCTTTAACATACATATTTTTAAATTTAATGTTCAGTATTATATTTTACAATTTCTATAAGATAATAGACTTAAACAATGCATTTTGCAATATAAAATCTCGTGTTCTTTTACATTCTAAAAATTTGAACAAAAACAGTCAAAAACTTTGACAAATGATTTTCGTTGAAAATTAATTTTAACTTAAGTATGAACTTTCAAAATACACTCCACTAAAGCATACTTTCACACAAAGAATCACAAAATCTGCTCAAGAAAGTGATAAATTATATACTTTATTTACGACTTCAACTTTTGGTATACACATGAACTCGGGGATTAAAAAGCACCTTGGAAAACTCTCGCTTGAATACTTTAAAAACCTGCGCCAGATGTTAAAAGTAGTAAAAGTTCCTGAAATCTGACCAGATGGTATGTGTAATTTCATTCTTCATAAAGGGGAAGGCAACTTCTAAGAAATATTGCCTTTAGACTAAAACAAAAGTTAAGAAAAGAAATACGTATATTTTATTAAACAAAGTTCATACTGTTTTAAACTTTAAAGAACAAGACTTCACTTGCTTTGTGTTATAACATATATTAGTTAACTATACACATTGATTATTGTACATTTAAAATTGTACATTATTTAAAAAAGTTTTTAAAGTTGCTAAGCAGAGCAAACAAAGGTTTCCTATGTTAAAACATAGGACATAAAAGTCATTCTTACACAATTATATAAATGTTTTTTTTAATTGAGATGAAGAACATTGTTTTATAAATATGAGAATTAAGAATATTTATGTACAATATTTTTAATGTAAGAATATTTTTGAAATTAATAGTTGTACTAGTAAATGGATAAATAATTGTAATTATAAAAGCATTAGTTATTGGTACAATACTTGACGAAAAAGTTGTCTCGTTGCTAAATGTTAATGCGTGAACTGTGTATTATGGGATTCGCAAGTAATGAATGTTCTTATAATCTGCAATTAATTGATAATTTTAATATATTAGTATTTTTAAGCATGAGTTAAAATATTGAATGTTGAAGAAAACCATATACATTCACATGTACTTACCTCAATAATAAAATAATAATTTAAATAACAGTTCAAAACCTTTATTTAACAATTACGGCTGATATGATGAGTATCTGTAGAAATAAAAGTCCATATTGATAAAAAAAAATGATACTCTTTATTTAAAACACACACATTGCTACTATAAGTTCATTCACATTTAAGGTGTTTAAAGAAAAATAAATGCAGAACAATTGCACAACTTATTTTCAAAATGTATCTATGTTAACTACTTTACAATTTAACTTCTTAAGATATTCTTCTATTGATCCGCATCTCTTTTATAAACACGCACAAACTTTTATAAATATCATTTCAAGCCATGCTAACATCAATGAGTAATTATAAAAACAAATAAACTTTTATCAGAGCTACATTCAAATGACAAGAACAAATGAACACAACAGAATAGCTTATCAATGAGGTTTTTTTTAATGCAATAAGTCTTATTGAACACACAAAAAAAGACAATGCAAACTTCCCTACCAAAGAAACAAATAACAAAACCTTAAAAACACGTCACCACGCATCCATGAACCCCATACATTACCATGATTCCTTTTCCATAGAGCACTCATGATGAATCCGAAGTTTACGTGCCGAAAATCTCTTAACGCTGGTAATCTGCCCCCTTTTTTACATGGAAACTCGCCACATAAAAGACTTGCTGGAAGTTTTGTCTTGATGAAGTCTAGGCCAGGCTTCGCACGCATAATGCCATCCCCCATTCGGTGTATGTGACCACTCAGAGGTCTTTTAGCAGAAGTTGCGTGTCTGCTGAAGATGGGATATATGCAACTTCCCATGGAATGTCGCTTTTGGACACGCGATCGCTGAGTTCTGACCCGTGGTTGCATGGAGAAATGATTGCATGCGAGGCTTCTACGATGGTCGGTCAGTTTACCATTATGGGATGAAAGGGTTTGCGGTATCTTGGAGAGGGATTAAGCTGGGGTTGGGGGAAACAGGTGAAAAACTAAACTGCTAAACTGATTCTACAAAATAAATTTGGCGTAGAGTCATGCCTTAAACCCTTACGATCGGATAATTAATTCAATATAGTGTTCACTTTTATGGATAATTTTTTCCATAAAAGTGAACAATATATCTATTCATTTTTCATTCATGAACAATATATAGATTCATTTTTAATTTTTCAATTGTTTCTAACTTGAATTTGAAAAAAAGTTAGTTAATTTAAATTGGCGTTTCAATTGGTGGATTTAAGATAGTTTTAATCTTATTGGCTCGTTACTACTAAACATTCCACCCATTGGAATTTTAATTGGTGGATTTAAGTTATCTTAATTCTCTTTGGCGGGTTACTGCTGAATTCTCCAGCCCGAATATACCACAGGAGCGAGATATGAAGGGCGAAACCTCGACCCGCCATTTTAACAGGAGCGAGAAGGAAGGAATATGGATCTTTCATGTGGTTGGGTCTACACTTCAAAAAAAATTCTGTAAAATTACAACACACTTTGCAGTTACTTTTTTATATAACAGTACTGTAATGTTTGTTTTACAGAAAGTTTGTTTTACAGACTTTCACAACGTAAAGAGTCACAAGAACAACTTTCTTCAATAGTGTTTAAACAGAGAACATGGGTACATCCAATTTCTGCCAGTGAAGCAAGCGTTTTCACCAGAACCAAACAACAAATTTTACGTAATATACAGGACCCATCAGGTACTATGAATATTTTTCTATTCAAAAATTCATTTTCATTACTTAAAATATGCCTAAAACTTTTAACAAACCAAAGTACTGCATAAAGTAAGATACTTAAAACCCAATTTACTCAGTAAACTTCACCTGTAATACATAAAAGTTACGCTTTCGCAATACGAAAACGACCCCCTTCACACTATTGGACATTTTAATAGAAAACGTATTGTGGGTGGGAATGTATAGGTCTGCTCTTCACCCCCAAACAACGGCAATAAAAAAGCGCAGGAATTCTTCCAAAAGTAATCAAATAGGGCGCCATTTTTGGCAACTGCGATTTCAGATCTAAGTGAATTCTGGGCTTTTCCGAAGCTATCCAACGTGGGGAGGATATTTCGTAGAGGTATATATTATATATAATATCGGAATCGAGCTCTGGGGGAAAGAGAGTAGGCTGGTTGTAGTTTTATATGCAGAGTGGTTGTTCATGTTATTGTTTAAGAAAAGTCTTAGACTTGAGGTGTGTTTTGAGTTCGTTCTGTGCTTTTGGGTCTTTGAGTATTAAACAATGTACCATGTAAAAACAATGATTTTCGAAGAAGTCAAATTATAAAGCTTTCAACCCAATACAAGTTGTTAACAAATTTCTCCTTAGAAGAAATATGAAATAATAAATTTAAGCTAATTATTAGCATATTGCGTTCCTGAAACGTTTGTCTAAAATTTCTTAAATTGAATAGAATTTTGAACACTGAACTTTCATTTAGTTTTATATAACTTCAAAAGAAAGGAATGTGCTTCCAACATCATGAAAACAATTGAAACAGAAATACGATCTACCCTTTTGAAAGGTTTCATTGCAATTCCTCGCGCATCGTTTTAACAAATTTATTCAAATAGAAAAAAAAAGCTGAACAAAAGTGTCTATATTTTAGTTGTTAAATATAATTTAATAAAAGTTACACACAAATATTTAAAAATAAACTACAATTAAACCCTTCTGTTCGACATTCATAAACATCCAGCTCTTGACAACAATAAGAACAGATACTAAATAACCGAACTTCCTCACTGTTCTAAAGGGTGTGTTGGATGCAGCACGAGCTACGTCTGTTCCAACTCTCCTGATGAGGGTTTCTCGTGATTCTGTACCCCATGGGATTCGGAACAGTTGGAACATCTCACATTCGAGAATAGGCTTTTGGGAAAGGGGCTTTATAAAACAATCACAGACACAGAAATCAGATTTTTGTCTTTCGTTGTAACGAACTTTTGGGTGAGTGTGAATAGCCTTTGGTTTGTTTTTGTGTTTGGGGCATGATGCTGGAATATGGTTCTGTGAAGAAATGACGGAAAAATGGAAGTTGTAAATGATTTGAACTTTTATTCTTCTTTTGTATTTTTCTAATGCGTAGAAAATATTATCTGTTTTGCTAGTATACTGTTCTCTTAAAAAGTGGAATTGGTTTTGTTCTTTTTAAAAGTAAAATGCGTAAGTTTGTAATTTTAGTTGAACTATATAAGTATTTACTGAAAGAAACCCCGTTATCCATTTCAAATCTATTCAATTTATCAAGAGAGATAACTAAAATTATTTTGTTTATTAATTTCCCTTGCACTTTTTTTCCTTAACACTTTCACTAAACAGAATTTTTGTTTCCTCGTAATATGTGATAGGAATATCATTATTGGGAATCATTAGTTGTACAGCCGCATGGGCCGTTTTAGGAGTGAAAGGGTTAATCTCACTGCATATAACAATTTACAAAACATACAAATTAAAAAAAGAAATTTAATCATGAAACTCAATTTAAAGCTTGTAGATAATTATAAAAAATAACAAATAACTTTAAGTGTTACTGACGTACACCAATAAAGAAGTCCTACATTTAAAAAATACAATGTAGTTACAAACGTATTTTTTTATAAATAAACCAGGAATAAGATCCACACGGAAATGTTTGTCCCTCACTCAAACTCCAATGAACATCGGGGTACTAAAAGAGTTCATTTTGTTAATCTTACAAACTACAATTAAAAAGTAAAAAATATATTATTTCTTGTCTGTACAAAAAAAACATTTAAAACCATCTGTTTGTAATGAATTTAGTATTTAAAAGTTCGTATAACACTGTTAGACTTAGTGAGCCATTATTAAAGGTAATCTACTGATAGTCGTTAATTCAAAGTTCCAGAAGAAAACTCTTCATCGCCGTAAAAATCCTTAAGATAAATTCCTGGCACAATGCTCGTTTTTTACAAAAACGCCTACACAAAAAAAAGCTCTATTCCATCTGACAATCTTCAGGCATGGCAGAACCCTATTCGAAGATACAAATGAATTTAGAATCCGACTCTTGACAAGCTTATCTTGTTACACTGCAGAGAGAGCTCGCATCAACATGAACGAAACCCCAGTTCAAGGGATAGGGTTCCACCTTTTAGTCTCGGAATGCCAAAAGATTATTCATTGTGTAGGGTAAATTTGAATCAGGTTAAATTTGAACCATGGCTCGAACTCAAGAAGCTTGAGATAAAAAAAAAATGGGAAAAAAAAGGTTGGTGAAAATCTTTGTCTTACCTGAAATGTTCGTTTTTTAAAGGAGGTTAAAATTTTATTAAGTATTTTTGTAGTCAATTTCATTTTCGAAATTATAGGAGAGTATGAAAATGCGGGAACGTAAGGGAAATAAGGAAACTTACACTGTTAAAAATTTTGTGCTTGGTTTCACCATGATATTGGTTCCTAGTAGCTGCAACGGCTGAATGGTGAAACGTTCCACCATATTTATTGGTATTCGGTTGAACCATTTCTCAGTTTTTGTTTCCAAATCCAGAAAAATGGTTCAACCAAACACCGAAAAAAAGGTGAAACATTTCACCATTCATCCGTTGCAGCTACTAGGAACAATATCATGGTGAAACCATCCAATATCATGGTGAAACCTAGCACCAAATTTTTAACAGTGTAAGGTATTTGGACTGCAGAGAGGTTTATCATGTACTGACTGCCGTAAACAATCACTCCTGTTTCTATTTGTCACGTTATAAAGCTAGTAATCAGTTGTGAGTTGCAGTTAAAAGTGGTACGCTATTTCGTGTTTCGATATTTTTTTTTGTGGTAGAGATAATTTTGTGGTATATTTAGTCTAACTTATTATATAGGCAGGGAAATTCGTTTCACAGGATTAGAAAAAGGATTAGCAGGGAAAATATTGTTGGATTGAAGGGTAACTTGGAAACATGCAGATGAGATCAATGTGGAAACTACATTGCCCTCATCCAAGCATAATATCCATCCATATGTGTGCATATGTGTACATGCCATAAAAACGCATTTTTGTTTGAGATGTCGCGGAAACACGTCTATCGACTGCTGTCTATTGCGACGTCTATCGGAACCACAGACTCTTTTGAAATAATGAGTCGCCGTATATTATTAAAACAATAACATATACAAAAAAATATAAATTGATATAAGAAGCATAAGACGATAAAGGATACAGAGAACAACATACAATAGTGCCTACAGTTAAATATTCTAACATTATGCTTTCTTATTGATTTACTGCCGTTTTAGGGGTTTTTCACGTTACACAAACATTTTCAAAAATCGAAAAAGTATCTAACTTGCCATTTTTTCCTTTTATTTATTAAGTACGTGATTTTATGAATTTTTTATCACTTAATAAATACTGTTTTAAAAAAAATTCAATGTTAAAATAGCTATTTGTTTTTTTTTATTACAAACTTAAAACAATTATTTTTTCCGCATTTGCATCGCTCTCCTACAATAAAAGAAGGTTTTGAAATTATTTTAATATTTGTAAGTACATTATTTAATATTAATACATATGTGTATAAAAATCTATAATAAAACATGGGTAGCAATAAAAAAATATTTGTTTGTAGATTTATCAAATTAAAAATAATTATAATAATCTTCCATACAAAATATCGTAATTAAAGGAAATAAATTAAAAATTTAACATTGAACCAAATGTTAAAAATTGTAATTCCTTTTATAGCTCTGCGTTAATTATGCATTGGAAGAACTCAACTAAAATAATTTAAAGAAATTCCTTTCAACTAGATAAAACTTTTCCCACACACCATGAAATACACGCCCAAGTGGAACACACACGTCTAGGACCTCAAACACACACATAGAGCATTATTAACTTCCAAACCAAAAACCCTTTGTGTCAAAATAACATTTGGCTAAACAATTTCACACCTGCGTTGCGCAGCTTGATTTTACAAAATTCTAACTGACAAATTTGTGTCTTATACTTCTTTAGGCTCCAGTTTAAAAGCCTGTAGACTGATATTTACATCGTCATATTAGTGGATTTCTTTTTTTTTAAAAAATAATCGCCTAATAATTTCTTCAAAGAGAAGACAAGATTGAATCTGGAACTACCATTAACCGATCGTCAAATCGGGACAGCCGCAAATGTGCATCTCTTTTTACCATCTTCTAATTACGAGTCGTTTTGATTCAAGATTGACTTTTTAAGGCAGAAACTTTATAAGCTATGTTTTCTCCACAGGTCTTCGCTATAATTTTTAATACTGTACTTAACGTAGCAGTCATCGTTTTTTTTTCTCTGCATCACTGTTAAAAATTTGGAGCTTGCGTTTCATCAAAAAATTGGTTCCCAGTAGCTGCAACGGTTGTGTGTTGAAAGCTTGAACCTAGCAGCGGCTGTGTGGCGTTATGAGGTTTAACCAGGTTTTTTTTTACCAAAATCTAAAAAGATGGTTCGACTTGATGCCGAAAATATGGTGAAACATTTCACCACACAGCTGTTGCAGCTACTAGGAACCATATTTTTGATGAAACGCAAGTGTCAAATATTTTACAGGATAGTCAGTTCCAAACAAAAATTCTTCTATGTGCATTCTGCTCTTTTTTACTTTAAAACTTACAACAACTACTACCATCTACCGAAATCACCCAGTTATTTTATTAAGTTTCGAAACTTACTTTATTCACTCCGTCCAGCAGCACCTCACAATTTAAAGTTTTGTCAAACTAATGATTACCCTTGCAGAGGCATTCAGGTCCAGTGATACCTTCCAAACGCGCAGAACTCTTACGTGCTTTCCGGTGTTTGAACCCCACACATTCCTGATGAACAAACGAAAAAGTTTCTTTAAAAAGAAGCTTTTAAGGGAAGAGCCCTGTTTCTGTTCCCTTTTCCGGCGTTCTTACATTTATCTTCCTGCAATTCTCTTTGCCGCTGAAGCAAAGGGAATTTGGAGAATTTTTAGAAGTCGTCGTCATATCCCCCCTCATCGTCTTTGTCGTTTTGGGAATGTGAGATATTTATTTTACTGCGTGTTTCGAAAGAAAGCAATGGGAAATGTAATTTCATGCTTGTTTAGTTTGAGAATCTGCTTCTTGTGTGTTTCACACAACGTGGCAGATTGATAGTGAAACTATTTATTGTCACTAGATTGGAGGGAAGGGGCAAGGTTGGAAATCATTTCAATGTTGATAAATACATCACAATGGAAAATCTTTATTTATCCCCTCAAAAAAAATCATGGCTAACATTTTTAAACAACGAATTAATACAAAATACGCTACAACATTTAAATCCCTTATAATGTTAAGTATTTATTACATATTTAATAGTAATGAACTTTATAAACAATATTTTATAAATATTAATTTATATAAAAAAAAACTTGTTCTTCTTTTAAATAACATTAAAATCCCCTAAACAATCAAGTACTTTAATTATCAATTAAATGCCCTCAAAGTCGAGACATTTAAGACATTGAATACGAATAAAATCTAAAGAATGTTATACTCTCATTAGTGGAGATAAAAAGAAACTTACATGTCGCAACTTATCAGCATCTTCATTCCATAACAATAAATACATTCATCCGTGATAAATAACACCCATCATCCTACCTGGAAAAGGAGAAAAATAAATGGTCCACCTTTGCATTGCCAGCTGAAAAGTCGATAAAAGAAACATCATTAGAACCCATCAGCATCATAAAAACAAACATTAATTACGAAATAACCCACTTAAAGACGGAGGGAACGCAGAAGTCAAGACATACCTTTCTTTGAGATATATTACCCTATCAGGTACAATATAAATGAAAGAATATCAGACACAAATAACAAACAAAACGGGGCATCGAATAAAAGTTTTGGCGGGGAATAAAAATTCTGGAGCATGGGAGAAGATGGCGGATTTTTGTGGGCGTCTCTCTTCTTTTGATGTAATTGGTAGTGGGCCGTGTCTTCTCCCTGTATTGGTAAATGATGATGATATGTAATGGTGATGGTGGAAATGAGAATGGGGGATGAGGGGCAAATTGAAATTGGGCACTGAATGAGTGACGTAGATGGGTATAATAGGGTTGTGGTATTTCAGGCACGAGAAGCAGATCTAACGGATGGTGCATTGTTATAAGAAGGTTCTCGTTGTTGAGAATAATGTTGTCATTAGTGAAGTTAATAATATTCTCATACTTCAGAATAACGTTGTCATTTGTGAAGTTAATAATATTTTCATACTTCAGAATAACGTTGTCATATTTGAGAATAATATTCTCATTTTTTAGAACACCATAGTTTCATAATAATTCCAAATACATTGCTCACAAATTTGAGAACATGCGTTTTTCAAATTTGAAATCATGCATGTTCTCATTTTTGAAAATATTTGATAATAATGGCAAAGTCCATTCTGGTAGTGGCGGACTATCTAACAGTATAGACGAACAGCAGTAGGTGGCTGCACTGAAATCCGCAAATAATAATTAGAAACGAGTATATTTCGCCGGAGAGCTGTTTCGAACTACCGATATTGGGATCCACATTAAGTATAAGAGGTGTAATCCCACTCTGCTATAAGCATTCGATAGTAGCGGCAGTGTGTTTTGGGCTATTGGGGAGAGGTAGTTAATATAATTAAATTTTAAGAACATGTGTGTGTATAACATCAAATTTGAGATTTTAATAAATTTGCTTTTGAGAATATTGTTCATGAACTTAAGTTGACTAATAGTTCAATATAATAAAATTGAATTAATCTTAAATCTTTAAATGTTAAATTTATTAAATCTTAATTGAAAACATAAAATCATATGATAATATATACATCTCACATTTTATGTGTTTGGTAAGCATTACTTCTTTTAACAAAATGATCTCTGGATCCACCCCTGAGAGGCCAGATAATAAATTTGCTTCATTCATTCTTTAATGTAAACAAGCAAAACTTTTTGACCGATTATATTTACATATACATCGATATTTAGTTCCTGTTAAATCAATGATATTCTAAATTTACTGCAAAAACTTATGTCTTTATGTCTAAACTTGCTATAAACTTTAGTTTATAATTTTATAGTAGTACTAATTTACACTGAATACCTAGATTGTAAAAAGCTTATGAACGCATACAGAAAAAAAAATCAAGCTAGATCGTAAAATTTTGTCCTTTATTACATCTGGTTGATATTTTCTCACTCCAATAATAGAAGTTAAGATAGTTTTATAAGGCTTCTTATATTAACAAGGTTCATTTAACTTTTATAATCTTGCGCCGATACAAATTCAATCCCAAATCTCAATCAAACTATACAAAATTAAAACAAAAAAAGGCATATCAACATGCTTTAAAATTTATAAAACCCATGTCGAAATTCATGATAACGCTAGTGTGATAAAAAAAAATTACTTTAATTAAATGTCTAATTACATCTCCAACAATTAAAACCAATCATTAATCTGAAACTCAATTAACACTTGATTCTTGAATCTTTTCGACTATCCATGAAGCATACACGCTGTTAAATAATCATTAATACCTATCAACACCGCACTCAAACCCTGTTATGAATGTCAAACTCATATCTAATTAAAAACCATTTCTTGATTAAAAAAGCCATCTAACTTTCGAAGTCATACACAAACTGGTTTCCAGAAAACCAAACCTCAAAACAAACACCTGCATTCGCGAAGCTCAGCCCTCCAATCAAAACTCTACAGTCAGAGATTCACACAACTGCGTGCTAAGGGTTAATATATCTCATCCATTTGATCCCCCATTAAGGGGGGGGGGCAGAACTACGATTCTGGCATTAATCCCGAACGATATTCATTAATTAAACATCGCCCTGTGAAAGGAGGGTGGTGAGAGGTTACACCCTAAAGGCTAGACGAGGATGGAACCCGATGATTCCTCAACATGCGGGTGGCCTCGTATAAAAGATTCGAATTCTTCTTGTTCTTCGTGTTCGATGGATTCCTTTAGCCAGGATTAATTGAATGAGTTGGTTCTGTTCTCTTTTGTTCTGAAGAGACGCGTGATAATTTAGAAGGAATTGAACTGGATGTGGGTACTGGGAAGTGAATGAAGATGCTTGAGGTGGATATTGACAAATGGTATTATGGTATATCGCCTCGATAAATGAGTGTTCGAAATTTCTATTAAATTGGGTGACTGAAGAGGTTTTATTAAACATGTTGAATAGCCATATATTTTTTGTGTTTTGATCATCATCAATGGCAAAGTTTTTAATTACTTTATAGTCTGTAACGAATCCCTTTATTTAACGTTTGTGAAGATAAAAAATAAAGAAAATAATATTTTCAATTTATTTCTACTTATGCCTTAAGTATTTTGAATAGAATTTTTTTAATTAATTGAATAGTCCAAAGTCTCTCGTTGGCACCGCACAAAGCCACTTGCTGTCTGACTGTTCCTTTTATAATTATATTATCACAGAAAACATTTTTTGTTTAAATTTAAATATTACGTTAAAGAGGCAAATTTCTTCTTCAGTTTTTCACAGTCTAAATTGCTATGCCATTTAATAATACACATGAAAATTAATCATGCATGTATTAAAAAACACCAAACAACACATTCGAAAACACGAAAGGAAAAAAAAAACCACCAAACCAACAAACAAATAAAACCATCTTCACAGATCATCAACCCCTCACATTCACACCCCGAGCGACCCACTCTGTAAACGCCCATGACAAATGATCATCAATCAGACAGGAGAATATTAGAAACCACCAGAATAAAAAAAAACACCAACCATAATGAAGAAAAGGGGGGATACCAACGGAAGGAAATCTATGAGTGTCATGCCACAAAAACGCCCCCTTGGAACAGCCAACATTGATTCTGTTTTTGTTGAAGACCCTCTTATCCTGTTAGTTTTCTGTTTTTTGCACGGGTTGCCATATGGAATTTCCAAAAAATAGCCAAATTTGTGCTTCAATTAGCTAATGGAATTCTCTGTTACGTCACTTCATATGTGGTAGTACTTATGGTATGTCAGGTCCGGCTAGGTTATCCAAATTTGTGTGATAAAAACAAATATAAAAACATATTAAAAAGCCAAAAAAAAATTCAGGATCGAACGAAAAAAACTTAGGGCTATTTGAAATGAGCCAAATGACTAAGGATGGTCGCATAAAGGCTGCAACAGTTTGTTGATATACAAGACAAAATTATTTTGTCATAAAATGTTAATTGTGTTAATTACTTTTGCACCAGATCATATATAAGCAAGATGTAAAAAATAAATATTTCTTGCGTTCGTGTTCTCTTTTGAAATAAAAATTATATTTCTTTCATTATTCTCGACTTTGAAAATATTGCCTCCTTTGAATGGAACTTGGAGACTTTGCATTGAAAATTGTAATATAAACATCGTGATACATGTTTCATCTGCTGTAAAATACCTCCTATAAAATAGCATTTATTTTTATTATATCCCGCAACACCACTTTAGACTTATGCAAACAAGTTGCCTTACATGACCAAAATATTGCTGACGGTGTGCTACCAGCCTAACCAAAACTATTTTAGCTAATATGATTTAAACATTTATTAGCCAAGTGCCCCAAGCGGATCAAAATTTACCCAAAATGGCTAATATTAGCCAAGTCTTGCAACTCTGGTATCCTCATCCTTCACCCCTTTCGTGCCAAGGGGTCTTTGTGTAGGGGGTCTGATGGAATTGCCCCTTTTCACACCCTTTGAGTGGCTCATTTGTGTGTTTCTCGTGTGAATGGAATATGGAATTTGTTTTTGATTGCGTTTGAGGGGTTTTCTTATGGGGGAAGAAGATATTATTAATCATGTTTTTGTGCATAGTGTGAGAGTTTTAACGGGGAAAGATAGAAATTCCCCTAGATCGTACAAAAACAATTGAATGCGTGCGAACACACACAATGAAATAGAAAGAAAGGAGCATGTTTCATCGATTTTGGTCAATTTATTAGACGTGCATAGCAGTTGAATAGAAGATAACACAAAAATACAACATGAATGGTAGTTTAATTTTTTTTAATATTTTAAAATAAAATACTTAAGTGTCTAGGTAATAAGACACCCCCTTACAGCTTATTTTTTTATTATTTTAAAGTCGCTCAGTAATAACACTTCAGTTTCCTTTTAAAGTTCTTTCACTATTTCATCTTCGATGAGTAGCAAAATATTACGGATCTATTTCATTTATTCTATTACGGATTCATTTTTAATTGTAAAACCTTATGGCATAACCAGCTATGAAGTTTGACAGTTGCTACTAAATGCTCGATGTTTGCTGAAGTAATATACAATTAAAAAAAACTTATTTCACTACAAAACAAATATCAAATAAACCTTACATATTAGTTAGTTACAACACTAAACGACCAAAAACTTTCTATTAAAACATCTATACATTAACATTGAGTTATATAAGACAAAACCACACAATCATAAAAACTCAACATCTCTTCATAACTAAAACAAACAGTCAACACTGAATATAAAGCTATACATTGATTTCTACACCACAAAAAAAAGGAAACATCATACCATACATCCCGAAAAAACTCAAAAGATATTCTTCCACAGAAAAAGTTTCATTACTCCTCCCAAACCATTAGTTTGTGTGAAAAAAAAAAGGGGGGGGCTAACAACACAGACCTTCCGGATAGTGAAAAGACGAAAATATCGGTCTCATCCGCTCAAGACCTCCTGCAGTTATCCACTGCAGGGATCATTAGAGATGAGATAGATGAATGTTTGTTACATAATAAAGAACATTATCCTGTTATTTCTGTTCATATTTTACGGATTGTTAATTTTCATGTTTGTGCACACATTTAGGTAATTTGAAAGAAACAGTGATACAGTCTTTTATTAAAGCTTATTATACATTATTCGAGATACCTGTTTAATTAGCTCATTTAGTAAAGTTTCAATTTTCATTCATTAATCATTTAATCACTTTCAATTTTCATTCATTTGTAGTATAATACACTATCACACCGTAAAAAAATGCATTTTTTTGCAGAAAAAACTGTCAACTGGTGTGGCAACAAAATCCGTATAATTTTCAAAAAAAAACTGTTATTTTTTTATTTTAAAATTTTTTAACTGTTATTAATTAAATTAATCAGATTATTTCTGTAAGTTATGCGGAATTTTTCTGCTCAACATCTTTTTTCTGTCAAAACAACAGATTTAATTACGGTGAATATTTATACACTTTTTTCGTCGTTTATTTAATCATAAAACATGATTTAGTTTTTTTTTAGTTTGAAATATTTGTACTGTGACTTTTCAGTCGGAAATATTTCAAATAATTGTCTACGATTGAAGAAGGAGTTGCTGGTATTCAAAAAACTGCATCGTTGTTTCCATAAAAGCTACATTTCTATGAATGTTGCAAGGTATTAAACTATAGTTAAATAAGGTGTCCATATTTTTATTTATTCCCTACATTTTTTAAGCCAAAACCTGAAAAAAACCAGTTCAGCCCTCAAATTACAAAGTTTTTTAACCATTATAAAATTTCAAACAGTCTCCCCAAATTCATATTTTTAAACAATTGTAACAGAACATTTTGCTACGTACTTATCATCCCTACATTAGAGGCAAGAGGAAGGATGCTCAAGATGAAAAAGATGCTTCAGCATCCAAATCCAGAGAAAATGATGCCGCATCCTTCCCTTTGTGTCGGTTGACTGTTTTCTATTTCTGAGAAGTCTTTCAGATGGGTTTTCTGCAGAGACCAACACCGACCTCTTGGGGAGAGATATGAAAGGCAATGGATGAAATGGTTGGCCGTTATTACAGTGGTCTTTTTATATCCTTAGGATAATGGATATTTCAAGCTGCGTATCTTGTTTTTTCTGTCTTACAGGTCAACTGGCATAAGGCATGTTTAGCCAACTTTACAAGAGCTCATAAAAAAAATTAAACTTGGAGTGTGTTACACTACATGATTTTAAATAACCACTCACAATAAATCAATACCTTTAAAGATGATTATGTATCCAAAAAGGTAATTTCAATCACAGGTACTAGGAACTCGTGTACCAAATTTGAACTTAGTACACTATAAAAAAACCTGTTGTTTATACAGTTAAATACCATATTTTTTACAGTTAAAAACTGTTCTTTAGAAAAACAGTTAAAAACTGTTCTTTAGAAAAACAGTTTATAACTGTTTTTATCTTCGTTAACATGACGTCACACTGACAACCCACGTCAGCACAAATACCCAATACTAGCCCTCGCGAACGAATAATTACTTGTCGCAGACAGTTCAGTATTGGGCTCGCACGCAAGAGGTTCCTGGATAAAAACCGGGCCCTGTCCATACCTCTTCCAGGAACCTTACTCGCCCATATCGCTTCACCTCTTACTCGCCCACCTATATCCCATACTCGGTAGCGAGGGCTAGTATTGGGTATTTTATTTTAGCAGGGAGAAACTATTAAATTAACGGGATAAAATTAAAATTAACAGTTTTCCCTGCTAAAATTAACAGTTTTTCCCTGCTAAATTAACAGTTTCTCCCTGTTACAATTACAGTTTTACTGTAAAAAAAATTACAGTTTTACTGTAAAAAAATTACAGTTTTAAACTGTAAAAAACAGTTATTAACTGGCGTCCCAGTTGACAGTTTTTAACTGTAAAAACAACAGGGTTTTTTTTACAGTGTAGTTCTTTTAATTATAACTGTAGAGGGGTTTCAGACAAACAGACGGCTGACCAACTCTCAAAAAACACTCTCGCCGAATAAACACCCTCCAAATCGTACAGGAAACGCAATATCTCCTTTTCGGATTTTTGGACCAATCGAAATACTTTACTTTCCATGCATTTTATATTAGGTAATTGAAAGTAAAAAATTAAATTTCTTGTCTTTACAGAGTTGGCATCTTAATTAAGATGTAGAGTTTATTGTTAGCAAGAAAAATCTCATTCTAGTGGTTAGATATAGAATTAAATTGAACGTCAATACTATAAAACATTGATAAATATATATTTTGTGACTTATACTGGTTTGGTTCTAAACGGTAATTTTAAGAAAAAATTTTGTTGACACTTAACTTAAAAAGATTGTGACTTTTATGTTTGAGAAATAACATATACTCTGATATTCCATTGTAAAACATTCTCCATTACTGGATACCGAAAATGATATTTCGAAGATTAAAATGATCATCTTCATATAAAAAGATACTTTTATGACATTAAGTTGCATGATCGTTTTCAAGAAAGTGATAAAGAGTTGTGTGGCGAGAGTTTAAGGTTTATCGTTACAGTGAATTTTGACTTCAATACACAGTTTTTTTTTATCGTATAGGCGCTACAAAAAAATTGCCTTACTAGAAATTGTTATATGCACACATTTTTTTAGTTATTTATGTTTTTACGTCCAAACATTCACTTTTACTAGGATTTATCAAAGAAATGTTTCACACATTAACCAAATAATGTTTTGTATGTTGAAAATTTGTTTTAAGCAAATGCTGTTTAAAATTAAGAATAAAATTTGATTTGCTATATTTATTGAGTAAACTTACCTCCAAAATTAAATTATAACCAAACTCTTTTTTTTCTCTTTTTCGGGCTCTCAGTATTTTACTAACAACGAAAACTTTTGTATATCAATCATTATTATAATAGCAATCACAAAAACAATGAAGCAATTACGTAGAGTTCTAATAATGAAATTTTCACACTTATTTAAAGAAAAGCATTGAGCATATAAATTATTACAAATAATGACTGAAATATATCGTTTGGTACTTTTAAAATAAGGAAGTATATTGTTATATTTTGTTGTGAAGAACTGCTCTTAGGACGATACATTTTTTATTTAGGACAAACACAAACGTATACAAGTCAAAACGGCAGAATTCTGTAAGATCCAGCACAAACGATGTTAAACAGTCACAATCTCAGCAAGTTCTCACCAATCTGTCGCCAAGGTAACCACGAATTTTATACATTCTTCAATTCATTACAGTTCAATTATGAAATTCAGTCATTACGAAAAATATTGTTTTTTACGAGAAAGTCATTTCACTACACTATTTACGCTCTTTACTCCTTAAAACATGTATATTCTTTGTGTATAAACATTTCAAACAATTAAAGATTTATAAGTATGATTTGCAAGTTATTTAGTTTTTCTCAAGACCTCCGAAACCTACTTGACCCTGTTCTTACATCATTTTTGAATACAATTAATAAATAATCTGCTTATGTATCTATGACTTATGACTTTCTTGGTGGGGGGCAAGTTCGCCGAGCACTGCGACCTGAGGTCTATTGTACTCAACCCCAGAAATGACACAGGCACAAGAGGCACATAAAGAAAGAGACGACACAAACACATAGACAAATAACAACATTTATTGACAAACACAAACATCCATGCCTTACCGGGATTCGAACCCGAACCCAGAAGCTCCAAAGGCTAGCTCCCTAACCGTTGCACCACCGGGTCGGCTTATGTATCTATACTTTTGGAAATCTTGAACATTCTAGTTTATAATAGAAAAGTTAGATTTTTAAAAAAATTGTAAGCTGAAGTTGTAAAGTTAATACCACATGTGTACCTTTGTAGCAAAAAGCTTAAGAAATACCAAACAAACATCTTTCAAATTCCCAAAAAATTGTTTATTCATACTTAACGACATCCTCCCTTTAAAAAAAAACATCTAAATGCCCTTTTTTCACCTACTCTGCAAAATATCCCATTTCTGTCTACGCATTCCCATACCCTTCTCTACCAATGATCCCGTAACCGGATACCGTAAGTGCATTCCAGTGGCGTACCCTACCAGTGGCGTAGCGTCGGATGTCTCCTCACGTCGCAGATCCGAAGACGTAGAAACCTGATCCCTTATTGGACATAGAAGAAAAAGAACAAAAGATTCTAAGGTAGGGAGATGGATTCACGTACATTCCTCAATTTCCTTGGCTTTTTTTATTCTTGGAAAAGAAATGGAACTGGTAATGTTAGCCTATGAATCCTTATTGAATAATCCTGGGTTTGGTAAAGGAAGAGGGGAGAGAATTGTTCTTAAATCTCTTTGATATATTTGTTTTGGTAAGTGAAAGTGTTCTTGTAATTATGTAGTGCTGTAGGGTATTTAGCAAGGAGGTTAATTCAATAATAGATATTCTATTTATAAAGAAAGTTGAGTATTTATTTAACATTTCCCTATTTGACTTCTAATGGTTTTAAATCAGAGCAATATGCTAAAATAAAAAAATAATAAGATAAAAATAAAAAGTAGGTTTGTTACAGAAAATGTCACTTAAACCGCTTCCACACAGTATTTGTGTTCAACAAAAAACGCACTATTTATACACCTCTGAAAAAAATCGCCAAACAAGCTTATAATTTATTTCTAATGCCATTATAATTTATTTATTTCTTCTTTCAGCTTATAATTTATTTCTAATTAAAATTTTTAAACGCCAAAATTAACTATTTTCATTAATCTTCTTTCGCAAATTAATAATTACTCATTATCGTTTTCTGAATTTGTTTGAAATTTGAAAAATAATGATTCAACTTTTTGTAATAAAAATCTTTTAGTTGCCACAATTTCCCATATTCATTAACTTTCTTTCGAAAAAGACAATAATAAATAATTAGTAAAATTTATGCTTTAAAAATAAAAGCGAACTTTCGCTTATTTTTTTATTCAAAATTAGAGTTCTCTATGCATCCTTCCTCATACATATATAATGAACCATCAAAAGAACTCTATTGTGATATTACAACAATCCAAACTAAATGATATCGCATAAATAAATATTCTTTCAACAGTTTCATTTTTATTTTAAATCAAGTTTCTCGTACGTTTGACGAAATGGTAACAGTGAAAATATTGAATAAATAAAAAGGCGCAAAACACAGCATTAATTCTATATTAAACATTTACATGCTAAATTTGGCTAGTTTCATTTATTTTATTTCGAAAATTCAATAATTATTACTTATCGTTTGCAAAAATTAATTTATATTTCAAAGAATAAATATGTAATATTCCTCGCTTTTAAATATAATGAAAACATTTCATATCAACGTACAAAGAATCTCATAGTGAAATATATTTGACGTCATTTCAAACTGATGGATGTCGCAAAAATAAAATTATTTTAATTTATTGTTTAAAAGAATTGAAGTTTCTCGAGCGATTGTTGCGAATGGCAATGGTGATTAAATTCTAATAAAAAGGGCTTCCTATGCTTTTTAAATGAGCATTAAATTTTGCAGTTTTTTTTAAATAATTGAAGTACTTCTAATTCGAATTCTTTTGTGAAATTTTCAATGTATTCTAATTTCGATGCGCTAAATTTTTTGACGTATCACACCTGTCCGTAGCATTTGTAGTTTGGGCTATGAAAGTGGGTGACGGAAGGACAGACGGACAGACAGACGGACTGAACGATTATAATACCTTCCACTTTTTACGTTATAAACGTAGTGTGGAAGCTAAAAGCGAACTTTCGGTTATTTTTTAATTCAAAGTTGGAATTCTCTATGCACCCTCCCTCATACATATATAATGAACCATCAAAAGAACTCTATTGTGATATTACAACAATCCAAACTAAATTATATCACATAAATAAATATTCTTTCAAGAGTTTTATTTTTATTTTAAATAAAGTTTCTCGTACGTTTG
The DNA here is from genome assembly GCA_019343175.1 of Oedothorax gibbosus. Taxonomy (NCBI): domain Eukaryota; kingdom Metazoa; phylum Arthropoda; class Arachnida; order Araneae; family Linyphiidae; genus Oedothorax; species Oedothorax gibbosus. The sequence goes on from JAFNEN010000484.1 coordinate 323,841, forward strand.
ACGAAATGGCAAGAGTGAAAATATTGAATAAAACTGGAATTTGCATGTTATTTCAATGTGGATTAAATTTTTGGTTTTTTAATTATTAAATATACTTCTAATTTAAATTTCTTATGAAATTTGGGATGTAGCCTAACCTGAGTTTTTAATTCAAAATGACGTATCCCACTTGTTTGTGCGACTTGCGATTCGTTCTGTGAAAGTGGGTGACAAACGGACAGACGGACTGAACGATTATAGTACCTTACACTTTTTACGTTATAAACGTAGTGTGGAAGCTAAAAATACGAACAAATGCAACCGTGTATTGAAAATGGCATTTAATTAAAAAAAAACACTATATTTTAAGTGGCTATGAAGTAAAAAGGTCATTCTAACAACTACCAAATTCCTATTCTCTAATAAAAAATTTCCTCCTTTTTTGAGTAAATCGTTTTAGTATCTTATAGTTTCAAAAAGAATGTTATTTTATTTATTTTATGTATAACACAAAATAAACTAATAAAATTTATTCAAATAAATTAAAACAAATTAATTGAGGTTTCTTATATATCCCCTAAAAATACATTCATTCACACCAAAAAGGTAACTAATTCTGATCCCTCCATAATACAACAACACAAATCATTACTTTCCCATCATGTCACATTGATTTACGAGTCACATAAACCCACAGATAAAAAAAAATCCATGGTAAAACAGCGAGGTGTGAAAGACAGAAAGGGGGCAGCAGCATAACGTGGCAAGGTTCCAATCACAACAAAAACCTTGGTCACCAGGCAACGCTTAATATTTTAAAAGCTAACCAATAGCGTGGGGAAATCGATTTAATATTCATGGGCCATGAACTAAATGGGGATAGGAAGGGGAGTATTGTGGTGGTATCAATTCGAAACTCACACGAAACGTGTTTGAGGGGTGGATGGGGGATATGGAATAGTATGGCTTTTAATCGATGTTAGGTTTGATGGAATGTTTTGGGAAAGGCTTATTTTTTAAAAATATGTTTGTGTGTGTGTTTAACTTGCGATCGGACAAAAGGTTGTCGCGAATATATACTGAAATTAAAATGGTCGATGTAAAGGACGTAACCGAAAAACTCATGAAGCAATTAAACTCTTAAAGGTTAAGTGCTAGTTTAAACGTATTATTCACTTAATTTCAAATCGTGCATCAAACACGATTTCTCCGCATAATTTTTTTTAATTAAATTAAATAATGGAGAGAAAGTTACAGCAAAATGACCAAGTACCGTAAAGTTTCGATATTTGGGGAAATTCTGATAAAACTTTCAATTTTGAACTTATCATCTGGTTCGTCAATTGTTTTCCTTTGTACTGGTCTGAAGCGACTGCCACTTTTTCCAGTTTTACAATAAATTAATCGTATTTACAAATTTTAAATTTATGTTCTATGATATTCCATTTAAGGTTCAAAAGTAACAACTAGCGAATCATATTATTTTTCATGATTGAGAACGAAATTAAGAGGATACTTGCAAACATACTCTTAATAAAGTACGGTACATGTCTGCATCACAGATAAACCCTAAAAGCTATAATGGCAACATAAGGATGTAACACTATGAACATCTACATCATAGACAAGAGAAAAAGTGAAAGATAAGTTACTAAAAAAACTGTAAGCTCTTTCCCTGGAAGGAAAACAAATATTTTAAACACGAGAGTAGGGTCATTTTTATTTTAAAATCTTAACTCTTTACTATTGTCATCAGTTATACTATTTCTCATCAGTTATAATCAATTGAATAGTTAAAAGTGGACTCTTACTTTGAATTTCAGCAAACAATGTTGCAAAATATTATAATTAAATTACCAACGAATAATAAGTAGTGTATTGTTTATACATAAAAAAGTTTAATTTAAATACTTCATAGTTTTTATGATGTTTTTGTGATATTTATTCTTTAAATGCTTATCTCTCAAATTTTGTTTTATTTTACCTTCGTCTGTAACAAAACAAAATATCCCAATTTTTTTCTATTCTACATAGAGTTAAAGAAATTTAATACATTTATATCATTCAACTAAACAAAATAATAAAAAGTTTTTATAAAATCAATATTTTTATTTTTGAAAAAAAATCATGTAAGTTGAAAATTCACATAAAAAAAATAATAGAACCGAATATTTAATACATGCAAACTTCATAAATGTGCATAAGAATTATAGTGCCAATTTTAAGCAAATTTTCCATCTTATATACAAAGAGAGACATAGATATATCGTGTGCCTTATATCCATTGTCCGATTCTTCCGTTTCAAACACACTCAATCCCTTCCCTCTAGACCTCCCCTTCCAGTCACCAATGCGTGTCAAAACGACTTTCATTGGACCCAAAAAGAATTGAAGTTTCCTAAAGTTTCTCAAATCACTGTACCGGACACAAACAGCTTTGGAATTCATTATGGCCTCCTGGGTTGATGAATACAAGTCAGTTCTAAATGTTCGAAGCAGTTGACCTTTTGAGAAGAACAGTTATTTTCTGTGCCCATATTTTAATATATTTTATTCATTGCAATTTATTTATATTTAAACTATTATCAACCTTTTAATGCAAATATATTCGATTCAGTAAGTTAAATAGAAAACTTTAAAACTAGATAAGCGTAGGTTAGAATAGATAAGCGTTGTGCAATTCCGGTAATAAAAAATGTCTTGCGTCGGGAATCGGGGTGTTGGATGGTATGAGGAGATAATCTAACTATTTGCTTATACTTTTTTTTGCTTTACTCCATTTACATCGCTGCATTACTCTTTTTGTCCCGTTGATTTATATATATGCCCAATGATACACGATCTCTCTTGTTAAATTTACAGTCGAAAGTTAGGTGCCAGCAGCCAGTGGTCACCTTAAATGTCTTAAATTTTCCAACACTTATACGACTTATCCCCTTTGTCCAAAATGTCATCAGTACCAAGCCTTTCTCATGCACATCCTGGACTGATTAGGTCTTCTTTGGGAACGTATATACACTTCTCCCCTTTTAGCTTCCACACTACGTTTATAACGTAAAAAGTGGAAGGTATTATAATCGTTCAGTCTGTCTGTCCTTCCGTCCGTCACCCACTTTCATAGCCCAAACTACAAATGCTACAGGCAAGTTTGATACGTCATAAAATTTAGCGCATCGAAATTAGAAGACATTGAAAATCTCAGAAAAATTCGAATTCGAAGTACTTTAATTATATAAAAAACTGCAAAATTTAATGCTCATTTAAAAAGCATAAAAAGCCTTTTTTATTAGAATTAAATCACACTTGCCATTCGCAACAATCTTTCGCGAAACTTTAATTCTTTCAAACAATAAATTAAAAGAAATTTATTTTTGCGACATCAATACGTTTCAAATGACGTCAAATATACACTGCTCAAAAGAATTAGGGGAATGCATGATTCAAACCCTTTCACCCAAAATGATTCCATTTGGAGTCATCGGCTTGCGATTTTTTTCTCCCTAAGTTGAGCTTGCACTTATTTATCGTTAGAAGGAAGAATCATGTCTTTTGAAGAATTAAATAATGTGTTTTTAATTCAATGAAAATATGAAAAACATGGTAAAATAAAATTATCTCCCAAAAAATGTTATGAAATAAATTAACCCTAAATTCTTCACGCTTACATTCTTAGATGTTAAAAATTTGATTCTTAACTTTTTTTAACAAATAAAGTTTTGAAAAAGTTATTGTTATAATTTATTCAAAAGTTATGCTTCCTTAATTTTCCCCCTGTAAATTTTAGTTAAAAAATTAGGATTTTTTTCCCTGTTTTTTACCATTTCATTCTGGATGCATAATGAATCTATTTCACAAATTTTAGATTTGTAGAATAAAAAATAATACGTTGGAACTGAAAGGGTTAACAAAAGTACGAAAAGTGCTCCCCTAATTGTTTTGAGTAGTGTATTTCACTAAGAGATATTTTGTTTGTATGTTGATATGAAATGTTTCGGTTCTATTAAAAATAGAGGAATATTACATATTTATTCTTTTAAATAAAAATTAATTTTTGCAAATGATAATAATTGTTGAATGTTCGAAGTAAAATAAATAAAACTAGCCAAATTTAGAGTGTAAATGTTTGTAATAGAATTAATATTGTGTTTGGCGACTTTTTTCCTGTTCAACACAAATGTTGTGTGGAAGCGGGTTGAGTAACATATTCTGTTACAAACCTACTTGTTTGTCTCTGATTTTCTTCAAGTCGACGGGTTCGCTGATCTAGTCTAACTCCATCATACTGGTGCAAAGAACTACACTAACAACAAGTGTTGGTGTACACTAACAACAAGTTTTGGTGTACACTAACAACAAGTGTTGGTGTACACTAACAACAAGTGTTGGTGTACACTAACAACAAGTGTTGGTGTACACTAACAACAAGTGTTGGTGTACACTAACAACAAGTGTTGGTGTACACTAACAACAAGTGTTGGTGTACCTTTATGACTTTTACTTTTAAGTTGTTGTCGTTGTCGTGCCTATGGATATCCCAAGGAAGATGGTTGCCAGATCCTCCAAAGAGGTAGACTTCTTTTGCTTTTAAGTAATTCTCACTTATCATTCCAACTCACAATGGCTGTATATAACCAATGGCTAAATGGCTATAACCACAACGCTTACATTTTAAACAACGAGTAAAATAACGCATACCTTTATCTTCTCCATCCCTGGATGCACTAGAGCGACTGACAACCCTGGTGAGCAGTGGACGGCGTAATGACACCAGAAGTCACCCGACTGTGTCTGATGAGAAGGACATTTCATTGGGTTTTGGCGACCCAACGCAAATTAAGGGGAAAGGGTTGGATAATTGAATCAGCAGCTGGAAGAAGGAAATAAAAGCGATGCTTTTCCATTGGAAAGTGTTGCCTTCTTCAAACTACAGTTTCAATTAAATTCCAGGAGATAGAGTCGGTCAACCCCTTGATGGGTTGTTGCCGAGGGATAATGACCGTTGCCGATTGTTTAATGTAATTGGGCAAAATTAATTGTGACAAGTTGGTGGTTGGATTTTTAGAGCCTGTGACATTGAATTTCGTTGTAATTTATTGTCGGTTGGGATGGGAGTGTAGGTAGCGTTTTGATTGGCTTTTGTGTTGTAGCCAATGGAAATAATTGATTGTTTTATAGGGTGACACACAAAGAGAATATAATTTTATTTACAGAATTTCATAGTTTAAACAGACAATGGCCAAAAACATTACGTCTTAAACTGCAGTTGCTTACATATGTCTATGCTTAAGTAGCTAACTCCTAAAATTCAAGCTAAACACACCAGTTTATACATTTCTTATCATCAATGAAGACCACAATCGAATTGCTATAGTAAAGTCTATTTTCTAACCTTCCCTGGTTCTTCCGGTAAAAGACTAATTTATTAATCTATGCCAAATAATATCTATAGTTTTGTAAACTGTGATAGTGTTTGGAAATAATGTTGAAACTGAATTAGTTTACTACAACCTGATTTTATTTCAGAAGTAAATATAAAATCAAGACATATAATTTAAGTTATTTAAGTGAAATCAAGTTTTTAAAGTTAAGTTGTTAAAGTTCAGTTGTTAAAGTTAATTTATTAAAGTTAAGCTATTAAGGTTAGTTATTTAGTGAAATCAAGTTATTCAAAATCTATTTTAAAAAATCTAGTTGGTCTCTATAAGACTAGATCGAAACATTCGATTTTTTATACAACAAACCAAATCTGTACTATCGTATATTCTTAATTAAAAAAACAGTATTATAGGTCATTTAAAAAAATCATAAGCTCCATCAACAAAAGATTCAAATTCACAAAATAATACAATTAATGTTGCATCATTCGAGTCCGTATCTTTCTAAACAAACATAAAAATCCCCACAAAATCCATACATGGCTCAAAACAAATATCAAAATGTCCATCCCATTACCAATAATATCCAAATAAATCCCACATATCTGAAACAACACATCATATTCACCCATAAATACAACAAGCACAGCCCTCTCACGAATAATTGAGTCAAAACCCTTTGCTCATTTAAAAAGAGAGCAGCACTAAACTATTCATATCTATCACTTCAACACCTCTCCATCTTCTGGAAAGCACACTATCACCCTCTAATGATCCCTCATCCCGCCCAATGGGAGTAAATGCCCGCTCCCCGGAGACAAAATGAGGGTGGGATAGTAAGACAAAATTCCAAGAGGCATTCAACAATATTTAATAAAATTGGTTTGTTTATGATTTGTATTTTTCTATACGATGGCGAAATTACACTTAGACCTAATTCCTGCAGCAAAACGAACACAGTTGCTAAAATCAGAAATTCAGCTACAAGTCTTTGTTACCAATTTTTAAAATCAACTATCACCCATCGATTTAAAATTTTTAATGATCCCTTATTGTATGCAACTTTGTTATTTTTTTTTAAATATGTCATTTCGTATAGAATTTATGCACATAAATCCGTATTTCACATAAATGCGTATTTCATATACATTTTTAGTAAAATAATTTTGTAATTGTTTTTTAAGAAGTTTTCTGTTTCAATTAACGCAAATTTTTAATTTTTTTAGCGAGGACATAAATAATAGTTTAATTCTATGGAATAACTTAGTAATATTCTATTTAAAAAAGTAGTACTATTTTTTCGAGAATTTAGGTTTCTTTTGAAAAATGGCATCGGATAAACCCAAAGGTCAAGTGACACACTAACTTGCAAATATCTTATTTTATTCCTCAATAATTATTAATTTATGGAACAATATTTTTAAGTGTTTCTGAGATTCTTCTGTACGATAGTGAGGTAAAACAAAAAGGTTAGAATACAAATCTTAATACAACTAAGCCACAAGAGTAAATTTACAAAAATAAACTACAACGTAGAATTAACCAAAACATTTTTTAGGAAAATGTCAGTTACATCTTTAACAAGCTAATACTAATCTGGAGATAGCTGAGTTATTTAAAAGTTAAAAAATGGGAAAGATCCTCTTTTGGCGAGATACCGGTGCACTGATCTCGCTCTCATATCGCGGGTGTTGTCTCGTTTACTTGACAATTTTAGCACCTGAGGTGATTTTTATTTCGGATTGTTGGAACGTTATCTCTCGTTGGTCCGACTTTAATGGCGGAAAGGGACTTGGAATGGCAGGGAGCTTGGGCAAATTGAGATGCATTAGGATGGAGACCTAAATTGTGAAAGTTGTGCCTGTTTTAACTCTCTGAGGAAAACGAATTCGAACAAATTGGATGACGGGTAAACTTGTTTTCACTGCATGAGTTTAAAAATTTAAATTTTTAATTGCATTTTTTTTAATTTTTTAAAAAATTATTTCTATAGCAGACGATAAAAAATGACCCATGCATATTTCAAATTTTAAAATTTAGTTAAAATTTAAAAATCATGTGTGTTGTCAAAAAACCTGATATTCAGGTGATGGGTTTATACTTCTGTATCCCTCAGATTGTTAAAGTTACTATTTATTACAATGAGGTTAGTAATTTTACTTTAATTATGACGAAATTAACATTATTTAAAACCACTAACAATCATTTATATAACACTATTGAGTATTTAATCAGTAACTAACCTTAACAATTGTTGTATTTTTTATATTAATGGTATAATACTATTAAAATAAATATAAAAATTTAACATTAAAAATGCAGTTAAATTTTTTTTTATTATGTAAATTTAACAATATGAATTTCTATGATCAGCACATTTTATATCTGAAATTATATAAGAATTCAAAACATTTTAATCGGCAATGATACTATTCATATCTTTCTTACGGCATAATCGTTTTATCATATCATACTTTAAATTTGCCATTAATAAAAATATAAATATTGTAATGGTAATATGTGCCTATTGTAGTTAAGATAAAATTATATATAAAAAATATACTGTTGTTGCATATTTCAAAAACATTAAAAAATGTACCTAAAATATATTCTAAGCATTCCAAAACCACTATACCTTTAATACATTTTTAACTACTTATCACCAAACAATTTCTGAAAGTTTGTTCAACCCAAACCGGAGAAACAACAAAATCGCCAAATGCACGTCCCTTTCGGGGAAACCTAACCGTAATTGTCTCCACAGATTTGATTTAGGAGTTGTGAAAACTTTTATCACGTCTCACCATCTATACAGAGAAAGGGACGTCTCAATTTAGAAATGAGAAATCGCGTTTTGTTGAAAGGATTTGAAAGGGTATCGCCGATAGCATCTTTTAAAAGCCTCGTCGATGCGTCGGTTTAATACAGATGTAACCTCCATTATTAACTAATTTTGAGAAAAATGGGTTTGAGAATGAGAGTTATATTGCATAAGAGTGGTCGTAGGTACGACTCAAAGGTACTTTAGCACTTTCTCCATTGTCTAAGGACTAGTACAAAAACACAAAACCTTTATATTAATTTTAGCATACTAGGACTTAATTTTTAAGAAAAATTTTAGTAATTAGGTAACTTTTATACGAAGTATAATTTAAATTCTATAATAGTCCGGGAAATATTCCACATAAAAAGATAAACAATAAATTAAATCTTGGTTATTTAAACATGAGGTTTCAATAAAAAAAATTCAACACATAATTTCCAAAATAGGGTTCCATGCAAAATTATCGAAATGATTGAAAAATATTGAGTCTTAACTGAAGTCTTACTGTTAGCCCAAGATTTTTCATCCACCATGACGGACCTTAAAATGAAAACTAATGAAGATAAGAATTTGTCAATCTTGACAGTCGTTTTTGTTTTTTCCCCTGCAAAGAAATATTAAGCTTTATACTTTCAAAAAAAATTATTTGATAATGCTAATACAAACTCTTGACTAATTAGTGGTAAATTCAAGATACAATGTTTTCAAACAAAATTGCGTCCTTGTTGCCCGATAAAGAAGCGTTGGCGGAGCCGTCATAGGGCAGCCCATTGGGGTAATGAACGAGTTTCATTAGTTGCGAAAATATTGATGGAGGGAAAAGCGATTTGAGTGGAATTGTTGATGGATTTTTACGAAGTTGAGATCTGATAGACGAATGATACAAGGCGAGGGAATATAGAGATTCTCAGATTTTGGGTATGTGTTAATTTGAAAAATTACTACATTTAATGATGGGGGGTAAAAGTACGAATTTTTATGGATAAATGTTTCAATGAAATAAAATGAAACGAAACTTGTAAGTAATTAACTATAATAGTCGAAGATTGTTGCGGACAGCCAAACTACTTATTGACATTTACTAAATTATTTGTTTTAATGTATAAATTTTTATTCTAGATATACTGTAAAAAAAAGTTCAGAACTCAGGTTTCTGAATATTTGGGGAAGCTACAGTGCATGTAATTTCAATAACTTTTTGGGGTTTAACCTCTTTTGTAATATTTAGAAATATTTTTAAGCATTTCAAAAATTCTTTTCAAACGTTTATGATGTATTTTAAAACGTTTTCGAGTAATTTAGAAACTCGTGAATGTCTGTTCTAGTGTACTCTTGGAACAACATGATTAAGTCGATTTTTTTATTATCTTATTTTAGCTCTGTAATGGCGTCTTCTTTCCCGCTTCTTGGCCTAGTTCATAGTGATGATATGAAATCATTTGCACATGTGTCAGAAACATTTTGCTTTTTGGCTTGGAAAATAATGGAAGCGTGTCCCAAATGTTCAAAGACATGCCATAAACAGGAGTCTCTGATATTTTTCAGAAATCTTTTTTCAGTGTAACGAAGCAAAAATTGTCATTTTGGCCAACCCCGTACCTGGGACCAGCCAGCGCTTCATCCACTACGAAACCACGAATTTCAACAATGTTCGAGTGATTGTATATGCACTTATAAATATAATGAATACGAACTGTTTGTCATTGATAATTGAGAATTGACAATACATTTCAACAAAGTCCAAATATCGGATTGATGAATGTTTGGGTTTAATGACGCAAAAGCATCAAAGGCCATACTGAGCCAAACACTAGGTTTTTTTTTCTAATTAAAAGTTTAAAATTGTACGTAAAAGTGACACATAACATTTAAAACAGTAAGACATCTTGATCAGAGACTAGAAACCGATGTCAATATCGATGTATACAGTTACAAATACGCCGTCAGAGGGTTAAGAAAGAAACGGTAGTTGCGTCTCCGTCTTCCACCACGCACATTCCTCACATACTTTCCGTCCGTCCACCTGTTGGGCAATGTCTCATAGGACGGAAAACAAATGACCATATCCGTCTCCTAATCCTCAACCTCACAGTTGTCTAATTGGAAACAAGCTGAACGCCCACCCTTACATAGCGCCCCTTGACATGGGCTAAAAGAAACAAACTGAGCACTGAGGAATATGGGTTCGTTTCGGAAAATAGTTGCTCTTTTATGTGCTTATTTTTTTCATTAAAATATTTCCTTGTAATGGAGTTATTTGTGGAAATGTTTCGTTTGTGGAAAGGAAATGTTGGTTCTTTGTGCGAATTGTTTTATTGGGTAAAAAAGACATGTTTCGCAGGACTGAGATCCTATTTCATCGTAATAGCCCACACATCTGGCTGAAAAATTTCAGCGAATGAAATCTGCTGATGCCAATGTCAATTCAATTTAGATCAACTAGAAATTTGTCTAGTATAATAGAAATAATTTCTGACAAAGCACTATTTCCGAAACAAAAAAGTAAATAAAAGTAACAAAGAAATGGACTTAATCATAATATTAATTTAACAGAAAATCTTAACGCTTTAAAAAAAAATACTTTGAAAAAAATAATTTGTGTAACAAATAAATATATCACACAGATCTATAATATTAAACACCCCATCCAAATAGGCAAAACATCTGTACGACGATAATTAAAACTAAACTAAACTAGGCAACACATCTAAAGGAGAGAGTTGTTCATTTCTCTCCATCCTCCAATCCCGCTGAGCCTCCTCAGTGTTAAACAAAATGGCTAGTTGTCTGTGGCGCGTCGTTGCTACTCTGTCCACCAGGGGTCCATGTGGCACCCCGGACTGATCGCACCGTTTTTCGCACTTTTCTTCAGTATCGATGGCAACGAGCTAGCCATTTGTCATGATTCTCTGTCAGAAACGGCTGACCCCCGGTTGGAGTATTTTCCATCTGGACGCTCAACTAAGGGTGGGTTATTTATTGAAGGTGTGTTTTTGAGGGTGTTTCGGTGTTTTCTTAAAAAGGAAAATTAATCGTATATAAAGAAATTGTTATTTTAGAAGATATAAAAAATATACATAATATCCATGACCTTTTTCGGTTGTAAAAGACAGTGCCACTTTTTTTACGTTATCGAACTCTTTCACTTTAAAAGATTTTGTTGTCAGAAAATGCATCGTATAAATATCATTATCAAATCGAGTTCATAACGCACTAATATCTGTTCTTTACTTTTTAAAGTATTTTAAATTCAGAATCGTAATCTTTCATTATTTCCTATTATTCCGATTGACTGGGTAATTTCTTGGATAAAAATCCAAATTTCCATGCATTTAACCAATGCATGTTTCAAATGAGTTCCCTAGAGGTTTTTTTTTTTCATAGACCTTTTACAGCTCAAACTCTTCACTCCCGAGCAAATTCCTACACTATAATATTTATATCAACATTTATTTGAAACAAATATCAATTAAAGAGTATGTGTTGCCAAGAATTAAAAAAAATCAAACAGTATTTGCTGGGGTAAGTATCAATTCAGTGTAATTTGAGGTTTATTATCCTAAAATACAATTTTTCAAAATTGTTTATTCATTAGCCCCAAGGACTACTGTCTAGAGTCTAGGCAATACCCCAACTCCTATTATAATGTTATAAAATAATTTTAAATTCAAACAGTTTTTAATCAACTTTTCTAACCTACACACTTCACCAGGATGTTTAATTCCCAAAAAACACCCACCTGTCCCTATACCTAAAAAAAACATACTCAAAAAACAAAACTAAAATTCCATCTGCAAACCAACCAGCATCACTAATTGAATATCAAACACCCTGGACAGATCTTTTTACCTTTCCATTTTCTTTTCCCTATTCAATCCTCAAAAAGAAACAAAAAAATGTAAAAAAAATAAACCCCAAAGACCCACACACATTTTTACATGCGTCGGAACCTCAGGTATAACGTGTTCGCTCGCTGCGGGCAATCTGTAGCGAGGGTGTGAAACTGGTAAAACAAACTGTAGGAGTTCCGCCTAACCACAGCAGGGGGGCATGACGGCCCTGCTTGGAGGGGCAAAGTGGAGGGGGCAATACATATAATCCAGCAAACATTTTGTGTGGTGACCCGACCCTGGAATGGCTTTTTAACGTGGTGTGAGGAATATTTTTTTAGTAGTGAGCCCCCCATACACCTGAACTTGAGTTGGTGGACAGGGTTCCTTTAAGAAAACAGTTGTTTTTTTTATTTCAAATGGATTTTTTTTTAATTATATCGAGTTTTAGAGGCTATAAATGTGGTTATATTTGTGCAATTAATAATCAAAATTAATTGGTTTCTAAATTTTTTTTGTTAGTGACATAAGTAAAAAGATAAAAATTATATTGGTTCAGAACTTTGAAAAAAAGTTATGTTTTAATACAATTTATTTTTCGTTCTTAGAACTAAAAAAATGAAAAAGTGTTTTTTAAGAGCTATTTTTAAGCAATATATGCTTGACAAAAAAAACTCAATAATTGTTAACATTGCATATTATTAACAAATGCAATTTAAAATTTCAAATTTTATCAAATGTCCAACTAAAAATACCACTGATGTACTAGTCACAAAGTATTAAAAAATAATATTCAAAAAACAAATATTTGTGTAATTTTTTTTTACAAAAACACTTGAGGATTTCTTTAGAATTACAATTTAGACCGTGTATTTAATTATTGCTATTATAAGCATAAGTAGTATTGTTATTACTATTTATTTATGAGAACAAGAGAAAAGCAACTGTCCTACGTAATTTTGACATCCTGATCGGATACCTTGGATAGCTAGCTCATCTTCCTCATTTGACCTCGTCTCGTTGCGAATCATTTTTTTAAAGAGCTTTGGAGGGGGCCGCTTTCTTTTTTAGTGTGGTTTCGGAATGGTAAGTTATTAGCTCTCCGGTTGACTGTGAGATATTACGCTAACACGTTTTACTCCACCCCGTTGGTAATTTTGAGGTTTTTATTTTTGTGTTTTATGTGTGTTGTTGTTACTCAAAATGTTATTGCTTATTGGGTGCAGAGCATTAAATTGTGTTCGTTTGTTAAATTGAATATGGTGTTTTGAATTTTTTTAGGATTGTTGTTATCGATCTATGTTTTGTGTTTTTTGAGTGCTTGGCTTAGCATATGCGAATGATCGTTGGTTAAATTCAGGACCAGAGTGCTTCTAGAAGTACGATAAAAAATTATTTTACCAACGTAGGTTATACTAATTACGTAATTAAAGGAAGATAATTTTTAAAAAAAAAATTTAAAAAACCTTTAGAACTGAAAAGTGAAAGCTCATGAACAAAAAAAAGGTTACACTTAAAGTTTCAAAATTCATTTTTCAATTCATTCAATTCATTTTTTAAAAAAATAAACGAATACGATTGTTTATTTTTAAGGAAAATCTAAAGATTATTTTCGATTACTCTTGTTCTTTTCATTTTCCAAAGTCTGGTAATCAGCATCTTTGACAGGAGAGATCGGTTTCTTTTCTATACCTTGACTAAATAACCACTTGATTAAGTCTGTGGGAAAATACTTTACAATATGTTGAATGAGTAAATTTGTTTGGCCCACGCAATTAGCCTACTCAAATAGAAGAATTAATAGCATTCAATAGCTTTCATTATTGAGTAATAGTAATTTGATTATGATATTTTCAATGCCCAGTCGGATGTCAACGTTCCTGTCAGTAGGGGGGGGGGGAGAGAGAGAGGTCAGAAGTAGTTTTGTCCTTTATAGGTAATAGGTAAGGTTAAAACATGGACACCTCATTGCTTAATACATCCCATTGCTTCAAACAGAACATTTTAACTGTGATTAAAAATCTTCCAAAATCCCATCCTCATTTCATCCAAGCCTATCTTTTAGAATTAAGCAAGCAAAACATTTGATATTAATGGCAAATCTAAATCTCTTTTTCCATTCCTCAGAGACATAGGAGCATTGGTCCAAAAACTATTATTCTTTTATCAGATATGAATTTAAAAATTGTAATGTCCTCAAACCTCAATTTTTGTAACAAGAAAATAATAATTTTTAGACAAATTCAAACACTGGAATTTCTTAGACGAGTAAAGAGATAATCTACACTGTTCCTGCTCCAATGCAGAGTTACAAAAATAGAGATATACCTTTCTTTCTTCTGAAACACAAATCAGAAAACGATAGATAACCGAAATAGGATCTCATTCCCAAAGCATACAACCCCAGATCGCGAAGGGTCAGCATAATTTTTAATCTTAACAAGATCTCCAGTTAGTTCCGCGTTCCCATATTATGGCGTAGGCGATGGGATCCTCCCCAAGTGGTATCGCCTATCCAGCAAACTGTTATTAAGAATCTTCTTTGTAAACGGATACTGTTTTTATAGCCTTCATTAAGGTGCGGAGTGCGACAAGTTTTGCCTTCATTAACACTCCCCCTGTTAAAGACATTCATGCACTCGATGCACTCGCGAAACAAGAAAGGATTTGTTGAAGTGGGCTGGGGCTGATGTTGGCTATTTCTAATTAGGATTAGTGGGAGGAGCGGTTGAAGGGTGTAGATTGTAATCAAGGTAATTTGAAAATTGTATGGAGGATATTTTAACTACACTGTAACAAAAAGTCAGTTGGTCTTACACAAAAAAAAAACTCCGCTGGTGTGGCAGAAATACAACGTACAATTTACCGAGATAATATGTGTTTTTTTTCAAGTATTTTTTTTATTTTAACGCAAAATCTGTTTTTGTCAGATAGATTATAAAAAAACGAAACTTTACCTTCGCCAAGTCACCCCAGTGAGGATACTAACCAGGATTTGCCTACCCCGGACTCGAATAATGGACCTTTAGATATCCAGCCCAATATCCTCCCAGCTAAGTTGTTTGGAACACAAAGATCCCACAAACAGTTGAAATGGCCCTTCAGTTCCAGTCACTTTACGCTATTAAAGGTGAAAGGTTATTAAGAGAAAATAACAGCATTTTTTTTGTAAATATATAGTAGTATTTTTCTGTAAAATTAACAGATTTTTTTTTTGCAATGTAGTTTAGAAAACTACGTTGTAGTGAAATAGAAGAACAAATAGCCATTCAAAAAAATCTTGATGCAAGAAATGTTACAATTTTTTTAAAAAATCCCTTCCGTACCACTTTTGAAAAAAAATTATGTGCAAATTATTAAGGATTTATGAAAAATAACTTATAAATATTTCACCGGATAAAATTTTTGAATGCAGACGTATTGCATTAGTTGTATAAAAGTCTTTGTAAAAAATTTTGAGGATTTAAACTAACTTATATGCATCACAATTATGACTTCTCCTTTGTATTTTGATGTAAAGAACTAGGTTAATAAAAGTCACTTCACGCATAATAATTTATATTTAATTAATACGTTTATAACAAACTGAAATTTCATATTTATAATAGAAAAACTTTTGTGCAACCTTACATTCGTATACATTAGCAACTTTACATTCGTTTGGGAAGAAAAACACCAGTTCATTAAATTTATCACGGGGGAAACACATGATTGAATAGGCCACGAGACTAAAAGGCAACATTCATGACAGCAATTTTTTCCAACATTAACCAAAACTTAATTTTTTAATATCTACCCATTAATCACATCACATACATTTAACACTAAACAAACGTTCCATAGCACATTTTAATAAGATTTAATGAGAAATATCTGTGGAACCAGATAGAAGCTGAGAATAAGGCCTAACAAAAAAAGAAAAAGAAAGGATCGCCATGATATACGTAAAGTAATCTCAAACATACACAGACCCAGCCTTCATTAATCAGCCTCACTTGGTTCTAGATTAATGCATTTCGATGACAACTCATTTCCTTCTATGAAACACCCTCAGATCGCTCTTGAATTGCTTATATCTCGACTCTACTGTGAGATATAATGTGTTTGTATGTATATAGAGGTGTTAAAGCAGTTTCAAGTTGATGATATATACGTTAGCCTCATTGACAATTTTAATTTTATCCCGTACGCAATTTCGAAATTTTTCTCATAAAAGTAAGTGCAGTATAGTTAATCCATTTAATATCGATAGGTATTGGTAAATTTTTAATACCGAAACATACAAAATGAGCAGAAATAGACTAATTTCAGAAAAGATAGATTATTTTTTTGGCAAAACTAATTGAAAAACAAAAAAAAATTAACTTCTACTAAAACTCTTTTAACCCAATTCTGAAGGTCGGCAAGAAAATTTGCCTCCCGAAAATGATCTGTCTTCTTAAGTTTTTCGAAATAAACAATATATAAGTTAATGGAACAGACCATATTGTCCTGATAATTTTATCGAGAACAATTTAAGTTACACGAAAAACGAATTTTAAAAACTTAAACTTTTTATTCGGAAATGAATGTGTTAATGATTTTGACAAAGTAAACAGTGACGGGTTAATTTGTCAATTAATTTTTTCAGTTATCAGGTAGGGTTGTAAGTACTCACAAAAAAAAATAACATTGTATTTAAACTAAAAGTAGTCATTTTTTAATTAATTTAAAAATCATGTGTGTTTCTGAAAAGACTACAGACAAAAGCATGCAACAATTAACGCTTTCAGCAATCAGAATGTTAAACTTAATTGAAAGATTACTTTTAGTTACAATCATGGAATTGTTTGTATGAGTGTGTATTTGTGTTTTAGGTATAATATCTCTTTATCACTCTCTTTCTTGATTGCAAAGAACTTTCTCTGGATGTACTTCAAATAGCGGAGTAGTATGATTATGATAATCCATTAATGGGATCGCCATTTTAGTCCTTTGATTGGAAATGGATTCGTCGAAAAAGCATTCCAAAAGAATCATTCACGGTCCTTTGAAAAAGGGGGTGGGGCTGGCTATATTTTTTCGGTTCCCTCCTCTCGCACTTTTTATACACGTCTTTTTAGAGCTGGGCAGTCATTCGTTCGGTTATTTATTTATTGGATTCGATTATTTTTGGCAACGGATGTTACGTTCGATTTGTCACGATTCGATTGGGGATCGGATTCTTATTTCGAATTGCACTCGCGGCGGCTGAAAGGAAATGGGTATGAAATTCATTCATAAAGGTTTGGTAAGTATAGAACGGTCTTATGATTAGGTAGTGGACAGTTGTAGAAAAACTGCCTTTCAGAAGAGTTTCATCTTCTTAACTTGCTTTTGCTTTTAGCAAGTCAGCAATCTCCTCGGACCTCATTTAGTCACACAATATGACGTGAATGAGTTTTTTATCACTTAATGCTCGTATGTCTCTTTATAGCTGATTGTAGAACTTAATTGGTTTAAATTTTTTACTATCTAAATCAAGCAGTACCGTTAAGTTCGGAAAAGTGCTGATTTAAAGATCAGATGATGGCAGAATTTTAATGTAGTATACATATAATACAAATATCACAACACAGTTGCACGTACTTTCTTTTACACAAATAACGTAGTTTTTTTTCCCTCGAAATTAGGATGAAATCATAAGTGAACCAAAATAAATAGTATTTAATAATATTTAAGAAGCAGGCTGACAAAAATATCAAAACCAGTCAGCATTTCAAGGTAAATTATTTAATTTAATTAAAAATTTAAATATTTAAAATAACTAAAGTGTTAATATTTTAATTAACTAAATAATAAAATTTAACATTTTTACATAATTTTTTCGATATCAACCTATTTTAAATAATATTTACAAATACCAATACTACGTGGAAACTTATTAAAACCTTTTTTTTTAATCACCATCATTTGTTTAAATGAATACTTGTGACTTTTTCCCAACCAACACAGCAGAAATACAGATACAACTTGTTGGCTACTTAAAAATCTTAATTAAAAATATAATTGAGACCCAATACTTGTTATATACACACAAATAAATAATCCAAAAAAATGCCCCCCCCCCCCCCCTTCCTCCCGTTCTCCCTTAAATAAGCATGAGAAAACAAAAGTAAAATATATAAATACATATTAATAAATCAAAGTAAAATAATGAAAAACCAAATAAATAATAAAAAACCAAAGAAAACACAGAGAAAAAAAACTAAAATAATGAAAAACTACCACATGCAATCCCTATTGCACCTCGAAATGGGAGAGGAGTCAAGTCACTATATCAAAGCCAGTAGCACCACCTTTCGAGTTTCCAGGAGAGGCAAGAATGCCATAGAGATATATTTATTCTTGATTTATAGAGAAGTGGAATTGGCCAAGTGATTTCGTGCTCACACAAACTGCGATAGAGGTTAGAGCTGAATTACTCTATCAATGTCTCCAGAAGGGGGTGGGGGTAAGCTTTATGTTCAATGGGTCACGAAAAAATGAATAATGTGTTAAATGAAATGTTGTTAAAAAGAATAACTCTTTTTATAATTATTTATTCGATGATTTATAAAATCTATACAATTTTATTTTTTTAAAAAGTTAGATGTTTCAATTTTTTTTAAATGCTACGGTTTTGAAAATATGCCATTACGTATGTAGTCAAAAATGCAATTAAAAGCGAATAGTCTAAACCATTTAAATTTTTTTTGCATAATTCTGTTATTTTAACAACCTTAAACGCCGATTTATTTCGGTAGGGCTTTTGTAACGGGATTTGTTTTTGTTTGTATCATTTTAATGAGCATTCCGTAAAACACTAATAACCAAATAAAACACAACCTAACATTTTGTAATTAATTTTAATTAAAACCCTAGAT
Source organism: Oedothorax gibbosus (assembly GCA_019343175.1). Lineage (NCBI taxonomy): Eukaryota > Metazoa > Arthropoda > Arachnida > Araneae > Linyphiidae > Oedothorax > Oedothorax gibbosus. The sequence goes on from JAFNEN010000484.1 coordinate 342,733, forward strand.
TATTAATTAGACACATTGAAGTTTCAAATTTAAAAACAATTATGTAAGGAGTTTTCTGGAAAAAGAGTTAAATTTTGTGATTAATTTTTCCATAATGATAACTGTTAATGAGCTATAACAATTAATTTTTATAATTAATCGTAAATTATTCTGATTTAATTACATCGGTGTTTTTTTCTACATAAAACTAACAATGTTTTATTGCTAGATGCTTTTTCTTTAAACTGTTTATTAAATTAGTACAAATTATTAAAAATAAATGCCATTTGACGACTAACAAAAAATAATTTCGAATCAAATGACAATTAAATGATCTACACTAGAAAACAAATTGGCTCGAATTTTAGATCATTATAATCAGATTTTTTTCAATAAGAACGATATCTGAAAAGCATTATATTTTTTTGAGAATAATAATTTTTTTCATTACTTGGGATAGAAAAAAATTAAAAGAAATTTTCATTTATTTTCTTTTACCACAAGCATTCTGAAAAGTAAAGTAATTTTTCTTAGCCATAAAATGGAAAACGAATTCGAATTGCAAAACACTCAAGATGCGAATGCATTTCTGAGTTTTCCACGGCTTAATTACGGAAGAAAAATATCCTGCAATTTTCATTGAGCAAAATCGCACTTCTTGTATGGATCGCCTGTAAAAAGAACGTGGAAAAACCGGAAAGGAAATGTAATTATCGGTAAAATGATTTTCCCCGTTTTCCTTTGCAGACGATTTCTGTCATTAGCAGCAGCAAAGAAAAGCTCACAGTTAGAATATTCTTTTTCCTCCCTCATCATCTCCATACGCTCATCATAATCGGAATCGTTACGTACCTTTTCTCCTGATTGAAATAAAAGAGCTAAAAAAGAACAAACAAAAGAAGAATCCCGAACAACTCTCTTTCGAACACGACCAAAAACTAAGTTTTCTTTTCACACAGGCAGAAACCGCGAAGATTAGCTGTTTTTCTTCCCCATTTTTTCATTATTATTATTCGTCTTTGCATTCCCCATTTCACTTCACTTCGGCAGATGTGCTCGTTCGTTTGATTAGTTTTTAATGGTTGAACGGATATGAATTAACGTGATGAGTGCAAGAATATAAATCTTCCTTCCACGTAAAAGACGCACCGCGAATAGGAAAAACTTTGAGGTGTAATTCCTTTTTTTAAGTAATTTACTTTTTTCTGCCTTTTCTTTATTGCAATTGTATCGGAAACCGATCTATTAAATGTAATTACCATTTTGAATAACGTTTCCAATCTTTTTAAAGGAAAAGAATTGGATTTAAATTACTCCTTTGAGGAGAAATAAGCATCCAATTAAGTAAATGTAAACCATAATGTTCTTAATTAAGCTAAAATGATATTTGTTTTTAAATTATAAGTGTAAGAATACTTTAATTATTCAGAAATCTACAGATAAAAAATTCTTAAATAATAACTTAAATGTTGAATCTCTTAGTTTTTGACAAATATTAACGTTGTATATTTTATTATTATATATGTCACCTGTGATATATGCTTATAAATTTAAAGTAGAAGTAATACTTTTCAATGCAACACAGATTTCTCAACGTCAAGACCCATCTAAAGAAGCAATTAACTTAGATGATCAATCGTAAAATTAGATATGCAGATAAGCATCAAACAATACAATGATTATATAATAAGTTATTCCCTAATTTTGTTTATCAAGCAACGTTCCTTTACATACTATTTAAACAATCGAAAAC